>OY757913.1:107566098-107656098 GCA_963585895.1 Sepioteuthis lessoniana | reverse complement strand
TTGCTGAGATTGAATAATCTCAACTGAGTGACTAAACAGTCATATAATAGTTTAAAATTTAATCAGTTGGTCCCTAGAAGCTGAGATGGACACGTGTGTGAAAAAAATAGTGTGCTCACATTTTCCCAACATTTTTCAAAGAGTAACGACCCGAAAGTCGTCAGTTTATGTGTAAGGAAAAGACGCCTTAGATAAGAAGGTCATAAAAGAAGTGTGCACACAAAAGTCTTGACATTCATTCTTCCCAACAAAAGATGTAGCCGTGTTTGTTTCTCACAAAAGGAGAATGTGCTGACCGCCAGGAAAAGAGATGGGTGATCGAAGAACAACGCTTGAGCATTAAATGGTCAAGCAGTTCTATTTCTACCAATTCAATTTAGCATAAGTCATTTGTTTGCATACAGTTTAAATGTCAAACAGTTTTATTTGACCCATAGATAGGACCCTATCAAACCGGCCCAAAACGGACTTGGGAGCGATGGCAAAGAAGGGGTATTCTGCATTTCCCAAAGTTCCAACATTACTGGAGCCTCACCATCTGATCATTTAGTGTCATATCCAGGACACTTGTTTGGGGAATCTTATCCCTCTGCCGAGAAGCAGTCGGTGTATTCTCCAACCAATTGGGCAAGTTCATTTAGGGCTTTCTCACTCACGACACAGGAACACATCCGTTGGGTTTAAACACTCATTACAAAGTATGAGAATCAGCATCAATAAAAACAAGGGCACACAACTCATGATACTTAAATGTAACAAGATTCAGTAATGAACGAATTATAGTTTGTAATGCAGCCATATTTTAAATGCATGTATTATTTTCTTGTGGATGATAATATTAAAGCCTGTTCACACATGTGGAAATTTATTTCTTCTTATCAAATAACGAGACATTATACTTATTGTTTTTTCTTCTAAACAGTTTTCTACTTGTAAAAGAAATTAAATTGATTAGATTTGCAGGACAGTCTTTATTATTTCTAAACATTTTCTCTACGTATACGAAGGTCATTAAAAAGTTCCAAGTCTCATCCAAAAAAGAGAGACATAACTAAAAGTTTTGGTTGTGGTAAGATTCTTCTACTAAAAAAATAATTCAAATTTCTGTGTACATTTCTCTACAGATGAGGCTCATATAAATACGAGAAGTGTGAAAGAAATCAAAAATTATTTATACATAGTCAAACCTATCTAAGGTGTTCCCGTGTCGTGAGTAAGAAAGTCTTAAAATGAACGCACGCGCCATAAAAAGATCAAGTAATAGAAGGTTTTTTCTTCAACATTACAATGTATATTTTATGTGTAAAAACTCTTCCGATGTATAACACAGGTATTCAGCATGAAAATAAAATTTACAACAATGTTTAGTTTCCTTGTTTTATATGAGCCATTGTAGGTTTCTTAATACTATAGGACTTTACACTCCTATAAATTATTTTGGGCGGTATGCCACTTGTTCCCACAAAGATGGCGGACGCTCAATATTCAGTCTCGGGAAACCATTGGCCAGGAGGACCACGTGACATGTTTAAAACTAGGTCATTCAAGTCCTGCGTTTTTGAGCCACCTGCAAGAGGCGTATTTTCTATAAATACGTCGTCTTCAAACACCCTTGTCCTCTTTGACCAAATTTCTCCGCGGCAGCAACACACTCCCTTCAGCGTGAGTCAACAGGAGAGAAAAGCAACACCATGAATGGGCCTCGCAGACATTCATATACAAGGACTATGAGACGCTTTCCCGTTTCTGAGAAACTGCCCGTTTCTAATCATAAAAAAAGGACATGTAATTCTTTTATAGCTTAGTTGTGTTACACACACACACACACACACACACACGAGCTCACACATATACACGCACTATTATTTTGTTTGTAGAGTTAGTAATATTTTTTATGTATCAATGTAAGTTTTATTGTTGTAGAATATGAATTTGTTTTGTTCGTTCGCCTTGTTTTAAATGTTCATTTTGTCCGCGCCATTTTATAACCTTTTACAACCTTTATTTGTTTCATATCTTTTACTCATTTATTTCATTGGCTTCTTTCATTTACTACTTTTTCCATGTGCCTATATTATGTCTATAATATGCCTATTCAACCTTTTTTCTAAACACTCTATATCAAACCTCAACATTAAACGTGTGGGGAATATGTAAACTCAACATCAAAATAGTAGGGGAACTTAAATACTGGTCAATTCTCCTACAATACTCAAGACATCCTTCTAGAAGAACCTCTTTTTCCTCCAATTGCTGGGATAATAAGGGGATTCATACCTTTCCCAAGCGTATTTGTCCGAAAGTGAATCTAATTGCGCGACGGGAATTCGAACTCACTTACTACGATTCCGCTGGCGATCGCTTTAATCATTACACCATGATGACACCCCGTCTAACTGTAAACAAAACAATAATAATCTGCAAGTATCGATGTTTATACTAGTATAAGTATTTCTCGCATAAATTTCAATCAAATAAAAAGGATAATACTTTTCTTGTCAAATTAGTCAAACAAAACTTAACCTAAATAAATTTCGAGAAACTGGATATAAGCAAACATTAAAAACATGTTGATAATTTTTAACGAAAACCGAAGACTAGCTTAATTTCTCGCTTGTCTATAAGAATTAACTTGGCTAGAATGTTGATCAAAAGTCGAGCGTTTTGGATACCAAAATTTTGAGAGGCAAAACTGATCAGATCGTCAGCAAAAATCAAGGAGAAATAGGCATTATATTCGAAGACGCTGATTGGTCAAAAATACGAAAAACTATTTCCGCATTTTATTGCTTTCAGAGTCTCTTTCTGCCCCCAAATTCCTTGTCTGTGTGATTTAATATGACGTCTTTGGACTGAGACAGAGACAGTGTGGAGGAATAAGATGTAAATCCGAGTTCTTGTTCCACAATATACAAAACAATTTGTACAAACAACATAGACGAAAGAAAAGTGACAAAAAACAAAAATGTTAAAAAACAAACAATTTTTTACTTTATCACAACTGGACAAATAAAAAGAAATATAAAGGCAGTAATATTTATAAATTTTGCTATGTGTAGACATGTGTATGTGTATGTAAAAGCAAAAAATATTTTTTAGTCAGGAATAATAGAGAGAAAGAGAGAGTTCAACTTATACTTACATACATGAGTATGAGTGAGGGTTTGTGTGAGTTCTGGTATGTATAAGTCACTAAATCTATTCGTCATTCAAGCCCACTGTTGGCGTGTTCGTGTATTTGAGTGCGTCTGATTTTCTCTTCATCGTTTGCCGCCCCCCTGCCGCCTCTCCTTTGAACTAAAAAGAATTGAGTTCTTATTCTATTTGAGTGGATCGAAATGATGTATTTTAAGTTTGCGCGGGTAGATTTTATAGTGGGTCAACTAAAGTTAAAATGTGCGGACGTATGAGTAAACTCAACTCATGACCTTATCTAACCTATGAGGATAGTAGAAATTACTTATTTATTGAGACGCCTATTTTTTGCATCAATGAAAAATCTTTCGGCAAGTGAGTGTTTGATTCGTTTTTTCTAGAATATTCTAATCAATGTGTTTGCTAATTGGCTTAAAAATATTCAAAGTAAGCGTGGTTTAGTTTTTTTTTTTCTATAATATTCTGACTTACGTGTTCTTAGCTAATTTAACTAAAAATAAAAAAGTGTGGATCTGACAGACAGACACAACCCACCCACACAGGAACATATAAAATTGCAACAAAATTAAAATTATATGTAACCATACAAGCAACGGGTTTTCTCTTTTCCACAACACTGATGTTGTCCCTGGAATACAATGATGTACAACTATCATTGCAAAAGTTAGCCAAAAAAAAATTGAAGAAAACCTCAAAATCCTTCTTTGGATTTTAAATTCAGAATTATATTTCTCCTAGTCTGGTCGACAGCTCAGAGGTCAACTCGGTGAACGTATTATACTATTTTATTAATAACTAGTTAAACCTTGCGAATACGAACCCTCGACCAGTAGGTATCTTGACTTGTTGATTCCAATGTTCACATCGTTAACCTTTACGCTACTTTTCCCTTTCACTCTACATATGTTCACATGCGTATATATATATCATCATTATCATCATGTCTCGCCATCAGCGCGGATATCCCTGTTCCTCACTCGCCACCCGTCCCTATCGTCCATTGCTTCCGGCAGGTCTTCAGGACTACACCCCGTTTCGGCACAGATCTGCTGTACGTAGGTTCTAGCTGGTCGTTCTGCCTTTGCTCGTCCATGTGAAGAGGTTCACAGGAGTACATCACATGAGCACGTCCCTACTTCTTCAGTAGTGTCCCGCATGTCTGGTTCGTCTAACTTGGATAGTTTTCGTGATGGGTGGTAGGTAGCCGTACAGCTGCTGCTTTGTGGTGTGTTGCCTCCAGGGCTTGTTCAATGTTGCTCGCAGAATTCTTGTGTAGTTGCTGTCAAGCTTTTTCTCCGTCCATTCAGTTAGTGTTTATGTAATGCATCCATATAACAGTATCGACACGACCGCTGTTGGGAAGAAAGTACGTTTTATTTTATCGATCAGGTCTGACTTCCATAGGACCGATAGCCTATGAGTAGCTGTCCATGCCTTTGCTAGTCGCGTGTTGATGTCTGTCTCGGTTGATGAGACACTGCTTCTTAGGTAGGTGAACTTGTCTACTAATTTCATAGAGGTACCATTTAGTGTGGAGAAGTTGCCTCTTTGATTAAAACACATATATTCCGTTTTGTTTGCATTGGCATGGAGGCCTATGCCTGCAGCGGCTCGTTCCAGACTATGTAGCAAAGTTTCGGCTGGGACTGGCGCATTTGCCAGAAGCACTATGTCAGCGGCGTAGTCGGCGTCGGTAATTGCTTTTGCAGGATACCTCCTGCTTCTTTCCTTTCTGAGTTTGAAACCGTTTTCTTTCATTTTGTCAATAGATGTTCTAAGCACGTGGTTTAGACAGATGATAAAGAGGTATGGGGCTAATGTGTCTCATTGCAGTACCCCTGCTACAATGTCGAAGTAGTCTGTGTCTCCTTCCGGGATATATATATATGATAAAAAAAAGTGGAAAAGTGGATAAACCAAACACTTAGGACGTGTTAAGTGGTAATATTCTGGTCTTTTTCACAGAGGAACTTCTTAAGACGAAACGTTTTTTAGCAATTATGGATATAGATAGAATAAAAGAGAATATAAAAAACCATAAAGAGAGGGAAAGGGTCTAAAAACTTCTAAGGAAAGAACAAGGAGGGAAATAGATATAGGTTTAAGTGATAGTGGTAGGGTTTATTGGTTTTTAGTGTGATCATCTGGGTGGATGATCGTGGCTAGGTGGCATCAGATCTATCAGCTTTCATTAGAGATTTGATCTGATAAAGGTGGATTAATTTTAGTGAGAAAGAGGGAAATATGAGAGGGGGAGTGGGTTTTTTGAGAAAAAGAAAGAGAATGAAGGGGAGGGATGGAGGTGGGCAGAGATTCCAGGCATATCCTTTTTTTATCAAAGACATTTTCTATAATGGAGTGTCTAAATGGAAAGGAAAAAAGAAAGAAAAAGAAAAAAGAAAATTGCGAAAAAATAGTCTTTTTAAAAGCAAAAAAAAAAAAAAAAAATTCTAAATTTTTTTTATCCATTCTCTATTTTGACATTGTTTTCATGTAATGTAATTTCTTCCGCGGAGAGTGAAATCTCATTGAACACAAGACGTTGCTTCATGTAATTTGTTTTAGAAATGATTGCAGATTCTAACAATCTGCGGGAGGTTTTATAATTTATTGGTTTGATTTAAGTGACTTTGGAAAAAGTAAACATGTGTTTGAAATCTAATATGAGGGAGAAAATGGCGTTAATGTCATCATTTTTATAGTTATTATTATCATCTTATCAGATTTCCCAAAATCTACCATTTCTCCAGATATATATATATATAATTTTCAATTTTATTTTCAAACTTAGTTCTATAACTCTGGCGGCGTAAAAAACAGATTAACAAATTGTAAATGAAAAAGTATTACATAAACTGACATCTGGGACAAAATTCAATAAAAAAGAAAAAAAATGAAGAACATACATAATGCTTGAAAATAATCCATCAGCACCGCAATGTATAGCCTAAAGAAAAAATGGCACAAGAGTTACCTAAGCTGGTACGTAAAAATGTTCAATATACTAAGTAGAGCAAGACTCAGAATATATATAGTTCAGCTCTTTAGGTTTTATATATTATATATATATATATATATATATATATATATATAGTTGCACGTCTTTGAATAAAAATATGAGTATTGTATAGTTGCATTTTTAGATATCATTTAATCAAAATATAATTTTTTGATATATATATATATATATATATATATATATATGTGTGTGTGTGTGTAATAATATGATTGTTAGATATGTGTATTTTTTATTATCATTAACTAAAAGAATTGTGCGTGTGGGATATATATATATATATATATATATATATATATATGTGTGTGTGTGTGTGTGTGTGTATTACTATGATTGTTAGATATGTATATTCTTTATCATTTGCTAAAAAAATGTATGTGGGGTATATACAGTAGCGTCCAAAACTAAGGGACAAAGTTTTAAAACCTAATATTTGTTAGAAATAACAACTGTGAAAAGCTGAAATTTTGACAACTGGTAGTCGTTATCATCCATAATAACATACTAAAATTTGAATCATATCATTTCTCAATTTTGTCCCTTACTTTTGGACGTTCCAAATTTGAAAATAGATAAATTATTGTTATAATTCTTTTTCTATCCTTTGCAAATGATTCAAATTTTAGTATATTATTATGGATAATAACGACTACCAGTTGTCAAAATTTCAGCTTTTCATAGTTGTTATTTCTAACAAATATTAGGTTTTAAAATTTTGTCCCTTAGTTTTGGACGCTACTGTATATATATATATGTATATATGATTGTTAGATACGAATATTTTTTGTTATCATTTACTAAAAAATTGTGTGTGGGGGGTATTTGAGTTTTTTAAAAGAGGGAGAAGAATGCATAAAGAAAAGGGAAATAAAATAATTGTGTCTTTGCGGCTAACCTATTGGACAAAGATATCGTAGTAAGCTCCTTAGAACTTCAGTCGCGGTAATACGTTCCCTTTCAAACTAATACCCATGGGAAAGGTATGAGCCCCCTTATCCCCCCAGGTATGTGTTAAATAGTACCCGTGTTCTTCTTACACAAAGATGGTTTTGGTATAAAAAAAAACCCAAGAACGTTGATATGCCATTAAACAAAGGAACCAAACCAAAGGTGCTTTATGCGGTATATTCCTCGAAGCTGGTAGATAATCTGAGAAAATGTCTTCAGCCATCTTGGGACGAAGTAATGCGCATGGGTGTACTATCCGTCCACACAGGCAACAATACGAGCATGTGTTAATCCCTAAGAAAGATATACAGTGAATTAACATGGCATTTGCATACTCCCAATACACACCTAATTTGGAACATCTCGATGTAATGAACTGTATATGATATCATTTCCTGCAAACCAATTATATTTAACCTTGAGTAAATCGAAACGCATATTCAAGGTGTTGCCATTTTATTTTCCATCAATATATATGTATATATATATATATATATATACGTATATATATATACATATATATGTACATTTATACATACGTATATATTTATACATTTATACATACGTATATATATACACATATATATACATTTATACATACGTATATATATATATACATATATATACATTTATGCATACGTATATATATATATATATATATATAGTATGTATGAATGTGTTTTAGGAAACATTGCTAATTTATTTATCGACCTATTCAATTAACTAATACGGTGCCATCACTAATGAGGAAGAGCGCATTTGTATTAATTAAGTAAAACTTTTCTTTCCCCTATATATATATATATACATGTATATATGTCTAGATAACTACATGTATTTCTTTAAATTATGTATATGTGTGAATACATCTGTGTGTGTGTGTGCGTGTGTGTGTGTGTGTGTCTGTGTGTGAACGTAAACATTTATCAATTTCCAAATCTGTATACAAGTTTATTCATTGAGGCAATTGAAGCATGTATATCTAATTTATAATGTGCTAATTCGTGTATGTATCAGATCATTATACAGCAAACATGCCACATCGTAACGATAAAGCTAAAAGAAACAATAAGAACAACAGCAATAATAATAATAATAATAATAATAATAATAATAATAATAATAATGATAATAATGATAATAATATGGAAACACCTCATGTATATAAATGATATTAAGATATTTGCCAAGAATATGAAATAACTAGAAATTCTTACACAGACTATTATAATCTACAACCAAGATATAGGAATGGAATTTGCAATTGAAAAATGTGCCATGCTTATAATGAGAAAAGAGAAAAAAAAAAAAAACAACGCAAGGAATTGAACTGTCTAATCAAGAAAAGCATAAGATCACTAAAAGAGAAAGAAAACTGCAAGTATCCGGGAATATTGGAAGCGAATACCGTAAAGAACACAGCGATAAAAGAAAAAGTAAGAAATCAGTACCTTTGAAGAAAAAGAAAACTTCTCAAGACCAAACTCTGTGATAGAAATTTGATCAAAGGAATTCATACCGGGGTAGTCTTCCTGGTAAAATGCTCTGGATTATTCTTAAAAGAGAGGAACTCAGACAATAAAGCTAGGAAACTGATGACGGTAGTATAGGACTTACATCTGAGAGATGATATAGACAATCTCTATGTGTCAAGAAAAGAAGGAGAAAAACCCTTAACAAAATTGAGAACTGTTTAGATGCAGGGACACAAGGAATATCAACGAAGCATGTGTATCTAAATTATAACGAGGAAGAGCGTATTTGTGTTAAGTAAAACTTTTCTTTCCCATTAAACAAAGGAACCAAACCAAAGGTGCCTGATGCAGAATATTCCTTGAAGCTGGTAGATAATCTGTCGTTTGGCAAATAGTTTATTGACCAAGTTGACAAATAGTATGTTGTCAAATAGTTTACTGACCAAGTTGACAAATAGTATGCTGACCAAGTTGACCAATAATATGTTGAACAAGTTGACAAATAGTATATTGAGCAGAATGACAATTAGTATGTTGAGCAAGTTGACAATTAGTATGTTAACCAAGTTGACAAATAATATATTGACCAAGTTGACTAATATGGAAAAATTTGAATGTATCCGAGAAAATGGAGTGTATAAAATTCTCTGAGATTTTGAGGTAAAAACTGATCACTCAATCTCAGGGAGAAGATCATTAATTAACGAGGAAAAAAAAAAGAAAAATGAATCTGTGATTTAATAAATTTTGCCGTTCTAGTAGACGGCAATGTGGAAGAAGCAAGAACAGTAGGCATATATTTAGAACTTGTAAAATCTCTTGAAAACTTGCAGAATGTGAAGATGACGGTAATGCCAGTTTTAGTTGGAGGCATTGCAATGTGTCTCCAAAACAATTCTAAGGATCCCAACGGCTTTTAACAGCGCTACAATGTCGAGTGTCTCGATTCTTCATTTGAAATTAACCCATTTTTTTTCCAGGTTTTTGGGAACTATTCCAATGACTCTAAGAATGATTGGCTCTACTGATTACTTTCTTTCAAGACTTTTCCTGGTCTCCAGGATCAATAACTTTTTCGAGGTTCTTATTTTTAAGAACTGGATGAGAAAGATAATCCCTTGGGAATTGGGCAATAAACTAATGTTTGGCCATACTGACAAATAATTCAAGTTTAAACAAGAATCTATCCTAGAAAATGAGACACATACAATTATTTGAGTCTTTGAGATACAAAAAGACAACCCAATCTTGATCAGAAGATCAGGACCAGTTTTAATTAATAATAAGAAAAAATATCATTTAGCGGATTTGATGTTCTAGGAGAACTACATAATAAAAAGAAAAGAAAGCGAAAAAATATAAAATACATTTTATCAAAACCAAACAACAAAGTCCCACAAAGCTGAATTCAATACTTTCTTTCTTTCTTTAATGGCATACCAACCTACGCGGGTTTTTAAAAGCCAAAGTCAACCTTGAAAAAGAATAGTAACTGTAGTGGGTATTTCATAGATGGACAAGTAAAAGGGCTTATACTTTTTTTTTCCAAAGGTATTAGACCAAAATGATTGTCATCATCATCATCATCATCATATCGTGCTGGCAGCACGGATATCCCTGACCCTCTCTCGCCACTCCTCCCTATCGTTCATCGCCCTAGGTAGGTCTTCAGGACAACAACCTGTATCCTCACATAGCTGCTGAATGTACGTTCGTGCTGGTCGTCCTGCTTTTGCGCGGCCGTGTGTGGGGATCCATAAGAGTACATCTCTTATGAGTTCATCTCTGCTTCTCCAGCAATGTCCTGCATGTCTGGTTCGCCTAACTTGAATAGATTTCGTGATAGGGGGCAGGTGTCCGTACAGTTGGTGTCTTGTGGGGTGTTGCTGCCAGGACTTGTTGAGGATTGCACGCAGCATTCTTGTGTAATTGCCATCTAGTTTCTTCTCCAGCCGTTTTGTTAGCGTCCATGTAGTGCATCCATATAGCAGTATCGATGTGACCGCTGCCTGGAAGAAACTGCGTTTCATTTTATCGGTTAGGTCTGATTTCCATATAGTCGATAGCCTATTGATAGCTGTCCATGCTTTCGTTAACCTCGTTTCGATGTCCTTTTCGGTTGATTCGACGCTGCTTCCTAGGTACGTGAATTTGTCTACTAGTTTAAGAGGGGTTCCTTCTAGAGTGGAGATGTCCCCTGTTTGGTTATAGCACATATATTCCGTTTTGTGTGCATTAACATGGAGGCCTATGCTTGTTGCTGCTCGTTCCAGGCTATGCAGAAGTGTTTCGGCTTGGTCAGGTGTATTTGCCAGTATCGCTATGTCATCGGCGTAGTCGGCGTCGGTAATTGTTGTTGCGGGATATCTTCTGCTTCTTTTCTTCGTCAGTTCGAAGCCATTCTCTTTGATTTTGTCAATCGATGTTCTAAGTACGTAGTCTAGACAAATGATAAAGAGATACGGAGCCAGCGTGTCCCCTTGTAGTACTCCTGCTACAATGTCGAAGTATTCTGTGTCTCCATCTGGTGATCGTACTTTTACTTTAGTGTTTCTATAGAGAATCGTTATTGCCGCTACGGTTTCTTTAGGTATGCCGTACGCTAGTAGGATTTGTTCCATCTTTCCTCTGTGAATGGAGTCGAAAGCCTTGGTAAAGTCGACAAATATTAATGTCGCTTGTAGGTTCTTTGCCCGTACACCCTCAAGGATTCTGCGGATGGTTAGTATTTGTGAGGTCGTAGATCTATTTCTTCGGAAGCCATTTTGGTTTTTTCTAAGTATGTTGTCGATTTTGGGTTCTATGCGGTTTCGTAGTAGGGCATTGTAGATTTTGGCAGCTATGGATGTAAGTGTTATGCCTCGGTAGTTTTTGGCTAATCCGAGGTCTCCCTTTTTAGGGAAGGGGAGTATGCATCCCTTCGTCCATCTATCTATCGGATTTTGATTGTATACTGCGTTGCAGTGTCGGAGCAGTATGTCGTCGAATTGTCTGGTCTTCCATACTTCCGGGGGAATTTCGTCCAGTCCTGCAGCTTTCCTATTTTTAATTTTTCTGAGAACCGAGTCGAGTTCTCCTTGTGTGAACGGTCCAAGTTTAATGTCTAATTGTTTGCTAATTATTCTGGTGATTGGTTCATGCGTTATTTTTGGTGGGTTTCCAAGTAAGTTTTCGAAGTGCTGTTTCCACAGTTTTATTCTTTCTTGTTGGTTTGCTGCTTTAAGTTTTGCTTTGGTTGTGTTCTTTCTTCTGCTCACTTCGTTTATTGTTTGCCAGGCAATTCTAGATTGTCTATCTTCTACCGAGTCTCTGATCTTATCTATCTGATTTTGAATGTATTCTGTCTGTTCCTTTATATATATGCCTGCTAATTGATATTGTGCCGTTTTTAGTTTTAAGGCATTTGTGTTTGTTGGGTTTTTTCGATAGTTTTTGGAGGCTGTTTTCACTAGTGCACGTTTTTCTCTCACCGCTAAGGTTTCCCATGGGACTCTATATTTAGTTTTAATTTTTGTTGGAATGCATTTTGCTGCTGCCTCAAGGTGTGCATTGACAAAATTTTCGTATTCGTCGTTTGGTGTACTTTTTTCCGTCTTTTCTTGTAGTGTTTCGAATCTGTTTCTCAATTCTAATACGTATTTATCTCTGACATCTTTGTTGTTTAATAGGGCCCAGTCATAGTGTTTGGTGGTCGCTGTTCGTTTGGCGTTTTTTCGTAGGCTTAACCGTATTTTCGCTGTGACTATTCGGTGATCGGTGGACACACCCTCAAAAGAGGAGTATGCCTCGCAATTCAATGCACTATTCTTCCATTTCTTGTTTATAAGGACGTAGTCTATCTGAGCTTTAGTGTTGTTTGCGTACGTGTATGTCCATAGTTTGCCCTCTCTTTTTTGGTAGTTTGTATTGAGGCATGCTAATCTATTTTCTATCATGAAATCTGTTAGATGTTGTCCATTTCTATTTGACGTGTTGTGGAGGCTGTATTTGTTGTTTCCGTTTTTCCCGATTTGTGCATTCATGTCTCCGCCAATGACTAACATGTTGTGTTTCGGGATGCTACGCACTAATGAGGATAACTCATCGTAGAAGGTGACTATTTCATTTTCTTCACTAACATTGGTGGGGCTGTAGCATGAGATGATTGTTGCTCTGGGGTTTCCGTTAAATGTAGCTACCATCATTCTAGGTTGTATTTTCTCTATGCTATTAAGCGTTTTTAGTGCTCTAGGTCCTATAAGCAATCCTACCCCTCCCACTGCGGCGTTGACAGAGTTTTTCCATGCGGATACAGTGGCGAGCGACCATCCATTGCTAGTTTCGTGATATTTGATATCTTCTGTGTGCGTGTATCTGTGTTCTTGTATGCATATTATGTCTATTTTATGTTCTTCGGCCGATGCGATTAGCTCTGGGAGTTGTCCTATTCTATTTAAGGTTCTTACGTTAAATGTGGCTATTTGTAGTGTTTGCTTGCATTTTAGTAGTTTTGATTGTTTGAGCTCTGTAGCTGATTTTTCGAACACCGAGGCCAGGGCTCCAACCTCAGCAGGACGCGCCCCTTTTTTACCCGCGCGAAGAGCGATGCGGTTTGTGTAAGTGGTTTGAGTGTGGGTCATGGTTATCTTTCGATGGCTGTTTTGTTCTCTTCTATAGAAGCCACTCTTATAGAGGAGCAGCAGTAGTTCCCCGATCGAACTGTCGATCCTGAGCGAAAAGTCGTCAAACTCACGTCCAGGACCCATTTGGGTATTGACTTTGGTCGTCCATTGGTTTATTCAAATACCTTAACGTACATCATGCTGCTTCCCATGTGTACATAAAAAAAAAAAAAAAAAAAAAAAAAAAAAATAAAAAAATAAAAAATAAATAAATAAATAAATAAGATAAAAAAAAAAAAAAAAAATAAAATAAAATAAAAAAAATAAAAATATAAAAAAAATAAAAAGGGGGGGGGGAATTTGTTTTAAGTTTTAACTTAGTTAAAGTCCAACATTAAGGTACTTTCTTATGACTTTCACTAATACTGACTTACACTTTTTTGCTGTATTGGGACTTTTCCAAGGGCTTTTCATTTTTTTTTTTTTTTTTTTTTTTTTTTTTTTTTTTTCTCCCCATCCTACAGTTGGGGACCTAGCAGGCTTCAGGAATTAGAGCTCTGTGGTAGAATTTGGCGTTCTAGGCTTTTTCTTTTAAACTACTGTTAGGGCTTTCTTTACGAATTTTTAAATTATTCGATAGAAGATATTTAAAAACATTCTGCCTTGTTCGCTGACATGTGGATAGGCTTAATATCAAATTGGCTTTACAGTAGAGTAAGCGTGCCTTTACATTTAAAACGCATAGTTTAAGCATTATTTTACAAACAAAATACAGCATAACATTTTGTAAAATTCAGCATTTTAAATTGGAATTAAAGACATACTGACCAATATTGACATATTTCTTCCACTTGGCTCCTGAGTTCAAATACGTCTTCTTCGTTGGGACTTTTATTTACTACTGATATTTTAGGTAGCTTTGGGGGCGGTCTAGTGGGGTGAAGGGGACAATTCGTTTTTGTTGGTTTTTTTTTTTTTTTTTTTTTTTTTTTCTTTTTCCTTTTCTGAGGGGGGGGGGCTGTAGTAGCATTCTAGGCTTTTTCTTCTAAACTACTGTTAGGGCTTTCTTTACGAATTTTTAAATTATTCGATAGAAGATATTTAAAAACATTCTGCCTTGTTCGCTGACATGTGGATAGGCTTAATATCAAATTGGCTTTACAGTAGAGTAAGCGTGCCTTTACATTTAAAACGCATAGTTTAAGCATTATTTTACAAACAAAATACAGCATAACATTTTGTAAAATTCAGCATTTTAAATTGGAATTAAAGACATACTGACCAATATTGACATATTTCTTCCACTTGGCTCCTGAGTTCAAATACGTCTTCTTCGTTGGGACTTTTATTTACTACTGATATTTTAGGTAGCTTTGGGGGCGGTCTAGTGGGGTGAAGGGGACAATTCGTTTTTGTTGGTTTTTTTTTTTTTTTTTTTTTTTTTTTTCTTTTTCCTTTTCTGAGGGGGGGGGGGCTGTAGTAGCATTCTAGGCTTTTTCTTCTAAACTACTGTTAGGGCTTTCTTTACGAATTTTTAAATTATTCGATAGAAGATATTTAAAAACATTCTGCCTTGTTCGCTGACATGTGGATAGGCTTAATATCAAATTGGCTTTACAGTAGAGTAAGCGTGCCTTTACATTTAAAACGCATAGTTTAAGCATTATTTTACAAACAAAATACAGCATAACATTTTGTAAAATTCAGCATTTTAAATTGGAATTAAAGACATACTGACCAATATTGACATATTTCTTCCACTTGGCTCCTGAGTTCAAATACGTCTTCTTCGTTGGGACTTTTATTTACTACTGATATTTTAGGTAGCTTTGGGGGCGGTCTAGTGGGGTGAAGGGGACAATTCGTTTTTGTTGGTTTTTTTTTTTTTTTTCTTTTTCCTTTTCTGAGGGGGGGGGGCTGTAGTAGCATTCTAGGCTTTTTCTTCTAAACTACTGTTAGGGCTTTCTTTACGAATTTTTAAATTATTCGATAGAAGATATTTAAAAACATTCTGCCTTGTTCGCTGACATGTGGATAGGCTTAATATCAAATTGGCTTTACAGTAGAGTAAGCGTGCCTTTACATTTAAAACGCATAGTTTAAGCATTATTTTACAAACAAAATACAGCATAACATTTTGTAAAATTCAGCATTTTAAATTGGAATTAAAGACATACTGACCAATATTGACATATTTCTTCCACTTGGCTCCTGAGTTCTGTAATAGCACGAAAGGGGTTGCTTACTACAATATTACAGTCCAGAACGTAAACAACAACGCCAAAAAGATACTTAAATCTGTCAACCAACTCAACAATTAACATAATCAATAAACATTTTAAAAAATTTGGCAATCGAATCATCACAAGCACATGCAAAATAGTTAAGAACAAAAAATAAACAACTAATAAAAATACGCCAGACACATGTATTATCGAGGTCTCCATGAAAAGTAACGGAACTTAGCATTCTGATTGAGCTATGGGCAGAAGAGAAATAAGTGGATTATGTTATCATTTTACATTATATCTTGGGAGCATATATCTGTAATCTTAACTTAATGCAGCCATTGAAAATTTTCCACATGCTTTTGGTTGCATTTTCTCTTTTTTGGTTCGGTTCGATAAAACTCTATTACGAGCCCTTGAAATACTTCACCAAGTGTATGGAGATAATGTTATATAGTCATCTACAGCATCACAACGACACAATAATTAAGACAGACACAATGACAGAGACTTAGAATCTTATCGATCAGCTATTAGGTGACCTACTGTTATATACTCATCTACAGCATCATAACGACACAATGATAAAGACAGACATAATGGTAAAGACGCAAAAAGGAAGAGGCACGCAGGAAGGAAGACGCAGGAAGACTTCTTTAACAATATTTTACCTCTCACTTTATTTGTAGGGGTTCGAAAGGGTTGTTCAAGGTTTGCATGTGAGAGGGAGCTGGAGACCGAACATATGCTGTAATTTCTTGACCCCACTGTTATGACCGTCATGTTGTGTCTTTCTTGTTCTCCTGATGTTGGGGTCCACTCAATCGGGGTTTCTGAGGGCCCCCTCGGTCTGGTGTGACTTTCCCTACCACATCTGGTCTCTAGCTGTCTGGAATTCTACTGGCAACTGCTTCTTGGACTCGAACTCAACTGAGTCAAATAATAATTCAACACCCACACGATCGCCCACTGGATCTTTGAAATCGAATGTTTAATCGTCATCAAGCGGGAATAACTATCATGCAGTTCAGAGGTCACTCTCTTCCGGTGCATCAGTCTGTATTGGCACAGTGGGACCTTCACCTTGTCCCATATTATAAGCCTTAATCCACCCACGCGATCTCTTTCGATTACTGGCCATTGGAATGTGTCACTTCCTTCCGGTGCATAACTATGGAATAGCATTTTTTGGGGCCGGGTCGAAGGTCAAAACATAACAATAACACCATGTCACGCACACTTGTTTTTAAGTGTCACGAGGGGTTCAAAGAGGATCACGGGGTGGTAAAAAGTGACTCCTAGAGCGGGAAGCCTTCAACAAGCAGGTCAATGCCGATCGGTTTGGTTTGTTTTGTTTTGATGGCATATCGGTTCATGTCTTTGGGTTTAGTTAGGCTGAGAAACTTTCGGCTCAGCACATGGGTTAGTTAGGTGTAAACATT
Organism: Sepioteuthis lessoniana; assembly: GCA_963585895.1. Classification (NCBI taxonomy): domain Eukaryota; kingdom Metazoa; phylum Mollusca; class Cephalopoda; order Myopsida; family Loliginidae; genus Sepioteuthis; species Sepioteuthis lessoniana. Next base: position 107,639,232 of record OY757913.1, on the reverse strand, counting down.
GATGCAGGCATTAACGCAGGCGCGCGCGGGCGGACGAAGGTGTCACTCAGAGATGTCACAATAGTCCGAGACTAACGGGTGACGGAGTGCGAGTGACGTCACTAAGCGGAAGCGCGCAGAGGTTTGTGGAGAATTGAAAGAAAGTTAGAAGAGTTGAAAACTAGACGCCGAACGAGGAGGTTCGACTTTTGGGGCTCGCTGAAGCGAGACGAATTTGCGCGTCGTGGGTGCCGCACGAGATCGGGGTCAAATGAATAAGACGGCATAGCGAGATTGTGTCTCTCCTTCTTATGTCGAAACCTTTAACTCAAAGTTAATAAAAAGGTATCGTACCTGAACAAGAAGTCGTTACGTGTTTTCGAATTTCGAGATTCCTATGTTCTTTATATGTTCTATCGTTATGAACATTATATGTCTATTTCGCACATGGCGTTAATGGTGGCCATGTAACATTTAGTGCACAAATAATTCTTTAGAAATAATTACATCTGAGAAGTGGGGAGTACCCCTACGTTTCTCCAAGTTTCACTCTGGTGTCGTATTACCTATTAGATTCCGATGAATGAATGAAATAAATTTTATAAGAATTATACGCAATCGATAGGATTGTAGGCAAATAACCCCATCCCCTTCAAGAAAACACTTTTAAGAAATAACTACCAAAAAATGAAATTATCAACGTACAATGAATGTGATTTCCTAACTACTAGGAATCAAATAACCTTTGACAATGTGACATGCCGTTAAAATCAGTAATGAATATACCTTAAAAAATGTGGTTGTTAAACGTGAATTTGTAATATACCGCAATTGTAATTGTTATTTTGAATTAAAAGAAGCAAAAATTTTCTCGAAGAAGTATTTTCATTATTCTGCGAATATTCATGTTAGTTTTGTCTTGGTTATTTGTCGGATGTCACTAAAAGACTTTGAATTTTTGTTTTTAGTTTGTTTGTTTTGGTTTCTGAAGACTTGGAGTCGCTTTTCCGTTTCTATCTTTGATGCCAGCTGTTCGAAGTATCTTTTTTAATTTTTCTTAATTATCTGTCAAAAAACTACTTCTTGGCAAGTTCCTTGTTGTTATGAGTGGTTAAAGCGTCTCTATTCGCAACGTTAACTTTTCGACGGAAGAGACGCCTCTTTCCATCTAGATCCGTGAAATGTGAGTTAAATGAAAAGGATCAAAAGTTTTTTTTAATCTGCTAATGTCAAGTCCAGTAAAGATATCCGGCTGTTCTGGTTGTTTAACGTGTCGACAAACAATTCTAAAACTTTAATCTTGCCTCACTTCGTTATTTACATCATTTTAAGTAGTAAGAGGCCATTAAAAATATTCAAAGGTTTCCACCTTGAACGCAAAAATAATTCAGAGGCTATTAAAAGTATTCGAAGATCTCCACCTTGGGCGCAAAAAAAAAAAAAAAAAAAAAAATCGATGCACGGTTAGTAGTAAGAGGCCATTAAAAATATTCAAAGATCTCCACCTTGAACGCAAAAAAAAAAAAAAAAAATTCAGTGCACGGTTAATAAGACTATGGTTAGTATGGTGAAATCCCATTGGACCAAAATGAGGCCCAAGATCAGTTTAAAAAGATTGATTGATTTTAACGCCATGTCAAACAGTATAGAGTTATTTCATGTCCAAATTTTAGGAAATCAGGCTCACTGTAATATAATGGCCGAGGGATTTCGTTTTATATATGTTGCCTTTGGGTTTAGTTAGGCTGAGAACCTTTCGGCTCAGCACATAGGTTAGTTCGGTGCAAACTTGAGCACAAGTGTTGACGCGCGTGCGAGGAGGATGTGTCGTTCACAGATGTCAAAATAAAAATCCCTGAGAGAGGATGTGAATGACGTCATGCACCGGAAGCGTGCGCGGAGGATTTTGGGAGATTTGAAAAAGTCAGGAGTTGAGAACTAGACTCCGAACGGGAAGGGTCGACTTTCGGGGCTCGCTGAATTTGTGCGCTGCGGCCGCTGCACGTGATGGTGTGAGGGTGGGGGCAGATGAAAAAGCCAGAATAGAAAGAATGTGTATCTCTCTCCTTATGTTGAAAAACCTTTAAACTCAAAGGTAATAAAAAGTTTCGTACCTGAACTAAGAAGTCTTAAGTGTTTTTCATGTTCCGGGATTCCTATGTTCTACGTACATATGTTATGAACATTCTATGTACGTTTCCCACATATCCGGGTATCTGGCTATGGTACATATTCAGCTTATTCAAACAGTTCTAATTCAGCTAAGTATTTGTCGCTGCCTCCCACCAAACACGACTTGACACAAGGTCAAAAGCCCGAAGGCCGATTAAAGTGGGGATAAAGGGGAGGGGAGGTCGGGAACAAGCCGAGACTCGAACCTTGCTTGTCAGTGCTGCTCATCGGCTCACTTAGTGCAATGTGAGCCTGATGAGGCAAGCAGTTTCACGAACCCAAATGTGGGTCCGGGCACGTATGCCAGTTTGCGGCTTAAACTAGACGCATGGTCTAGTGCCGTACAAGGGGGACAAAGGAAACAAAAATGCAGCTCGCCCACCCGAAGGTAGCCTAGTCGAAACTAGGTGCCTAGTTAAAGGCCCCAAGTCTGCCATTGTTCCTTTTCCAGGGCCACGCTCCGGACCGAAGTCCAGAACAGGCCCCGGGGCGCTCGCCAGGAGTTCCGGGTATCTGGCTATGGTACATATTCAGCTTATTCAAACGGTTCTAATTCAGCTAAGTATAAGTACATATCCGGGTATCTGGCTATGGTACACTCCCTTTACATATATATTCTTATTTTTGTCTTGTAGAATTTGAATGATGTTTTTGTGCCCAGTTATACTAATAATCATATAGTTTTAAATAGTTATATATACAGTCATACGATTTCAAGTATAGCCATCTTATACTTATAAAATTGTATACACCTAATTCTTTTCCTTATATTTATCTATCTGGCAAGAATATCTGGTCTCCTATCAGAGAATTCTTCCAGTGGTTTAGTTTGGCCTCCGTCTCCACTTCTGTTCTTATAAATGGACACAAAGTCTTTGTTCAATTTTCGATGTCTTTATTCACCCGAAATCCATCATCAACTAGACGGCTGGAGATAGAGCTTTTTGGCATCCATTCGTTCAGTCGTCTGGACTACTCTCGAATAAACTCTACCGAACTCACATGTTCTCATGACTGAACAACCAATCAGAGAACTGCTAAAAAAAGGTCAGCCAGGGGTCAAGTCTTGTCTCTCATATGACAGGTTATTTTCAATGACTCTTCTTCTTACGAATTACCAGTTAACTTTTGAATTCATATATTTTGAATTCTTCGTTTATTTACAAAATTAATATGGCAATCTATTCATTAAGTAACAATAATCAAATGATTTCAATTAAGCATTTCTATTTGATAACAGTTATTTATTTGCACACAGTAACGAATAATAATCCTACGAAAAGAATTATAGCTTCTAGTAACTATTCTTAACACAAATGATTTAGAGTTATATGATATAGCAACCAGAATTATCTGCTAGCAGAACATAGTAAAACGTTACGTCACCACAACACACCACGGCCAATCAAAATATTTAAAATCAAACTACAGCTTATGCGCGTTAAAAAAAAAGATGATCTTCCCGTTTGCTGTAAAGGTAAAGATACATTTTCTCTCTCTTCTAGTTTTGGCTTAATTTCACACCAGCACTCACACATTTAATTTATTTTTCACTTTGAAATACACACAGACATCTTTCCCTAAATTGTCTGGAACTTTTCTTTTGTGAGAAGACTTTTTTGTGGTTGGCATTCATTATAAACATTTTATTCATTCTTGTGTATATTTTGTGTTAAAATACTTAAAACATTGTTTTGTTTTAATATCGGGATGTTTATTGCATTAATTTTCATTTATTCTATAACCCTATATTATCATGCATATTTCGTATACATACAAAATAAGATGAACGAAAATATAAAGTATTCCTATCTAATACAAATAATTTGCATAGTTATAAGGTTTTATAGTATTACTATCTGATGCTAATTATCATATGATTACTAACTTATTCAAAAAATAATCATTTGCACAATTATGTAGTTTTAGTAACTAATAATAAAGTAAATAAAGTAAAGTTGTCTCCCTTTAGTCGAGGGCGACCAGAAGGCTCCTTTTCAATAGCTACTACACCGAGATGTAGGGGAGAGCGCTATTCCTTTCCCAGGATTGCTTCACTTTACCCTTGGTACGTACCTTATATTGCTGATTGTTAAGCAATGAGGTATCAAGTACCATTTTTAAAGTCTTTGGTATGAGGCGAATACGACCTGGGATTGAACCCCGGTCTCCCAGACCATTAGCGAACACTCTACCCTCTAGACCAATGAGCCAGTTAAAATTAACAATATCCTTAGTAAACAATAATACCTTCAAATATTCCAATCAAATACGATTTATTTTATTTGGCTTCGTTTTATGGCATATCAACCATTGTTGGTTATTTAATACCAAATCCTCTTTATATATATATATATATATATATATATATATATATATATATATGTGTATTAAATATATAGGATTTGGTTTGGTTGGTTTTTATGGTATATCAACCATTATTGGTTATTTAATACCAAATCCTGTTTTTACATATGTATTCAATATATATCATTTGTAAACACATTTTGATGATACATACAGTTAAATGAACAAACAGTTCTATTTGTAACAATTCAATTCCACATTTGCTTTCATTCAGTTTGACGTTTAGATAAAACCATATCAGGTGCTACCATTCCGGGTCCGAGTGGACCTGCGAGTACTGGCAATGAAGGGCTATTCCACATTCCTCAAAGCTCCAGCATTACTGTAACCTCACCATCAGATTGTTTTGTGTCATATCCAGGACACTCGTTGGTGGGGGTCTTACCTCTTTGCAGTGAAGCAGTCGGTATATTCTACTGCCCCAGCTGACTGGGCTAAATCAAATACAAATAATTTTTGACAGATCTATTTGCCCCGTAGATGGGACCCTATCATATATTATTTCGGGTCTGACTTTTACCTGAGAGCAACGTCAATCGCATCACGAAGTCTATTTTTCTTAAGGTTAAGTCATAATCTTTAGCGAGATGAAGAATTTCTAACTCACATAGACTTCTAGATAAAGTAAAGATGCTGATGGATATTTAGTTTGTAGAATCCATTGAACGGAAAATATTTTCATTTCTGATACATAGACAATGATGAGAGAAGTTGTGAGTGAAATAACAAAAATGAAGATACTCGGCCGCATACTCCATTCAATATCGTAAATTTTTCCTTTCAGAACTCGAGACAATTTTACTTTTAATGTTAGTAAGTATTTACAAGTAGAACATGCTTATTGGTTGATAAAACTGGTCGTGCCGTCTTTAATTCGATCTTAATGGCCTAGTAAGGGAGATCGGTCAGTTGATTTAATCTTCCTTAATTCCTTTTCATCTTTGAATATTTCATGTCAGCATCTCTTTGGATTTGTAATCCAGTTAATCTGTACACAATTCGGGCAGATAGAGTTAATCTAGAAAGCCTTTGCAAGTGGTTTTAATTTTCAATGGAAGTCACTATTTCTATCCTGTTATGCAAAATTTAGTTGTGGTTTGCTCACCTTTGCTTAGCATAAGTCAAAGCCTGAAGCGTGAGGCACTTATCAAACTCCCTGACAATAAATTCGGTATTAAATAACCGAACAAATTTGACATGCCGTAAAATCAACCAAACGTTCGTGCTCTTCCTCGATGTATTTGATTAATATTCCCTGTTAGCTGTGATAAAAAAAGGCGACTAAAAATTAAGATGAATGTAAATACCAGTTAAAATGAATGGTCTACAGAGCTTTATATGAAAATGAAAATACGAGGATCATTAAATAAGTTTCCAGACTTTTCTTGTATGGGCATTTTTATTGATAGTACACACATGAAACTCTAGACCCCGTCAAAGTAATCTCCTCCGGATGAAATGCACTTTTTGTACCGTTCAAACAACTCCTGGAAGACCCCATGGAAGTCCTCTTGTGTGAGCGTGTCAATGACCTTCGTCACATCCTCTTTCATCTCAATTGTCTCATAACGACAGCCTGTGAGCTTAGAGAATAACCAAAAGTCACAGGGACCAAGGTCTGGACTATAGGGAGGCTGAGGAACTGTCTTGATCCCCATCTTGGTCAAATAGTCTATGACAAGGATGGAGTTGTTGACTGGTGCATTGTCCTGGTGGAAATGCTACTGACCCGATTTGAAGAGTGCTTGCCTCTTCCAATGGAATCTCTTCCTGAACTCCCTTAAAACCTCAACATATAGTAACCCTAACCCTAACCCTTTGGCCAATTAACTCTGGTGTATTGACTTGCTTACTCTTCCCACACCTCTCATCATCCCTCACAAACTCCCTGCCTTCCTTGAATCTCTTATGCCACTCAAAAACTGATGCTCGATTCATGCAAAATGCTCCAAAAGCAGTCTTAAGTATTCCATAGGTTTCTGTGGCATTTTTTTCAAGTTTAAAACAGAATTTTATAGCATATCGTTCTTCTAAAGTGTCCTCACGTCCAGATTGCATTTTTGAAATTCACCAGCTGTGACAATCAGGCTTTAGTAGGGTGTATTCCAATTCCTGTTGTAGCTGTTCATTTGAACCCGAAATCATAAAAACTGGTCAGTCATCTCATAAGATGTATAGCAATAACATACTGAATTTTCAAGAGTCTACGACAAATTTAAATATCTGTACAAAAAAAGTCTGGAAACTTATTGAAAACTGCACGTATTTTGTGGTGGTATCTTTCTGTCTGTTTTTCTGCTTGTCTGTCTGTTTCACTCATACACACACACAAAGACTAAGAGAAGCAGAGAGAAAAAAATGATAAACTTTAATTCTGAATGACTACTCCCGTCACTTGCCATCTTGGGCAATTTGTGCAGTACAACGGTTTGCAAGCGGGACAACCAGACTATTGTTAGTGAGTTCGAACATTGCTGAGTACCCCGCACTTTTGGCTTTTTCTAAGCTTAGTAAATTACTTTTTCTGTACTTTGTTTTTTTTTTTGTAGTGATTAGCCAGTTAGACTAGCCTCGAGCCACAAGTAAACAAACGTTAATGAATTCTATAGGGTACATTGTATACTGCCATGTTGGTGAGATTTTAATTGCTTTGTTCGACGGAACTTTTCCCTCAGGAAGCATCTAATCCATCGTCTAAAAAGACTAAGGGGCGAGCATATTGTTTGACATCTGAGGAACTTTTATAGGGAAATGCCGATGGAACTAAGAAATCTTTGCAACCAGCCCACATGAATCTTAACTTTCTGTTGATTCAACTGTATTTCAAAATTGTCTTGGAACGTAAAACTTCTTGTCAGTAGGGATTATATTGAAGATCTGGAGCATGTAAAGTTCCTCTCCATAGCCATTACTCTCAGGACCACTTAGACTCTGAACATTAGTACCTGTTAGGGTCGCATTCATAGTTCAAATAGATCTATCTAAAAGTTATCCCTATTCAATCGGACCGATAGTGCGCGTGCACACACACACACACACACACACACACACACACACACACACACACACAAACCTTTAGGAAATAACAACAAATATTGCAAATGTTAATGTATAATGAACACGATTCCCTAACCTTAAGGCATAAATTTGCATTTGACCTCTCGTTAAAATCAATCACCCAATCTTTAGAACTGGTAACGTTAGCGTGATTGCAAGTAAAATTACGCTCCCATAATATATTTCCCTTACATGTAGGCATAAGAATAACCCTTGACAGGTTGGCATGCCGTTAAAATAAATCAATCGAAAGTTAAACGAATTTGTTACATAGCCGAATATAGAATATATTACTGGTCTTGTTTAATGGTATATCAAGCTTTGTAGGTTATTCAATGCCAAAGCTAGCCTTTTAGAAGAACAGTAGTGGTACTGTTTAAAGTGGTTAATACCTTTTCAAAGATTATGAATCCGAAAGTGGATGTTATTGCGCGACTGGGGTTCGAACTCGCTTTCTACAATATTGCACTTTAGTACGTTTATCACCATACCACTGAGGATCCTCTAATGTGTTTGATTGTGTGTTCAAAACAGTAATACTGGACGGCACGTTCAAAGACTGACTGGTCTTTGAGCCGAAAAGCGGTTTATGGCGTCACTCATTGGGACAAGTCCATTAACGAATAATGTCTCTGCACTTGATAAATACCCATCAGAAATCAGAATTCTGTATTTCTGTTTCAACATTGAAAATATCTTAAACTGAAGAACGTGGACAGTTTGGTCGAAGGGTCACCAGCGTTTTATCTGATTGACTAAAGTTAAAATCTTTGATTTCTCTCTTTGGCTTTTCCAGAAATCGTGTGCCATTCTAAAATGCACTGATTTCAATAGGCCCATTTAATGAATATAAGAATTGTCTTCTTATATAGAATATGGGTTGAATCTAGTTTTCGAAATCAATAATTCTTTCGTATGTCCATATCGTTCTGTACTGTGATTTATTCAAGTCTATTCGAAGTTATTGCAGTCTAGACATATTTGTCTCTTCTGAACGATGGTATTTATCTTTTCGGCTTTTTCATTTTTTCTTTATATTTACGCATTCATATTTATTTCTCATCATCTCTTTATATTAGCTTGTTCCCTATCTATCTATCTATCTATCTATGTCATTCTCATCATTATCTATCAATCTATCTATGTCATTCTCTTCGTTATCTATCTATCTATCTATCTATCTATGTCATTCTCTTCATTATCTATCTATCTATCTATCTATCTATCTATCTATCTATCTATCTATCTATGTCATTCTCTTCGTTATCTATCTATCTATGTCATTCTCTTCGTTATCTATCTATCTATCTATCTATCTATCTATCTATCTATCTATCTATCTATCTATCTATCTATCTATCTATCTATCTAGGTCATTCTCTTCGTTATCTATCTATCTATCTATGTCATTCTCTTCGTTATCTATCTATCTATCTATCTATCTATGTCATTCTCTTCGTTATCTATGTACCTATCTCTCTATCTAATAATATATCTCACTTTGATTATATCATATAAACGATGGTATTTATCTTTTCAGATTTTCATTTCTTCTTTATATAAACGCATTCATATTTATCTCTTATCATCTCTTTATGTAAGCTTGTCACCTTTTCTATCTATCTATCTATCTATCTATCTATCTATCTATCTATCTATCTATCACATTCTCTTCATTATCTATGTATCTATCTCTCTATCCAATAATATAGCTCACTTTGATCATATCATATCATATCATATCATGCCACATCTATCTATCTATCTATCTATGTCTGTTAACATCTATTTATATATCGTAAGCAATTTATGGGTCTGTCCTTGAAGCGTAGTCGTTAACCTTCAGAGCTGAGACATCGTTGTTAGCGAGTTCAAACTACAGTCGCACTGATATGTTCATTTTCGGACTAGTGCCTTTCGGAAAGGTATGAACCTTCTTTATACCAACCAAGTATGAGTATAATTGTACCTCAACTGTTCTTCTACTTGATGGTTTTGGTATCAAATTATCCACATATTGGTATGCCATTAAGCAAAGAAACGAAAGCAAACAAAACCAATTATTCAATTCATATCTATCTATCGCCAATTTTATCTATCTATCTATCTATCTATCTAGTTTGACCTGCCCATTTGCCTAATACTTGAAGTGTTCGCCTACGATTCGGGTGACTGGGGTTCAATCCCTGGTCTAGTCATACCAAAGGCTAAAAAAATGGCACTGGACACCTCTTTGTTTAATACTCAGGTACCGAGCAAGGGTAAATGGAGAAATCCAGGTAAAGGAGTAGCGCCTCCCTCTATACCTTGGTGTATTAGCAATTGAAAAGGTTGCCTGCGGGCCACCCTCTACTGAGTATATCTATCTATCGATCTATCTATCTATCTCAGGTGTTCGGGGTCATACTAAACTGTATCCGGCCGATTTTCCAGTTTTAGTGCTCTGAAGATTGTGGAGTCACTCATTTGCAGTTATTACTCTCAGAACCACTCTGACCGGGAGTGGCATTATTTTAGTATCCTATATATAGGTCAAATATTTTTTTAAAGATAATGTTGAAAATAATTTTGCGCAACATCAATACTCTTAATATTGATACTCCAAATCAGTATAAATTATATAACTGTTTAAACGATTTTTTTTACTTATGAGACGATCATATGATTATTTTCGGCGTAATGGTAGTTCTCTGAAATTAGTGGACAAGTTCACGTACCTTGGTAGCAGCGTCTCATCTACTGAAAGTGACATCAATATGCGCCTTGCGAATGCATGGACTGCCATCGATAGGTTATCAATCGTATGGAAGTCAGACTTATCTGATAAAATAAAACACAATTCCTTCTAAACAGGAGTTAGGTCAATTCTACTATATGTATGCACTACATGGACGTTGACTATGCGTGTGGAGAAAAAGTTAGACAAGAACTGCGCAAGAATGCTACGAGCTATATTGAACAAATCCTGGAAGCAATACCCCTCGAAACTGTAGCTGAACAGCCACCTACCCACCGTCTCTAAAACTATCTATGACGAACAAGACATACAGGACACTGCTAGAGAAGCAAGTGACGTTTTCCCATGGATCCCTGCCCATGGAGTTGCTAGAGTTCACCGAACAACAAGAGCTTACATACAACAGCTATGTAAGGACACCGGATGTTGTCGAGAAGACCTGCCGGAACAGATGGATGATAGGGACAAATTGGATGAGGGAGTCATGGAAATTCAAACCAGCAGCACCACTAGATGATGCTGACGATACATCGACAAGTTATTTGCACAAATGTTTGTTTTTTTTACGGTTAATATTATACCAAATTTTTTAAAGCGTTATGAATTTTTAAAGGGCTGTGATAAAAAAGTCTAAAAGAGAAACTTATATAATAAAGTGATTCTATCTAGATGTCTAGACGATTGTCGGGACGTAAAAACATGGTTTGCGAGCCCGTGCTAATTGTTAAATCGGCTATGGTGACATATTTTTCAAAAATTTTTCGCGAATCCCAAATTGCAGCACCCTCTCTCCCCACCAAATCAAGTCTTTTTCTTGTTTCTTGAACACAAATTCCATCTTAATGGTCTGAGATGATGACCATTAAAACAATTACTGCTAAGCAGCTTTTCATAATTTCGACTGAATTGCATTAGGGGTTCTTCGACTAGTGGGAAACTGATTTAAATAAGTGAACTGAATGCCAAGAAAACTAATTCCTGTATTGATAAATTCAGCTTCAGTCTCGGTACTTTTTGAAGATATAGATCTTTTCACCATGTTAGCAGGGGCTGTAGATTGCATTGACCCACTCCCAAAGAGTGTCCTGGATATGACAGTAATCCACCTGGCCATAAGGATCCAGTCCTAGTGCTTTGGGGAATGTAGGATACCTCTTCATTGTTATTACTCCCAGGTCCACCCAAAGCTTGAGTAGTATTACCTGTTTGGGTCTTGTTTAAGGGACAAATTTGGTTTGGTTTGGTTTTATGGCACATCAACCATTGTAGGTCATTAATGCCAAATCCATTTTTATACATATAGACAGTTCTATTTCAGACAATTCAGTTCAGTATAAGTATAGTTTTTTGTTTATATAGAATCAAATGTCAAAAAGTTCTATTTCAAACAATTCAGCTGAGAATAAGTACACAATTTCAATGTCAAAAACAGTTCAATTTTAAACAATTCAGTTTAACATAAGTACACATTTTATATGTCAAAAACAGTTCTATTTTAAACAATTCATTTTAGCATAAGTACATGCTTTCAATGACAAAAACAGTTCAATTTCAAACAAATCAGTTTAATATAAGTACACAGATTAAATTTCAAAAATAGTTCTATGTCAAACGATTTCGTTAAATATAAGCACACAGTTTAGTTCTATTTGACACACAGATAGGACCCTATCAGGTGCTACCGCTCCGGGCCAGAGTGAACCTGGGAGCTATGAAGGGGTACTCCACATTCCCCAAAGCTCCAGAATTACTGGAACTTCATCATCAGCCGACTGGGCAATTGAAGGTTCATATAGAATTAATCTATTATTTACTATATTTGAAACCATTTAACTGTGTGCAAGCAAATGAGCTCTGGCTCGTTTGAAAATAATATTCACAATAAACTATCCACTAACAATTTATATATATATATAAATATATATATTTATATATATGTGTGTGTGTGTGTGTGTGTGTGTGTGGGTATGTGTGAATAGGATTTGCTTGTTATTAACTAACCCACAAATGTTGATATGTCATAAAATAATGCCAATCCTTAGATTTTCTAAAAAAAATTTCATTCATGCCAAATGAGTAGAATCAAAGTTCTTGTGTCGTATGAATGTCAATTCAAAGATAATTGTGCAAAAATTCTTTGGATTGAAATATTTGCTGGAGAGTTGCTTCAGGTTTAAGTAATAACCCAGATCATCGAATTTTGGACATAGGTTCGATAATTTACGCGAGAATTATTGATTTTAACGGCATTTTGACCTCGGTAGAGTTATTTTATACCTAGAGGTTAGAGAATTGCATTCATTGTTCATTTATATATATATTTTTGCCAAGTTGTTTCTTAAGAATTTTTCGCACATAGAATCCCGATCTAGTATAAATACTTTGTACAGAGTCGTATGGTTTCAAGTATTTCTATCTAATACTGATAATTATATTTGATAATATTCGTTTGTTTGCCCATCCTGGGTTCAATCCCAAGTCGAGTCATACCAAAGACTTTAAAAGGGTATTTGATACCTCCTTGATTAACAATCAGCAATATAAGGTATGTATCAATGTTAAAGTGGAGTAATCCAAGGAAAGGAGTAGCGCCCTCCTCTACACCTTGGTGTAGTAACTATTGAAAAGGGAGCCTTCTGGTCGTCCTCGACAAAGGTTTGCAACTTTCCTTATATAGTTTCAAGTAACTAATAATAATCTTTAGAAAAGAATTATAGCTTCAAAAAACTTTTCTTAAAACAAATAATTTACAGTTACATGACATCAAGTATTACTATGGAATAAAGATAATTTCTCAACAGATCTTTTTGACATCTAGCTTGCACTCTTTCTCGTCCACCACTCCAAGTCAGGTGAAAGTGGGAGTTATGACAAAGAGGCTCTCCATATTCACGAGAGCTTCTGGGATGGAGCCACACCATCAAATTTGTTTGCGTCATATTGCAGATACTCGTCGCAGGGATTACCTCTCTGCAGAGAGACAGTCAGCGTATTCTACAGAACCAGCTGATTGGGTTATGTATGGTTACAAGAATTTCTATCTAATACTAATGTAACATATTGGCCCTCGGCCGAGCTGTCAATTGTATAAATAACAGGTGAATCGGGGTTTCACCTTGACCTGTGGACATGGTTGAATTCGGTGCAGATGGGTACGCCCACAGGAAGCAGGTGTGTATCAATCAATTATGCCACGGACGGCTTGAGTTAGTTGGAGTTCGAGGCAGGCAGAGTTTAGTTCGAGTTGCAGTCACAGTTCGAGTTCCAGTCGCAGTTGGGGACAAGATACCGTAGTGAGAGTCAGCGCCAGACAGAGGGCTTGGGCCCTCAGGACCCCGGTTGAGCAGCCCAGCAGAATGAGGAAGGAGTGCTGCTATAGTCAGAGGAACTTGGGGTCAATGTGTTGCTGTCTCTCCTCGTCTCCAACTCTCACACATAACCAACATCAACCCTTTCGCAACCCTTTCGCAAATAAAGTGCGTTCGTTCGAATCTTATTGTTGACTATGTTTCCGTGTACAGTTGTAAATGTATTATGTGGCTAAACAACACTAATAATTATATGGTTTAAAGTTATTTTTTCCTTTAAATAATTTTTCCACGCTTTTATGTGGTTCAAATCATCATCATCGTCATCGTGTCGTGCCGCTAGCACGGATATCCCTGACCCTCTCTCGCCACTTCTCCCTATCGTTCATCGCCTCTGGCAGGTCTTCAGGGCTACATTCCGTATCCTCACATAGCTACTGTATGTATGTTCGAGCTGGTCGTCCTGCTTTTGCCCGGCCATATGCTTCTCCAGCAGTGTCCTGCATGTCTGGTTCGTCTAACTTGGATAGTTTTCGTGATGGGAGGTTGGTGGCCGTATAGTTGGTGCCTTGTGGGGTGTTGATGCCAGGACTTGTTCAGTATTGCTCGCAGCATTCTTGTGTCATTGACGTCTAGCTTCTTCTCCAGCCGTTTAGTTAGCGTCCAAATAGTGCATCCATACAACAGTATCGATACGACCGCTAGTAAATAGTTGTAGCTTCAAGTAATTATTTTTATATAAAAAATTCACTGTTATATTTATATCATCCAACAGACAATTTTTAAACACAACTATTTGACCCATAGATAGCTTCCTAAAAGGTAGTACCACTTCAGATTAGATTAGACCTAGGAAATGGCAGTTAAGAAGTACTCCGCACTCCCCAGAGCTACAGAACAAGAGTCTCAACATCTGATGTTGTTAAGTGTCATACCCTGGACACCCCTTTTTGTATTAAAGTATTAAAAAAGGGATTATAAATATAGGGTCAGATAATCAATGACTCAGATATCTAAAGACTATTTTGATACTTATTTACCTTTGATTCCGAGAGATTAAGTTTATATACTTATTGAATCATACTTATAGCGGACTTTTCTCCATCTTTTTCTTACGAAATTATAATTGGCCCACTCAATACATTCACCAAAGAATTGGTACAGGGACTGGAGGACCTGAAAATATGAGGACGAGTGCAGACCACCCAAAGAACTGCGTTGTTGAAATCGGCCAAAATACTGAGAATAGTCCTGGATATCTGAGGAGACTTGCTGTCACTCCGACTCCAGTGGAAAACCATCAGTTAACGCTAGTGTGAAGAACTCTCGAATGAATAAAATAATAATATCAATAATAATAATAATAAGTTTCATCCATTAAATTTTTCATTCAGTTGCCACTGGTTTAACATTAAGTTTTATCCTTGTTGTTCCCTTTATAGCAGTTTACATTCATTAAATTAGCTTCAAGGTACTTTTTTAGCTTCTCTATAGAGAAAAGCGAATTAAAATTTTCTTTTGATTCTTTTCTACCGGAAGTAAAGAAGGAGGAAGTATTGGGCATGCGCCAATCGATAACACCTGGCAATAAGCAGTGTTGGTCGCCATTTTGTTGTATAGTGTAATATTGTCTTTATCCATCAATATTTTCAAAGTTTTCTTTTTGTTTGTTGTTATTTTTATTTTACAGATTTTTTCCCCATTTCTTTTGTTTAATGAGCTCGGCATTTTGTCTTTCATCTCCTCTGCACATTATTGCCAACTTTGCAAGTGGATGCTGATTCGCTATGTCACGGCTAAAATGTATGATTTTGAGGGCAAAATTTCGGGTAATACCCAATATCCAGATGCGTAAAACGAGTTTACAAACAAATATGATGACATTTGGAATTTCAGAATAATGATTTCTTCATGTTCTGGCCCAACAGCTTAAAATATTCTGGAGCGTGAAAATAATGTTGGTATTAATCATATTTGGAATGCTCGGAATAATAAAAAAAACTTTTAAATATCTTCAATCAATCTCTTTAGTGTTAAAAGAAATGTTAGCAATGTTTAAAATGCTTAAAATGACTTTCATGTCTTGGTTTTTTAAGATGTTAGTGATACTTATCGTAATCAGAGTACTTGGAAAAATAAAAACTCTAAAAAAAACCTTAGTCTATCTATATATCTATGAATTGTTGAGAGAAATGTGAACAATATTTTTAAGAACTCGAAGAACTTGGAAGGGAGTGTCCTCGTGGTGTAATGGTTAAAGCTCAGCACTTCGGAATCTTGGTAAGCGAATTTGAACTCCAGTCGCGCTATTACGTTCACTTTCGGATAAATACCCATGGGAAAGGCATGAACCCCCCCTTATCCTCCCAGCTATGGGTTAAATAATACCGCTGTTGTTCTAGAAGGATGGCTTTGGCATGAGATATCACAAAAAGGTTGATATGCCATTAAACAAAGAAGATCTTCTATGTCACGAGCATAACATTAAGTTGCGTCTTGTGGTGAGGCTCCAGTCCCTATATATCATCCCTCACTTTATTTTCAAGGCAATAAAAAATAATGATTTTGTTAACAATGTAAGTAAATGTTATAAGTAAATTGAAATGCAATTTTTATTATTTTTTCTTTTTTGAGAGTTTTTCACATCAGCGTTAGTTGATAGTTTTTTACTGGAGTGTAAGTGACCCCCGAGTCTCCTTAGGTCTCCTGCTGAATAATGGACTTTGCCGTTCAGGCTGACCACTGGGCAAAACTGAAGGAAAGCCAAAAGAGAGATCAATACCTGAACCTTGCTAAAGAAGTGAAAAAAACTATGGAACATGAAAGTGACGGTGATACCAGTTGTAATTGGTACGCTCGGTACAGTCATCAAAGGACTGACAAAGGGACGGGAGGATTTGGAAATAAGAGGACGTGTGGTGATCATCCAAATGACATTATTGTTAAGAACGATCAGAATACTGAGAAAAGTCCTGGTGACCTGAGGAGTCTTGCTGTCACTCAAACTCCAGTGTGAAACCATCATCTAGCATTGGTGGGAAAAACTCCCCAAAACATTTCACACCAGAAAACCTGGACCTGGCAAAGAAAAGGAAACCTTAAGAGAGAAACAGAATCTCTCCTAATAGCAGCACAGGACAACGCCATAAGAACCAATCATATCAAAGCGAGAATAGATAAGACGCAACAAAATAGAAAATGTAGGCTATGCGGTGACAGAGTCGAAACGATCAATCACATAATAAGCAAATTCAGCAAATTCAGCAAATTTGCGCAGAAGGAGTATAAGGCAAGACACGACTGGGTTGGTAAGGTTATCCACTGGGAAATGTGCAAGAAATTTAAATTTGACCATACTGACAAATGGTATATGCATAACCGAGCACCTTGTCCTAGAAAATGACACTCATAAACTCCTATGGGACTTTAACATACAAACGGATCCCCTAATCCCGGCCAGAAGACTAGACCTTAGAATAATCAACAAAAAAAAGAGAATTTGAAAAATCGTCGACTTTGCTGTCCCGGCGAACCACAGAATAAATATGAAGGAATGTGAAAAGAAGGATAAGTACCTCGACCTTGCTAGAGAATTGAAAAAGCTGTGGAACATGAAAGTGACGATTGTACCAATTGTGATTGGTGCTTTTAGCACAATAAGTAAATGGTTATTAAAAGGCCTAGAAGACTTGGAAGTTGGCGGACGGGTAGAGACTATCCAAATGACAGTATTGCTGAGAACGGCCAAAGCATTGCTGAATAGAACAAAATCAATTATAAAATGATATAGTTAAAGTAAAGATTAACCCAAGGCTGAAATGTGCTGGACTGAAAGATAAGATTGGTGGTGGGGTTATAATTGCATCACTAGACAAGAGCCTAATATTTTGAAACTATGAGGATGACATAAAAAACGGATCAAACTCAAAATATAGATTATGTAAAAAACCCTGAATCAATTGACAACTTTGTGTCTGGTCACCCAATTCTAACACCGGGAGAATATAAAGAAAGCCATGATGGAAAAGGACATTATATTAATTGGAAGATATGCAAATTCTAAAGAACATTGAAATATGAAAAATAGTATGAACACCAAGCAGAACCAAAAACCGAAGCCAAAGAACCAACTATTCTCTGACTTTGCAATCTAAAATGACAGAAAAATTAAGATTAAAAGACCATATACAGTTATAAAGGACTAGAAAAGAAAAAAACATGCCTTCTTATAAATATGTCAGTGCCAACAGATGATAGCATATCATTCAAAGAATATAAAAAAACAATAAGTAATTAAAAAGACCTGGAAGAAGAAATTGAAAAATATAGTGCCTTAAAACCACCACCGTGCCAGTTATAGAGTGAGCCCTTAGTATGATACGAACAGGGATAAACATATTAACACCGTAGCTGGAATAACAAAAACGAGAATCCATCACGTAATCAGTACCTTCTCTTATACTAAGCTAATAATAATCATTAAAAAAGATCCAGAAACAATACAGAAAACACCTGCATCAACAGAACAGAAATAAACAGAAAACAAAAATGTAAAAATGAATGGACATTTCAAACGACAAACAAGCAAAATCTCACCTGAGAAAACAGAGGCGTCCTTGTAGTGTAATGGTTTAAGCGCTGCATTTCGGAATCGGAGTAAACAAGTTCAAACTCCAGTCGCACTATTACGTTCACTTTCGGATAAATACCGTTGGAAAAGGCATGAACCCCCCTTATCCTCCCAGCTTTGGGTTAAATAGTACCACTACCGCTCTTCTAGAAGGCTGGCTTTGGCATTAAATAACCTACGAAGGTTGATATGCCATTAAACAACGAACCCAAACTCACTCGAGAAAATTTGGACGTGACAAAGAAAGGTAACACTTAAAAAAAAAAGTAACTGAATCTTTTCTGATAGCAGCACAAAAAAAATGCCATAAGGACTAACTATATCAATGCAAGAATAGATAAGATGCAACAAAATAGCAGATGTAGATTATGTGGTAATAGAAGCGAAACGATCAATCATATAATAAGCGAATACAGTAAATTACCACAAAGAGAGTAGAAGACTAGACACAACTGCGTGGGGAAGGTGATCCACAAGGACCTGTGCAAAAAGTTTAAATTTGACCCTGAATCCGTCCTAGAAAATGAGACGCACAAAATTCTCTGGGATTTTGAGATACAAACAGATCAACTTAACTCGACCAGACGACCATACCAAGTGATAGTCAACAAAAATGAGAGAACCTGCTGTTCCGCATGACCACAGGGTAAAAACGAAAAGAAAGATAAGTACCTGGACCTTGCTAAAGAACTCAAAAAAATGTGGAACATGAAGGTAACAGTGACACCAATTGTAAAAGGTGCACTCAATACGGTCCCACAAGGATAGACAAAAGGACTGGAGGAGTTGGAAATAGAGGACGAGTAGAGACCATCCAAACTACTGCATTGTTGAAATCGGTCAGAATACTTTCAGTTTTACTCTGTGGTCAGCTGGAACGGCAAAGTCCACTATTCAGATGGTCCTCTTTTTTTGTTGATTATTATTTCATTATTATTATTGTGTTAGTTTTTTTTTGCACCAGCTTTAACAAATGGAGTCCAAGCGACTGCATATCTCCTCAGGCCCCCTGAACTTTTCTGATTATCCCATTCGATTTTGAGGATTGTAACTTCTGAATAGTTTCAATAGGATTGGTATTGCCGTCATTTTCATGTTCCTCAGACATTTTTGCTCTCAGGAAAGGTCGAGGTATTTTTCCAGATTTTCGCTTTTCCATTTCATTCTGTTGTCCGCAGTACAACAAAATCCACTAATATGGCAGGCTCATTTTTTTTTTGTTAAGTAAGACTATGTCAGATCTTCTGGCTTGGATTGGGTGATCCGTTTGTCCTAAAGACGTTAATGCATTTCCTTTTTAAGGACAGATTCTGGTTTGTGCTTCTGTCATTCATAATGTTGAAATTTCTATTTCTATTATTATTATTATTATTGCGAGTTTTTCATAAGTTTAAATTAATACTTTTTTGGAATCTGATTGAGAGCCAGCCTTCTCCGGTATCCAGGACCCTTCTCAGTATACTAGCCGATCTTAACAATGCAGTAGTCTGGATGGCCTTGATTCTTCCTATAATTTACATGTCCTCCCGTCTTTTTTTCGAGCCGTTGGGGACCGTTCCAAGTGCTCCAACTACAGTTGGTATCACAGACACCCTCATGTTTGAGAGCCTTTTTAGTTCACTGTAGATCATCTTTCTCATTAAGTCAAACGTATTCTTGTATCCCATTTGTGCCAGTCTCTTGTGTTCACTTACGTGATTAACTGTTTCATGTTTGTCCCCACAGAATTTGCAGTTGCTACTTCCGAGCAGTGGTCGTGTCGATACTGCTATATGGATGCACTACATAGACGCTAACAAAACGGATGGAGAAAAAGCTTGACGGCAACTACACAAGAATACTGCGTGCAATATTGAACAAATCCTAGAGGCAACACCCCACAAAGCAGCAGCTATACGGCCACCTACCACCGATCACGAAAACTATCAAAATTAGACGAACACTGCTAGAGAAGTAGTGACGTGCTCATAAATGAAGTACTCTTGTGGACCCCTTCACAAGTCCGAGCAAAGGCAAGGCGACCAGCTCGATCCTACATACAGCAACTCTGTGTATATACGGGATGTAGCCCTGAGGACCAGCCGGAAGCGATGGACGTTAGGGAGGGGTGGCGAGAGAGGGTCAGGGATATCCGTGGTGATAGCGCGACATGATGATGATTCGGCGCATTATCAATTATGGCTTTCTTCTTCTTCTTCTTCTTCTTCTTCTTCTTCTTCTTCTTCTTCTTCTTCTTCTTCTTCTTCTTCTTCTTCTTCTATTCCCGTCGTAGTAGTTGAGCTAATATTATTAATGCAGGAGTTCTGTTGTTGCTTTATCACTGCTGTTGTTATTGTTATTAGTTGTAGCTAGTGTCGTATCAGTTGTCATCGTCGTAATGTTAGTTTTTCTTTCACATCAAAGGTTTCCATTAATCTTTCTATGAATACGGCACACTGCCATTGTGAACGAAATACCTTAAGGATTATTGAAACGGTTCGATACTTCAGTTGTAATAATAATAATAATAATAATTTCCTTGATTTGCTCTTTGATACAATCATTTACAAAGTCTTCAACATGAGACCTGAGGTAAATGAAGTTTTTTCTCGTGGGACTTATTAAGTATATTACATTAAAAACATTTTTCTAACTATGAGAACAGTGCCCGTTTTACGTTTTTTAGTATTTCAGATGATAATGTATGTTCCGAAATGTTCTGTGAATGTTGAATCGGATCCCTTCTAATTATTCATAGTATTCTTTTGGCTATTCGAATAGTGTTTGTATTTAAATGCCACATACTTGTAAAATCTGTTTCTAGGTTCTAATATTTTAAAAGTTAATCAAATACCTTTGTTGAGATGCTGTTATTATTATCATTTTTGTTACGTCTTCCTCTGGAGTTTGAGGGACAGCCAGTCTCCTCAAGTCTCCAGAACTCTTCTCAGTATTCTTACTGATCTTAATAATGCTGTAGTTTGGATGGCCTCCAATCGTTCTGTTATTTCCAAGTCCTCTAGTCCCTGTATCAATACGTTGGTGACTGTACCAAAAGCACCAATTACAGTTGGTATCATCGTCACTTTCATGTTCCTCGGTGTATTCAGTACCCCAGCAAGATCGAGGTACTTATCTCTCCTTTCGGTTTCTTTCAGTTTTACTCTGTGGTGAGCCGGGACAGTAAAGTTCCCAATTCGGTAAGTCTTTTTTTTTTATGCGTGATACATCACCTTGACCTGCAATGGACCTGGCGGATATGGTGGACAGATGCATCTGGCCGTAGATAAAATCTACAAAATGATTACCGGAAACAAGGAATGCGTGGATATAAGTTGTGACCAATGGAGAACAGGCATCGTGTGAGAGTTTTAAGATTCTATAAGGTCTAGAATTTTGGCTGAAGTCAGTTCCCGGTGTCAGTTTCGACTACCGACTGTTCCTGCGTGAGCGCAAACTCTCTCTTCGAATGCTCTCCTGCTTCACACATGCCTCACCGTTGACGAATAAAAATATAAGATTATATTTTTATATATGCGTGTTCCTCGTTGGTATTAAGACCCAGCAGTAGTATACTACTGTTGATTATTACTAGGTCTGGTCGTCTGGTCGATATTAGGTGATCCGTTTATATCTCAAAATCTCAGAAGAGATTGTGTTTCTCATTTTCCAGGAGAGATTCAATGTTGTGCATATACCATTTGTTCACATGATCAAATTTCAATTTCTTGTACAATTCCCAAGTTAATCATCTTGTCATCCAGTCGTGTCTAGTTTTAAACTCTTTCAGTGCAAGCTTGCTTCATTCGCTTATTATGCGATCGATTGTTTCGTCTCCATAACCACATAACTTGCATTTGCTATGTCATTGTGTCTTTTCTTTTCTTGCTTTGATATGATTAGTCCATATGGCGTTGTTTTGTGCTGCTATTATAAGAAATTCAGTTTTTCTCTTGAGGTTTCCTTTTATTATTATTATTATTAGAGTTTTTATGGAGGTGCCCGTGTTATGGTGGTGTAATGATTATCGTCGTAGTATATGGACACGGTGACACGAGTTCAAATCCTGGACGAGACTGATTGCATTTCACATAGCACTATTACCCTTGGGAAAGGTATGAATCCAATTATTCTCCCCCCAGCTATGGGTAAATAGTAGGACAGACTGAGTTCTTCAGCCTTGGTGTGGCAACTAGTCTAGGAGAAGGAAAACTCTGAATTCAAACCTGTTAAACTCCGCTTAAAAATTGACCTTGTGTCACATCCTGCCCGAGCGGAGGGGTTTGTAAATAGGATTGACATAGTTCTTAGTCTCACCAAGAAAGAAATGCGAAGCTGAACATTAGAAGAGATTCAGTTTTTCTCTTGAGGTTTACTTTTATAATTATTATTATTATTATTATAGTTTTTTCACATCAGCTAACACTGATAGTCATCCACTGGAGTTTGAGTGACAGCAAGTCTCCTAAAGTCTCCAGGACTCGTCTCGGTATGATGGCCGTTCTCAGCAGTGCTGTCATTTGAAGAGTCTCTACCCGTCCACCAACTTCCAAGTCCTCCAGGCCTTTTAATAATCCTTTAGTTGTAGTGCCAAAAGCACCAATCGCAATGGGTACAATCGTCACTGTCATGTTCCACAGCTTTTTCAATTCTTTATTATTACTAACAGTTTTTCACATTAGTGTCAGCTGATGGTCATCCACTGGAGTTTGAGTGACAGCAAGTCTCCTAAAGTCTCCAGGACTCTTCTCAGGATTCTGGCCGTTCTCAATAATGCTGCAGTTTGGATAGTCTCCACTCGTCCGCCAACTTCCCAGTCCTCCAGCCCCTTTAGTAATCCTTTAGTTACTGTACCAAAAGCACCAATTACAATTGATATAATTGTCACTTGCATGTTCCACAGATTTTCCAATTCCCTAGCAAGGTCGAGGTGCTTGCGAGTTCATCACACCAGGCAACATACTTTCACTTCTTATGAAACTAGAAAGTCTAATTCAGAATTTGTCTTTATTTCTGTGAGGGTGAGGCCCATAGCAAGCCGCAAAGTGTGCAACAAATCTAAAATCTGGATGAGGCTTCGAACTTTTTAAAATTGTCATCGTAGAATCTTTATACGCCATCTATCGAGTGTAAGTCATTTTGAATCGACTTCAATTTCCCTGTCGCTCTGTATGAGTTCTTTCTTTATTCCTTTTGCCCAGTCGGTTGGGGCTGTAGAATACACTGACTACTTCTCTGCCGAGGGCTAAGACCCGCCCCCAAAGAGTGTCCTGTTAATGAACCTAAACAAATCTGATGGTGAAGTTCCAGTAATGCTGGATATTTGGGGAATGTAGATTATCCTTCATTGCTATCACTACCAGGTCCACTCTTGCCCTGAGTAATAGCACCTGATAGGATCCTATCTATGGGTCAAATAGAACAAAACTGTGTGGGTTGAGATGAGATTGTTTTTACATTTAAACTGGGTACTTATGCTAAACTGAATAGATTGAGACGGAACTGTTTTTGACGTTTGAACTGTACTAACGCTAAACTGAATTGTTTGAAATAGAATAGTTTTGACATTTAACAGTATGTAAAAAAAAACTACACTTATTCAAACTGAATTGTTTGAAATAAAATTGTTTGACTAAACTGAATATCTTGAAATAGAAATGTTTTTGACAATTAAACTGCCTCCTAATGCTAAACTGAATTGTTTGAAATAAAACTGAAATTGTTTGAAATTGTTTGAATTGTTTGAAATAAAAAATTGGATGAATTTGGATTTGGCATTAAATAACCTACAAAGGTTAATATGCCATAAAACCCAAACAAATAAACAAACAAACTTATTCCTTTTAAATATGGTCCATTGAATCTTAGAATGTGGAGTGCTCTGGTATTCATCCCTTTGATGGGTTTTTAGCCGCAGAGTTTGGTTTTAATTAGTTCTGAGTTCTTTTGAGATATTCCTTTCGTAATTTTTCTTTCATCTCCGGTTACTTGATGGTGTCATTCTTTTTTAATGATAAACATGCAACAGTTTTCTATTCTAAATTCTATTCCTATATCTTGGTTGTAGATTCTTTTAGTTTGTAGAAGGTTACTAGTTCCTTTCAATTTTGGTAATTATCTAAATATCATCCATATAAATGAAGTGGCTATTTTTTCTTATGATTTTCGACATTGGAAGCTTTCGGTGCATTTCCTAAGTATTTAACTGAGTGTCGCCATTGCTATAACAAATAACAGAGGCGAGAGTGAATTTTCATGGGGGATGCATCTTTTGGATTTTCACCTCAGTCATTTGCTATAAAAAATAATAGTGGTGAGAATAAGTAGCCATGAAAGGTTTCTCTTTGGATTTGTCACTTTGCTAAGTTTTGTCATTTTACTGCTAATTCCACATGCCAAATTTTTTCAAAGCTTTTGTAATGAAGTTTGACTTTCTCGGCTATTTAGAACATTTTCAAACATTCTATTATACAAGTCGGTGGAACCATGTTTTATGCCTATTTTGTAGTCTATCATGTACTGGTCTATATATAATAGATCAATTGTTCCCCTTGTGACATCTTTTCTGCTCTTCCAGAAGTAGATAGTGGCATTCGAGCAAGTAATCTATCCCTTTCCTTAAATATGCGGTTAGGATCATCCATATAATAGTTAAACACGTTATTGGTCTATAGTTGCCAGGGGTGGTGGGTTCTTTCGCGATTAGTGTTGTTTTTGTCCTCGTTATGCTTTTGGGTATTTATTTTTTTATGTAGATAATTACTTAATTGCTTCGACAATCTGTCGGGGATGGAAGTGGATTTCTTTAACCAGAATGGTTGTATCTCATCGTGGCCTGGTGTCTTTCAATTGAGTCTTTTCTTATCTGTCATTATCAGTGACTCCATGGGTTTTTAAGGCTCTGGACCTTCTTCAATTACTTATAAATATTCGTTCATGCCATTCAACCTTTCTTTTAGATGGTTTTTCTTTCTATAATCTCCTTCAGAGTTTTTTGTCCTTTGCATTTGGTTGTTTAACTTCTTTCAAGCTTTCGCTGGAGATTTGAATATAAAATTTTCTTTCCTGATTTTAAAATGTCTTATTTTGTTGGTATTGTTGGATCTTGATCCGTTATTTTTTTAACCTTCCTTCCTTCACAAATATTTTTGGTTTATTTCCACCACTTTTATTGTCCTTCTTCTCTGTTGTTGCAGTCGTTTTTTAATTCTTTCATTCTATTGTGTCTTTGTATGTTTTTGCTTCCTTAGTACTTTCGTTTATTTTCATACTTTCTTTATTTGACTTCTAGCCTCATTTCACATCAAGATTTTGTCGTTCGTTTTTTTGGTTTTTCAGCGCGATACCAATATTGTCTCTGACTAATGTTGGTATATTGTATTTTTATCATTTGTTTATCTCTCCGGTTTCAAGTCTGATTTTTTTCCAGTCTTGGCTCCTTAGGGGTGGTAATAACATCTCCTCTTTAGTTGTTTGATTTCTTTGGTTTGATCTCTTTTTTTAATATTATATCAACCTTTGTGGGTTATTTAATACCAAATCCTTCAAGAAAAAGAGTTGTGATAATATTTAACCCACAGCTGGGAGAAAAAGGGGGTTTTCTTTGTTAGTGACATTTTTTTGTCATATTTTGATTGTTTTCTTCATCTTATGTTAACATTATTATTATCATTATTATTATTTCACTCTTTGCGAGTTCTTCACACAAGCGTCAGTCTCAACCAGTCTCCAGGACTCTTCTGAGTATTCCAGGCAATCTCAACAATGAAGCAGTCTTGATGGTCTTGATTCTTCCGCTAATTTCTAATCCCTCCAGTCTTTTTTCCAAGCCGTTAGGAATCGTTCCAAGAACATTAATCACAACAGCTATCACCATCATTCTCTTGCTCCCCATCTATTTTGATTTCCTGGTAATATCCAAGCACTATTGTTTTTGTTTCTTTTTCATCTTCACTCAATGTTTTCTTGTCCTCCTGAGTTCTTTTTTTCCTTAATTTTTCTTTTATCTTTGTTTGATGGAAAAGACACCTTTTCCAATATTCCTGAGTACTTGTAATTTTCCTTCCCTTCAGGCGTTCTTGTGCTTTCCAAATTTAGTATTTCTATCCTTTCTGTTGTTTTTCTTTTCCTCTTCTTCATTGTCTGCATAGTATATTCTTTAATGGAAAATTCCATTTTTATATTTTGGCTGTATATTCTAATAGTTTGTGTCAGGGTTTATAGTTTTTGGCAAATATCTTTATAGCATCCATATACAGTGGATGGTTTATCTTTGCCAGGGGTTTGTTAATTTGCAGCCCACTTTGTATTTCGTAAATATATGATTGATAGGCATCATTGTTATAACAAATAGCTGCGGCGAGAGTGAATTTTCATGGAAGACTTGACTATTTTGAATATTTTCAAACATTCTATTATCCAAGTTGACGGAATCCTGTTTTATGACTTTTTGTCGTCTGTCAATTACACGGCTTTATATTTTCACCGTGTTTTTACCTTCTTGAAGATTACGTGGCGTAATTACTAAAGAGCAGGACAGTAGCCTCAAAGTACGTGAATTCAAACCCCAGTCGGGATTTAACGCCCACTTCGGAATAATACCATTGGTAAGGTATGAACCTTCCAATAGAAATGGGTTAAATACCATTACCGGTGTTCTCCTGTGAGGATGGCTTTGGCATTAAATAAACGAAGAAGGTTAATATACCATAAAAAAAACAACTATCTACTAAGGTTTTCCTTCCTGTTGCATATTCGATTTTCAAGTTTTGTATGGTTTTATTAGTTCTAACTTGTAGGACTATATCGTAAGCATTTTATAGTTCATCCACGACGTGGTAAGGTATTATTATCATTATTATCATTAATATGCCCCTCGCGAGTTTTTCCTACCTGTGTCAGGTGATGGTCTTTCACTGGAATCCGAGTGACAGCAAGTCTCTTCTGGTTTCTGGGGCTCTTTTTAGTATTTTAGCTGATCTTAATGCTGTGGTCTGGAAGGACCCGATTCTTCTTCCTGTTTCCGACAGTTCCTTCTGTCTTTCTTTACAACGAGTATTACCGTCACTCTCCTGTTTGAGAGATTTTTCATCACTCTGGCAAGGTCCTAGTATTAGTCAATCAATTCTCTTTCTTTTATTTTCACTCTGGGGTCCTCTGAAACAGCAAAATTAGAAAGACGGCAAGGCCCTTTTTTTCTTGTTGTACACCAGACCATTAGCCTAATGAGTAAAGTGTTCGCCAATTGTCCGGGAGACCGGGGTTCAATCCCAGCTCAAGTCATACCAAAGACTCAAAAAATGGTACTTGATACCGCCTTGCTTAGCACTGAGCATTATAAGGTAAAGATTAAGGGTAAAGTGGAGCAATCCAGGGGATGGTGTAACGCCCTCCCCTACACCTCAGTTTAGTAGCTATCGAAAAGGGAGCCTTCGGGTCACCCTCGACTAAGGTCGCTAACTTTACTTTTACTTACCTCTTGGTCTGGTCTTCTGGCCGGGATTCGATTTTAAATTTACTTGATCCCTTTTTGAGGCCCAAACTCCAAGTCCTAGTTGACCTGGGAGTAATGGCTATGAAGAGGTACTCTTACTCTCTAGATCTCCCCTCACCATCAGATGTAATTTTGTATAATACATTGGCTATTTGTGATAATCAAGTTTGATTTCTATAAGTTTAAATGTTGTAACTACATTTTAGTTGTAAATATTTTTGATTCATTTCACTTGAGCAGATGTAATTTATTTTAAGTGTTATAAATCAATATTTATTTACTTGTATGAATAATCTGTCTTCTCAAAACAAATACAAAACTTTAATAATGTTTCATTACGATAAATACAAAATTATAGCATTATATTTTGAGTTTTTGTGCAATTTTCCTCTTAGCCAGAAATTTGGAAGAACACTAATGAGTTAAAAATCGATGAAATCTTATCTTAATCAATTATATTATCACTCCAGGTCAGAGTGGACCAGGATGTAAAGACAATGAAGAGAAACTCATCACTTCCCAGATCTCCAGAGCATCCCCTATATATATATATATATATATATATATGACATTGGAAAGGTGCACCACAATTCTCAGAGATCAAGGACTGTAGCCTCACCATCAGTTGCAGTTTAATGTCATGCTCATCATACTTGACCACGAACATGTAACTAAAATACAAGGAAAATTTGAAAAGTCGCAGGTTTGGTTGTGCTGTGTGAGCTATGGACGAAAGAGGGTAAGCAGTTTATGTTTTCTAACATAATATCTTTGAGATATATAACTGTTATCTAAACTTTCTGTGACCTTTGCATTCCCCACCTTCCTTTAGTTTGTTTATACCTTCTTTTTTCAGGTCATTCAGGAAAACCTAGCAATAGAAAATAAAAACTGAAATTTTTGGTACAGTTGATGAAAACAAGTGCTTGAAATGTTTCATCAAGTGTATGGAGATTACTCCATATCACGCACAATTGTTTTTGAGTGTTATAAAGGGTTAAAAGAGGGTCTCAAGGAAGTGAAAAATGATCCCAGGAGCGTGAGAGCTTTAACAAGCTGGTCAATGTCGACCAGGTAAGGCAAGTTGTGTGTAACGATCGTTGCTTGACGGTTTTAAGGATTGCAAGACAGCTGGATATAGAAAAGTAACAGTGTCTGAAAGATAAACATCGGAAATTTTGGCATCTCTGAAAAATAATGCGACTGGGTGTGCTGAGTATCCGCCCGGTGGTTCCTAGTCGAGAGAAA
This sequence comes from Sepioteuthis lessoniana, assembly GCA_963585895.1. Lineage (NCBI taxonomy): Eukaryota > Metazoa > Mollusca > Cephalopoda > Myopsida > Loliginidae > Sepioteuthis > Sepioteuthis lessoniana. Next base: position 107,610,262 of record OY757913.1, on the reverse strand, counting down.
CCGCACCATACTGGAATACCCTCCTTATTCACCTGATTTTTTTTTGCGATTTTTTTTTTTTTTTTTCAATCTGGATGATCATCGATGGGATCCGTTTTGGGGGCGTGGAAGCCATAAAGAGGGCCGTAACAACACAGCTGAGGGCCATCTCTGAAGAAACCATTCCAGCAATGCACACTGTTAAGCATAGGAAAATGGATTAAAATCGAGAGGGGTTACTTTATAGGGGAAACTATGTAGTTTGTTTGGAATTGAAATAAATCCTTTTTGATACCAGTTTCGTTGTTTCGTTACTTCCCTGACCCACCTCGTATTATAGACTCAGTCGGTGGTACACAATCTTTCCCTTGATTCTGTTGTTGACTTTGTTTGTTCAGATTAACCGACATATTTTTTCGTTGCAGGTGCACAGAAAAACAAAAACATACAGTTAAATGTTTATTTTTTTCTTCTGGAGATAAATCTTCATTTCCACACTGGCAAAATCGATAAAATATAAAACTTCAGTTTCATTTATTGATTCTACTTCTGTTTTATTTACTATTGTTTTCTCCTTTAAAAAATCTTTCTAAAGAATTGTTACGATGTTTGCATTAAATGTATTGAAACAACGCCAATGTAAACATTAGGTTTGTGCAAAGCTAATTGGTGTTTAAACCTTCAATTTAAAAACAGTATGTTTACAAAAAACAAAAAACAAAGAATATCAATCGAAATTGAGAGCACTAAAATCTATTCATCGTTGGCAACAAATCTGTATTCACCCCTAGTCCCCCTCCAACATACAGTCAATTTGTTTAGCAGAGTACAGCTGGTGTGAATTTAGAGTTTTCTTTCAGTAAGAATGGAAGCCTTAACCAGGCTAAAGAACCCAACCGATTCTCCAATTTACACAGAGCTGGTAGGAATACGGATAGTTTCATGCCTTTGATCGAAATGAAACCCAAACAGTCTTACATTAGATTGACTATATTTCTTCATGAAGGGTAAGCTCTCCTTAAAAAGAAGGTGACACTAAACGATACCTGAGGGTAACCCTTCAGTTCTGGCGCTCTGGGTAGTGTGGACAACCCTTACTTGTAATTCTTCCTATGTTTATTAAAACCTGGAGTGTTAGCCCTTGTAAGTATTTACCATCCTCTCGGCACGAGCAGGAAGTGACCAAAGGTCAGCTTTAAGCGGAGTGTTAGCACTTGTAACGGTCTTTTCTGTGGAACAAATAGTTCTGCTTTAAAATTATTTGTGTTGGATTGGAATACTTGAAACCATAGAGCTGTGTGCAAGTTATTTGTTTTAAATAGGAATACTTGAAACAATACAAATTTGTGTAAATTATTAATATTAGGTGGGAATACTTGAAACCATATAGCTGTGTGCAAGGTATTTGTTCTATATAGAAATACTTAAAACCATACAAATTTCTGTAAATTATTAGTATTTGATTGAAATACTTGAAACCATACTGCTGTGTGCAAGTTATTATTTAATAGGAATACTTGATATCCTATAATTGCATGACAACAAATAAAGCGAACAGAGTGGAACACTGACAATTTTGTTAAAACTGTACAAAAATAGCTACATAAAAATGTAAAACTGCATACAATGTACGCGATTTCGACACCTCTAGGCTTAAAACAATCGAAGAAGGGTTGACCTGCAATTAAAATCAACCTCTTAATCTTTTAAAAGCTTTGTTCAGGATTTGAAATTGGGTCACTGATTTCCATTTTCTTTCACTAATAACCGTTATGTCAAGTGTGTTTATTCTGGCTGTTTTCAACGTTTACTTATTGTTTCGTATTACATGAAATCGAGTTGAAGAAACTTTGTTTTTATTGTTGACATTATATTGTGTATTGACCAAGGTCAAGTGGAGTTTGAATTCATATTTTTTCTTCTGGACCAGTCGGTTGGGACAGTAGAATACACCGACTGCTGCTCTGCAGAGGAGTAAGACCCCCTCCTCAACGAGTGTCCTGGTATGACACTAAACAATCTGATGGTGAGGTTCCAGTAATGCTGAAGCTTTGGAGAATGCAGAGTACCCCTTTATTGCCATTACTACCAGGTTCACTCTGGCTCATAGTGGTAGCACTTGATAGGGTCTTATCTATGGGTCAAATAGAACTAAACTGTATAGTTAGGTTAAACTGAATTGTTTGAAATAGATATGTTTTGCCATTTAAAGTGTGTACTAACGCTAAACGGAATTGTTTGAAATAGAACTGTTTTTACATTTAAACTGTGTACTTATGCTAAACTACTTGAAGTAGACCTTGTTATATGTATAAAAATGTATTTGGCATTAAATAACTTACAATGGTTTATATAACATAAAACCAAATCAAACTAAACCAAATCTATACCGGTTGTCATACCAAGGCTAAAGAGCCCAGTCTTGCCAATTGATGGGGGGGAGCAAAGAGTTGGAATCATACCTTTCTGTTGCGTTCTGGTTAGTGAACGTTTGTAATATCAAATAAAGGACAAACCACGATATGAGAGGAAATAGAGATATATTCTCAGGAAAAAATATATACAATAGAGAGACTATTAGTAGATAAGAACATAGGATTAGTGAATACAGAATAAAGATATAGTCCAACGATAGTATTGACTTCCGTGATTACAGCAGCAAATAAGGTGATCTAATGCGATCTCCAGTCTCCAACGCTCTAATACTATTTCTATAAGGAGCTATTTTATTTCTTTGTAAAAAATTACAAAGAAGGCACAAGGCCTTAAGGTTTTTGGGGAGGGGAAGGGAGCGGTCTTGCTTTTCTATGTATTCTAAATGGAGCCTAGCTTGCCCCATTCGCCGACCCATTCAACAGTACAATATATAACCATTCATCCCTCATCATGTGCGCAGTAGACACCAAAATACCACATTTGCTATATGATAGAGCCTACTTAAAACCCGTAAGTGGTATATGATTTTTATTTACAAAATATGATTTATGTACAATGAAGTGATGGGAATGGGAGAAAAAAACCCGAAAAATATATATACAAGAAAGAAAACAAGGAAAAATTCCCCATTTGGGTTCCCTCCCATCCCCCCGTCTATAAAATTGGAGGCCGACTGTTTTCCGGTTCGAAAGAAACCGGAAACAAGCCGGACCTACCTTAGGTGGGACAGGAATCCTAATCTACAGTCCTATAAGGAGCTATTCTTCACCTTCTAATCTGCCCTGGTATTAGTAGCAGATGGACTAGTTCATTGTGTGGAAAAAGGTGGGTGATAGCCTACATTTTCCCAAGAGTAATTAGCGCTATGTGAAATGCAGACACCCACGTCTAAGATTTGAACTCGGGTTGCCGTACCAATTTTATACGTCGATAAGTATTAAATCTTAAGCACTTCTTATTGATGACCTTCTATGAACTGATTATAAACTTATCCGAACCATTTCTTATTGTAACAATAGACGCAATAAAATGTTTGTGTAACGACTTGTAAGTTAGTAAACGTCGTCGACGGATCAATGTTTCTGACTCCTGTATTCCATTGTTTGCAGTAAAAAATAAACCCAACTCCATTTTAAGTCTGTGTTAGGAAAAAGTCATGAAAAATAGTCATTAAGTAAAATCATAATACTTCTCTTTGGCAATGTAACATACTCATAAACATGCAGTAACATAGTCTACACAATAAAGACGAACGAAACACAGTTCTTTAGAAAAATATACCTCTCACACTTTATTCGAAATGGTACGAAAGGGTTACGAAAGGTTTTAGATGTGACAGGTGAGTTGGAGACTGAACAAAGACTGCAACATATTGACCTCCAGTTCTTCTGGCTATAGCAGCACTTCTTTCTCGTTCTCTTGGGCTGCTCAACCGGGGGCCCTGAGGGCCTAGCCTCTGCCGGTACCTGGTTCTCACTCCTCTAACTGCAACAACTGACTCCTAACTCTGATGTCCAACTAACTTGAACTTCCTGTAGCACCGGGTTATATAATTGTTTGACACCCACCTGCTTCAGTGAGCGTCACATCTGCACTCATTTCAACCCGTCCACAGTCAAGGTTATCCCCTGATATCTTCGACCGGATGCACCTGTTATTTACACAGGGGCATTTCTAATTTGACAGCTTGGCCGGGTCAGAGGTCAATATGTTACAGCAAGGAAATAACGCCTACTCTATATTGTAAAACAAAAGGATAAATATTCAGTTTAGCTTGGCTGCTGAGTACAAAGTCAGTTCCAAGTTTACCATTATACAAGGGGATAAGGAAATATTAACATTTCTTTGGGAATACATAGTGTACCGGTTATCGCAGCGAACCAAATTCAAATGCTAGAGAGAGGATTCTTGCACGTAAATTTGAGCGAAATTGCTCTACTCTTCCCCCAGCTACCGGTAAATAGTTGAATTGGATTCTTTGTTCAATGGCATATAAACTTTAGTGGATTATTTAATATCAACGTCATCATGGTAGAAGAAGATGGTTTGGTTTGGTTTCTTTGTTTAATGGCATATCAACTTTTGTAAGGTTATTTAATGCCAAAGCCATTCTCCTAGAAGAACATTAGTGGTACTTTTTAACCCATAACTGGGAGGATAAGGGGCTTCATACCTTTCCCAAGGGTATTTGCCCGAAGGTGAACGTAATAGCGCAACTGGAGTTCGAACTCGCTAACTACGATTCAGCAGTCTATCGCTTTAACCATTACACCACGAGGACACCCCAGGTAGAAGAAGAGCAGTGATATTATCTAACCTATATACTATCAAAGGATCACACACAAATACTGTCTTCATATGACTGCCAGTTTTGTGAGGTATTCTGAATCATCAGACACATAATTTGATCCATTTAGAGAATCAAATTAATTCTCTTTTTACGACTTTATATTTGAAATATGAAGTAAATTTAACTTTTGAAAGGAATCAAATTACAGACCTGATGATTGAAAATATTTCAAAATTCGAACAGTAAACAGAATGAACGTGTTTGTGCATGAAATCTTTTATTAATTCATTTCTTTCATTTGTTTTATCAAGGTTTTAAGATTTTTTTTTCACATTACATTCGTCAATTGTCCGGAAGACTAGGATTCAATCCCAGGTCGAGTCGTTCCAAAGACTCAAAAAATTGTTCTTAATGCCGCCTTGCTTAACACCCGGCATTATAAGGTTAGGAATAAGGGTAAAGTGGAGCTATCCAGGGAATGGTTTGCGCCCTCCCCTACACATCGGTTTAGTAGCTTCGGGTCACCCTCGACTAAGGTCACCGACTTTGCTTTACTTTACTTATATATGTGTCATTAAAAACAAGTAAGGATGTTTTTGTCATTTTTATACTTTAAGAAATCTTATCAACTTACTAGATTTCATAAATTTGGTATGATTCCGAAAGGGAACATAAAGATGCCGCGGGATTAGATTGTGGGAAAAACTGGGTTCTTCAGCCTTGGTAAGACAATCGGTTCAGGAGAAGGTAAATCAACTGTACTTAAAAATTGACCTTGTGTCACTACCTGCACGTGCAGTTAACTTTATTAAGCTAAGCTTGTTTATTTAAGGCATATCTCATGAAACCTGAATGTTTAGCTATCTAATAAAAAAAAAATCGAAAAAAAAAATCAAATGAATATCTAAGTGTGCTAGTTCGATACTTCTTGGCAGGGTTAGTCGTAGTTCTAACAATTTGTGGGTTAACTATAATAAATATATAGGTAATTTCTTTCTAATGGAGTGGCTTGTTTTGAAGGAGCGATCGTTGTATATAATGGCGGTAAGAACTTGTTCTTATTTTTGTCCCATGAGTTGGTTTCTTGAAATCTTCTTTGTAGTTAATAGGCAGGTCCAAAATGGGAAGTCGTCGGTGTTTCTTAAAGAGAATGTTGAATGCATGATGTGGTGTGATGGCGTGTCTTTGATGTTCGTCTTTCTTTTAATGTTGCCAGTTTTGACCCCCATCCAGTCTCTCTTCTCCTCTTTCTCTTTTGTCTCCCTTGTCTCCTCTTTTCTTTTACACACGTTTAAGCTTCTGCTAGGATTTAAATTGTAATAGTAAAGAATGTTATTTACCTTTTAATACGCACGTCTTCCTTCAAATAATATACAGGAAAATAGAATGGAATAGCCTTTCATTTGTTGAATAAACAACCACATGCATTGAGTAGGATCAATAAACCATCATATATTATTGCCGGTTGAATCACATTTCCGCCAAACTAATCACGACTTTAATGGAGACGTTAATATCAGTAAAATAGAGAGAATAAAGAAAATCGAATATCGTACTAATTGTAGAAAGCTATGAAATAGATGGGTATTAAATCTAGAAGACCAAACCTCTAAAAGACTTAACAATAAACTAAACTGCTCAAAACACTTTGTTTTAGTCCTCAACAAATATGTAGTATTGAAGGCAATTCGTAGTAGGGAACGAATTGATAAATTATGGAAAAGACCAAAAGCTGAAAGAGGGACTAGTTGATGAAGTTCAATATAACTTCCAGTGCGCTAAGTGTAAAAAGATATGCTTGATGTTGTATATTGGATCATGGGTCTTTCCGAGGTCTCCGAGTATAAGTAGTGTCGGAGGAGGCCGGAAGGTATCTCTCTCAAGACGGAAGTAGAGGTGTTCTGTGAACCCCTATATATATATATATATATATATATGCGCTGTGTTTCAGACACACACACCCACACACACACCCACACACACACCCACACGTATATATATACTGTGTTTTACACACACACACATACACACGGGGGGTGTCCTCGTGGTGTAATGGTTAAAGCAATGGACTGCGGAATCGTAGTACGCGAGTTCGTACTCCAGTCGCGCTATTACGTTCACTTTCGGGCAAATACCCTTGGGAAAGGTATGAATCCCCTTATCCTCCCAGCTATGGGTTAAATAGTACCACTACTGTTTTTCTAGGAGAATGGCTTTGGCATTAAATAACCTAAAAAGAGTTGATACTATATACCAACCCCTCTGCTCGGGCAGGATATGACACAAGGTCAATTTTTAAGTGAAGTTTAACAGGTTTGAATTCAGAGTTTTCCTTCTCCTAGACTAGTTGCCTAACCAAGGCTGAAGAACCTAGTCTGTCTTACTATTTACCCATAGCTGGAGGGAGAATAATTGGATTCATACCTTTCCCAAGGGTATTAGTGCTATGTGAAATGCAACCAGTCTCGTCCAGGATTTGAGCTCGTGTCGCCGTGTCCATTTCCTACGACGATAACGACTACACCACGGGCACCTCCAAAAAGAGTTGATATGCCATTAAACAAAGAAATTAAACCAAACACATACACACGCGTACACACATATTCTGTTTCATACACACACATACATACACGCATATATAAACTGGGTTTCTCACACATATTGTTTTACATACACACACATACATACACACACACGCGCATATATATATATATATTACTAGGTTTCACCCCCACCAACACACAAGTATATTCTGGGCTTCACAGACATGCACTTGTATATACATAAACTGAGTTTCTCAAACTCACGCATCTATATATATATATATATATCAGATTTTGTGATACGGATTCTTTAGGTTGCTGGGGTGCAAAGAGACATAGGTTTGTGTGAACGGAAAACAGGGAACGAATTAAAGATAAGAGAAAACTTCATAAGTTTATAAACTGATATCTCAATCATTTTTTAATGGTTCACTCTTAAAATTTAAGTATTGATATTCGATTCAAGCTGAAACACACACACACACACACACACACACACACACACACACACACACACATATATATATATATATATATAGTAGCGGGCATAAAAATCAGAACAATGTTAAGAAAAAGTCTAAATGTGAAGTAACTTTTTATTTTAAAGCTTCATAGAACATCTTATCTAGGAAAAATAAGTTTGTAAAGGTAAATTATATAATTCCAAAATATAAAGCTCAATAAACTTATTTTGATAAAATTATAAGAATGATTATATGAGATTCGAAAAAAAATTGATGATCGAAAACATCAGAACGATTAACAAAATCATATTATTATAATGGATTTATCATATCTAAATGAAAATAGAGTTCATAATTCATTTGTACTTGATGTATAGACTTTTACTTTCAATAACAGTTTGACATCTTTTGCTACACGAGCGAATTAATCTCTTGCATTCATCAATGGATATTTTCTCCCACCCCTCTTTCAAATTAGTCCATAGTTCTTTAACGTTTCTTGGATTCTTTTCCTTAGCTCTTTCATTTAGTAACTTCCAAACATTCTCAATAGGACTCATGCCAGGGCTTTGAGCTGGCCACTCCATTACAGTAACATCCTCCTCTGAAAGAAATGTCTTTACAGACTTCGCTGTGTGATACGGAGCGTTATCTAGCATAAATACAGCTGGTTGATAAATTTTGGTTCTCAAATTAGGTACATGTTTCTTCAATATCTATTTGTATACTTGCATTAATTTTACCTGTAGCCTGACGAGAGGTTCTGTACCGGTAGTTGAAAACATGCCAAACACCATCACACTTCCTCCTTCAAATCTAACGCTGCTTTTAATGCAATGTGGTTAATATTGTTCCTTAGGACTGCATCGAACAAATCTACCTTCACAACTGAACAGGTAAAACTTTGACTCATTGCTGAAATGAAAACAATCCCAGTTTTCTTCACTCTATATGAACTGTTCAGTGGCAAATTTCAATCGACTCATTTTGTTCTTTTTTGAAATGTAAGGGTTCGTAGAAGCTACTTGACTGTTCAAATTTATTTCATTAAGTCTTTGGGACATAATGCCTTGGCTTCATATGGCCAAGTTTCCTCAAGTTTAAAAAAAAATACAATGAATAACACTAGTAGATTTCCCCACAGTCTTTGAAATACCCCGAATCGTGAGTTTATCTTAATTTCGTAACTTGATTATCAGTTTTCTAAATTCCAATGATGTCATAGATTTTTTCGCTATGTTTACAATACAAGAGTCGGTTCAATTTAGTAAAATACCCTATTTTTTATTCTTACCCTAAATTTTTTTAATAATACAAAACCATTACTAAATTTTATGGATTCATCTGATCGTTCTGATGTTTTTGATCATCTCTTTTTTTCGAATGTCATATTATTATTCTAATAACTCTATCACAATAAGTTTATTGAGCTTCATATTTTGGAATTATATAATTTACCTTTATATCCTTATTTTTCCTTGATAAAATGTTCTATGAACCTTTAAAATAAAAATTTATTTCATATTCAGACTTTTTCTTAACTTCGTTCTGATCTTTAAGCTCACTACTATATATATATATATATATATATATATATATATATATATATATATATATAGTTAGTATAAATGCATTGTTTTGAAAACGTTTCGTAAATGTTCAGATTTTTTTCTTGCAGAGCAGGATAAAATCTAAAAGAAATTAAAACCACAGTTTTCAAAAATATATTTTCATAACTCAAAGTATCGGTTAGAACATGAAACAATATATTTCAAATATCAAATTTGACATGTTGAATACAAGCTCCCCTTAGGATCGATAGCATGGAATTCTAAGTCGTGAATTTTTCCTGATCAGTTATTATCTTCCTTTATACTTGATATATATTGAGATATTGCTGCATTTTATTTTAATGTCCTCCATATCTTACCACTGAGAGCAATTTACATTTCAATCATATATCTTAGATGCATCAGGGAGGTCTTCAATGATGCGCTGTCTTCATTGCCGATTTCGGGTTATTTCTGCATCATATCAGCTCCGACAGTAACCCCAGCTTGACTCTGAAAGAGCCAAGCCGCTTCCGTGATCGCGACGTGCTACGCTAGTGCCTTTACCAAAGCAAAGAAAAAAATAAATGAAAATTTAACAAAGAGGAATTCGTAACTGGCTAGTTTTAGTGAGAATGGAGATTAATGCATTTTCTCAGTTCAGTGTTTCTCCAATAACATTTGTAATTTTTTAAAAATTGGCTTTGCTTCATTACTTTATTCTCTAAGATGCTGAAATGTGCATGCATCTTCATCCAAATTTGAAGTTAAAAACAAAGAATAAATGAATCCAAATGAATCCAAATGAATCCAAATGAATCCAATAAATGAATCTGTATTCAGATAAACAGAGTTTATTTATTTCAATCAAGTGAGTACCCTCTCCACATTAAATGGCAAACTTCTGAAATTTGTCATCATCATGTCACGCTGTTAGCACGAATTTCCTTTTACCCCCTCTCGCCACCTGTTTCTATCGTCCATCACTGCCGGCAGGTCCTCCAGGCTACATCCTGTGTCGTCACAGAGCTGTTGTATATAAATTCTAGCTGGTCGTCCATGTGAAGGGGACCGCAGTAATACACCGCTTCTGAGTTCGTCCTTACTTCTCCAGTAGTGTCCCGCATGTCTTTTTGGTCTAACCTGGATGGTTTTGGAGATGGGTGGTAGGTGGTCGTACAGCTGCCGTTTTGTGGGTTATTGCCTCCAGGATTTATTCAGTATAGCTCACAGCATTCTTGTCTAATTGTCGTCAAGCTTTTTCTCCATACGCTTAATCAGCGTCAATGTGGTAGATCCATTTGGTAGTATTGACATGACCAAGCTGTCTGTACTACTGTATGGTTGCATTAATTGCACTCTAAAAGAACGTTTCGAGCAAATTTAGGCTGCAGCCTTCAAGAAAAACGCAGTGTACGGCCACTTACCTCTCATCACATAAACCCTCGAAGAAAGACGAATAAGGCATGCTGGGCATTACTGGTGAAGTTAGAACTAGCTTATAAACGGTGTTCTGCCGTGTGATTATACACGGCCACACCAGTTCATCAATTCTGTGCAGACCACTAGATGCAGTCTAAAACACTAGCCAAGAGAGATAGTTGATAGGGAAGAATGACGATAGATAGATAGATAGATAGAGAGAGAGAGAGAGAGAGAGAGAGAGAGAGAGAGAGAGCCAAAGTAATCTGTGCTGTTGGGATGTGTTGGTAATGATAATGATGAGGAATCTCGATACTTTTTGATCGCATCTCATATTGTCTTAAGGCACCTTCTTTTTTTTTTGACAGCAGGTTATAAATCTATAGTTCTTCGTTCGGTCTGCTTGGTTCGATTCCAAAAGGAATTTTAAACATTTCAGACTGTTTTGTTCTCTTTTTGTGAAGGGAAAGATTTTAAAATTCATCGATCTTCTCATAAATTGTGCTTGAGTAATTCTATTTATTTTTTACTTATCACTTTTCTAAAATACAGTGAATTATTGATTATGCCTTCTTTGACCGATGACTGGATTAACTAAAAAAATATAGATAAATAGAAAAGATGAACCAACAAAAAAAGCAAAAAAAAAACAAAAAAAAAAACAAAAACAAAAAAGAATACACTTTGCTGAAAAGAAAGAGAAAGAAAATGGAAAAAAAACCTAAAAGAATGAAGATTGAAGGAAAATAGTGTTATAGCAGCTCGAAAGGAACGAATAAGAAAGAAAGAAAGAAAGAAAGAAAGAAAAAATACAGAAGAAGAAGAAGAAGAAGAAGAAAGAAAGAAAGAAAGAAAAAATACAGAAGAAGAAGAAGAAGAAGTTTGAAGAAAAAGCATCCGAACAAGGAAAGGATGACAAAAAAAGAAAAAGAGAAAAATAATGTGAAAGTAGAAAAGAGAGAAGACAAAATGGAACATAGCACGCCCATGGAAGAAGAAGAAGAAGAAGAAGAAGAAGAAGAAGAAGAAGAAGAAGAAGAAGAAGAAGCATCAGAACAAGGAAATAATAGAAGAAGAAAAAAAAACAGCAGAAAGAGAAAAAAAGAAAAAAGTAGTAAAGCAAGAAGAGAAAATGAATCATAACACACCTATGGAAGGAAAAAAAAACGTAAGAAGAAAAAGAAAAAAAGAAGAAGAAAAAGAAAGGTTGAATAGAAGAAGAAGAAGAAGAAGAAGAAGAAGAAGGGTTAAAGAGAAAACCATTAGAAGAAGAAGAAGAAGAAGAAGAAGAAGAAGAAGAAGAAGAAGAAGAAGGGTTAAAGAGAAAACCATTAGAAGAAGAAGAAGAAGAAGAAGAAGAAGAAGAAGAAGAAGAAGAAGAAAGGTAAAATCGAATAACACAATAAGATGATGAAGTAGAAGAAAGACATCTTTTCAAATATATCGAAAATAGATTATTTTTTTGGAGGGAGGGTCGAATAATGTAAAAAAGTCCACTATATTGAAAAGGATAGAAAAAAAAGAATTTTGATAGAGGAATAAAACTTAAAAAATAAAATAAAATGAAGAATAAGAAATTGGAAAAGAAAAGTATCATAAATTAAGAAAAGAAACCGTTTGAAATCATTTGAACCAAAAATCGATGGCCAAATAAAGTGACAAGAAGGGATTATCTTGAAGCGTTTAAATTAGTAAATAGCTATGAATTTTTGAAAATTTCCATATCTCATTTTCCGTTGGAAACATTTTTTGACTTTACCTTCCCACTCAAATTATATATATATGAAAGTAAATATGCGAAAGTCACGTGTACATGCACACTTACAGGCTCAAACACACAGATATATATATATATATATATATATATATATATATATATATATATATATATATAAGAATAACATTAAGCGGACCATACATTGTGACTGTTAAAAAGTACCCTTTTTTTGCAGTCTTGTCTCTTCAGATAAATACTGTGACCGAAAAAAGGTTCTTTTTTAGAACACAATCTATGCTCAATCTAAACCTAATCTATAATTCCGTGCATACCGTAGGATTTTCATATATATATATATATATATATATATATATATATATATATATATGCTCCCCACCCCCTGTGGGGTTGAGCTCTCTAGCGAAGGAAGTAATGGTTGCCACTAGCGTAAAGCAAGGCTCTTCAAATGATTTGAGCTCTGTTATTTAATGAATTAGAACTATCTTTATATTTAAAAATGCAATTTTTTTTCTTTATAATGCTGAGTGTTAAGCGAGGCGACACCAAGTAGCATTTTTTGAGTCTTTGGTATGACTCGACCTGGGATTGAACCCCGATCTCCTGGACCATTGCTGAACACTTTACTCATTAGGCCATGTAAAACTTGATGGAGCTAATATTACCACTTGCCTTAGTTCAATTGCACCTCACAGGTGACAGTTTATACTCTGGGTGGTGTTTCTATCGTATCTTTTATATACGCTCGCATACATGCATAAATATGACATAAAGACATAAATGATATCAGTTTTGGTAAATTATAATTTATTTATGAATAGTTTGACAATGAATAAATTTCAGTGAATACGTATATTCATAGTAATATTGAATCATCTCTTGCCATTTATCAACTAATTGACCAGCTCGAACCTACATACAGCAGCTCTGTGAGAATACGAGATGTAGACCTGAGGACCAGCCAGAAGCGATGAACGATAGGGAGGAGTGGCGAGAGAGGGTCAGGGATATTTGTGCTGGTGGCACGACAAGATGATGATAATGAATATTCACATAGTCTTGAGCTGAAGACAGAAATACTTTCCCCTGATTTTCTTGACATTTTGTCATTCAGAGATTTTTGTTGAGAATGAAAAAGATGAAAATCACTTGGTGCAAGGTTTACTGAATATTGTGGATGGGGTTTGACAGGCCAGCCTAAATCCAGTATTTTTTCCTGCATGATTCTTGCTGAATGTAGCCTTGTGTTATCGCAGAGAAGCACAACGTTTCTCCTATTGACAAGTGTGATACGTTTTCTAAGAAGATTTTCAGGCCCACATTGCTACTGTTTAGAGTATTAATCTGCATTGGATGTCTGATTGCAGTTTAAAAGTCTAATTGAATAATACCGCGTAGATCCCACCTAACAAACGGCATGAACTTTCTTCCATGAAGCTCCACCTTTGGGGTAGGACGTGGAGATTCATTCTTGTTAATCCATTGGCTTTTTCGTTGAACATGATCACAAAAGACGAGTTTTTCGTCACCTGTAATGATATTCGTGAGAAACGGATTATTTTTCTGTCTTGAAACAAGACTTGTTGCTCTAGATATGTGATATTCCTCATTCTTCTCACTAAGACTATGGGGAAGTTAAATGTCCTGATTTCTGACTTTTCTTATTTTTTCAAGTGGTGGATAATTGGGAATTGGAATGTGTTGAAGTCAAGTGCTAATTCCCGAATAATGTAATGTGGATTGCATTCTACCAGAGCGAGGTCTGATAAATTTCCTGGTTAGGGATCATTTTTCATTGATGTATTACCACAATGAAACTTTGAAAACGAGTTTCGGATTTGCCGGTTAATAATGACACCTTTGCTATAAAAACTAGAAATTTTCTTAACTATTTCTTTAGCGTTTTTGTTATTCTTAAACTTTGACATTACATATTGAATGTGCACATTCCGTTTTTTTTTTTTTTTCATTTTAGAGGCGTGAAATAACAGATTAAATTGATATGCACTTTCTTTCACTATTGAAATAAAAATAACCAATGAAGCCACTCTTTAATCAGGTAATTTCTGGTTGCGTTTAAAACTTTAAATGTCTGAAATGGGTAGTGACAACGTGCTTTTAACAAAAGAACATTTCTTATGACTCAACACAATATATATATATATTACTATGTACATAAACTTGCTCACACAAATGTATATGCGCGCACACGCTAAGAGATACACTTAAAACGCATACATACAGACATTGAGAGCATACATATAACGATATACTTATATTTATCGTAGGGGTCGTGATGTAATTGTTATTGTCGTGAGAAATGGGCACGTGTAATATTAAGGACGGGCGCTGTCGTTGAGTTGTGGCAGTCTCAGGGTTGGAGAACGCGCGAGCACATCAGCTATCATCGGTCGTTGGGTTCACGGGTCTGATAATCAAAGGTGTCACGAACCTCGTTCGTGCAGGCAGAGTGAGATGTAGAGTTCAAGTGTGATTTTAATACAATCACGCGGGAACTTTCACGTGCTGCACTACTGTTTTCACTGGTGATCATCGAGCCTTCGAGGTGATCCATCAAATCGCAATATATGAAATCAAGTAACGAGACTCTGGCAGTTCAAGGCAGGTTTCTAAACAGGTTCAACAGAGGTCCATAACGCCCCAACCCATGTCATACCCAGCCTGTGAGCAATTCGACTGATATGAAAGTATCAACAGGCCAACGATAACAACGCCACCGTCATCGCCAAGAAGAGGTGGGAGGAAGAACGCTATTGAACCCACTTTTTTAACTACAATCCGCTGTAGTCCCCAAGAATAAAAACGACTACTATTTTCTTCCTTAAAATTCATGTTTTGTGTGTTTCTTTTATGCGAACTCCTTTCTTTCAGACACAACGTATTTTGGTCCTATGTTACACACGGAGACTTGTGTTCAAATCCTGGACGAGGTTGTTCACAGTTCACATTGCGCTAATACCCTTAGGAAAGGTACGCATTCAATTTTTCTCTCTTCTAATATGAGTGAAAAGAAGGGTAAAGAGGGCTCTTTAGCCTTGGTATAGCAATTGCTTTCTGCGAAATAAGACTCTGAATTCAAGCCTGTAAAACTCTTCTAAAAATTGACGCTTCTTCGCATCCAGCTCATCGAGGAAAGGTTAGGTAAATCCATGTACCTGTATGAAAATGAGGTTGGCTTTGGTTTATGAAAAGAAGTAATATATATAGATATACGTGATTAAAGTATGGCAATAATCACATTTGTTACACACTGACAGTCACGAAACACCAGTATATACATATATATATATATGGAAGAAAATAATGGATTGTAATCTGACAATTTGTGAAGAAAAATTGATAACAAGGTAATCCAAGTTGAAGGAGAGATTTTTTGAGAAACAAAGTCGACACTATAGCGTTTCGGTTCTACTGAACCATCATCAGGGCTATGAGGGATTATATTAGTGATGTTAAATTAAAGATGGATGTGTAAAAAGTGTAATAATATAAAAACTTTGGAAAATTTGTATAACAAGAAAAAAGTTGGCCATTCATGACAAGAAAAAGTTGGCCGTTTGATTAATGAATCAGCGTTTGTTGTTTTAATTTACATCATTTGACTTATAAGAAATATTGTGTAGAATTTATATTCCGTTTGTTTATCGAGAAAGATTTTGAATCATTCCTTGTTTTCCACGAAGTTCAAATCCTATAAGTTTGTTTTTTTTTCAAATGCATATGCCTCGGAAAATCCTAAAACACTAATATAAGCCTCGAGGCACAGACTTATGGAATCACTAATATAATCCCTCAATGCCCTGATGATGGTTCAGTAGAACCGAAACGCTATAGTCACGACTCATACGTCTCTTCATATAAAACTGGTGTCTTTGTCTAGATTTGTTTTTTTTTATAAAACTTTGCCGCCAAAATAACTTTCTTTTGCCGCCATACACAACTGCCTGTGGCATAAATTGACGTTAGAAGAGTTTTTTCTTAATGTTTTCAGTTAATCTGTATAGTTTGCTTAAAAACTACCAATCAATAAAAGAAAACACGTTGAAAGATTGAAAATGAATACGTAAGATATTCATTAATCATTCTTAATCCTACCTTTTGATATCATGTTTCATTTTAGATTAAAATGAAATTAGATTTGTGATTCTTTTATCGATAGATTTTATAATCAGGTCTGATTCCATATTTTATGATAATAACCGTTACGCTAAATAAGCCTCATTTTTTTCTTTGGCATGAATGTTATCAATTCACCGCAATTTAAAGCAGAAATTGAAATCGACAGTATTTTATCTAAAGATTATTGTTCAATTTATGCAGTCGTTGCATGTGTATTCAACCCTTATAACAAGTATATACACACACACACACACACACACACACACACACACACACACATATATATATATATATATATATATGTGTATGTGTGTGTGTGTGTGTGTGTGTGTGTTATTTCTTGTTCAAATTATGCTGTCGTTATGTGTCAATTAAACCCTAATATCCAATACAGATATTCTTTTCTGTGCTTCGACTGAATATTGTCAACCTGTCATTCCACCATTTTCGAGAAAATGATGAGGGTCTTTTAGCACTCTGAAAATCAATAGAAATTACAACTCTTACGTTGTATTTCAGTTTCACCATTTTTTTTTTTTACAGATTATTCTACTAATTCTTTTTGTTTAGCGTCCTTTTTCTTGTTGCTTTAGGATCAAAGCATTTAGTACACCCATCATTGTACTTTTGAAATTGCAATATAGGATCGCCCATCCATTTGGGTTGTATTGCGAACCGACTGCACTTCTTCAAGAGGCCTCATCCTCACAGTCATCTAAACCATCTCATAGTACTGATGAAAGATAGCGGTTTCAAAGACTGTCAGAGGGAGTTTAATACACAGGAAAAGGAACGAAGTTAATGTAGATTTTAGAAGACAAGAGAAAATACATTACAAATGTATAATCACTTTTGGACGGGCCTTGGAGAAAGAAGAGTATCATATATTTTTTCTCGAGATTTCTGTTTCGAAATCGGTGTTATAGAATATCGATCTGAAGAAAGTATCAACGTGGTAAATTATTAAGTGGCGAACAGAACATGGTCATTGTTTTGGAAAAGAATTTAAAATTCGATTGATAAAAAAGCAAAATCATTTCAAGGTCATTGCTATGAAAGAATAATGAAAGGAATAATTTTGAATAGAATTGTTAGTGTTTGATATGAATACTTGAAACCATTTATGCTCACATTAATGTAGAAATAATGTTACAATAAATAATTCGCTCACACACACACACACACACATATATATATGCGTGAATGTTTGTGTAAAAACCAGGTTTAGTATTAAAAACCATGCCATGAAATACAACCAGACAAACTCATCAAGTGAAGGTAATAGCTTGACTTGAGTTCGAACTCGCTTATTTCGGAGATTTTGAGTGGCACTTTAGCCATTACTCCACAGGACCCCACCACAATCTGAGAAGGATTTGGGTTTGGGTTTGGTTGGGTTTAATGGCATATCAACCATTGTAGGTTACTTAATCCTAAATCCGGTCTATACATATCTGTTAAATATATTTCATTTGGAAATATAAGTCAACAAAGTTAAATGGTTCCAAGTCTTGCTATATATCACAAACAATTCAATTCCACATCGGTTATTTGTTTACACAGAGCTAAATGATCAAATTTCAGCATTGCTAAGATCAGCCTGAATACGGAAAAGAGTTCTGGAGACCTGAGGATATTTACTGTCAGTCAGACTCCAGTGAAAAACCCTTTGCTAAGACTGGTGTGAAAAGCTCGCAGGGAATAATAAAGATAATAATAATAATAATGATAATAACACAATGATATCAGCACAAAAAAAGAACGCCATAAGGATTAACTATGTCAACGCAAGAAGATATATATATATATATATATATATATATATATATATATATATATATATATATATATATAAGTTAGTATATAATAAGACATAGAATCAATAGTGCTTTGTAACTGTCAGCTGCTCACGTATTTGATGATCCTATTTACCCAACCCCTCCGCTCGGGCAGGATATGACACAAGGTCAATTTTTTAAGCGGAGTTTAACAGGTTTGAATTCAGAGTTTTCCTTCTCCTAGACTAGTTGCCTCACCAAGGCTGAAGAACCTACTCTGCCATACTATTTATCCATAGCTGGAGGGAGAATATTTTGGATTCATACCTTTCCCAAGGGTATTAGTGCTATGTGAAATGCAATCAGTCAGGTCCAGGATTTGAACTCGTGTCGCCGTGTCCACATCCTGCGACGATAACCATTACACCACGGGCACATCCAAAATCACGTATTTGATGATAGATTGATGACTGTCATATATGGCATTGTCTCTGAGTCTAGGCTATACTAACTTAGATATGCAAGCTCTATCACTGACACTGAGCATAGACATGATGTAACAAAATTGCAGATGTAGACGAAACGATTTATCACATAATAAGCGAATGCAGAGACTTAGACATGACTGGGTGGGGAAGTTATCCCTTGAGAATTGTGCAAGAAATTTAAATTTGGCCAAAAGAACATGTGGTATATGCGCAACCCAAAATCCGTCCTAGAAAATGAGACGTACAAAATTTTGTGGGATTTTGCGATACAAACGAATCACAATCAGACCTAGTGATAGTTAAAAAAAAAAAAAAGAAGAAGAAAAAGAATCTGTCGAATTGAGAACTTTGCCATTCCGGCTGGCCACAGGGTAAAACTGAAAAAAGCGAAAAAGAGAGATAAGTATCAAGACCTTGCTAGAGAAAAAAACATGGAACATGAAAGTGGCGGTAATTGTAATTAGTGAAATCGGTATCGTCAACAAAGGATTGGTACAGGTACAGGAAGACTTGGAAATAAGAGGACGAGCGGAAGCCATCAAAACTACAGCATTGTTGAGAGGGGCACCTCTGGTGGTGTAATGGTTTGCAAACTAGACTAGCAAACCTACACCAGTGAGTTCGAGTCTCATTGTGTGCCCCATTCATTTGGCCTTGTGTTACATCGAAGCAAAGAGCTTCGTAAATTACTACAGCATTGTTGAGAACAGCCAGAATACCGAGAAGAGTTCTGGAGACTTGAGGAGACTTGTTGTCATTCAGATTACCGTGAAAAACCATCAGTTGCGTTAACTGATGATGAGAAAAACCCGCAAAAAAGGTAAAATGATTTCCTTGTGTAATTATATGGTTTTAGTATTAAATTTTCTGACGGATCAATTTGAGTGATTGAAGGACCCCTAACAGGAATAAACAGTGAACGTCAGAGTGGACCTGAGAGAATGTATTTACCCAACCCCTCTACCACCAGCAGAGAGCAACATAAGGTGAATTTTTAAGTGGAGTACAGCTGTTGTTCTTTTCCAAGACTGGTTGTCTCATTAAGATTAAAGTGCGCAGTCTACCCTTCGATTTACCCAATGCCGGAAGTAGAAAGTATGGATTTATATTTTTTGCAAGAGTATGAGCGCTATGCAAAAAGCGGACAGTTTTGTACAGTCTTCGGTTTGGTTTGGTTTGGTGGGTTTGGTTTGGTGGGTTTGGTTTGGTGGGTTTTATGGCATATCAACCTTTGTAGGTTATTTAACGCCAAATCCATTTTTATGTAAATAATCTGTTCTATTTAAAACAATTCAGTTTAGCATAAGTACACAGTTTAATTGTCAAATACATTTCCATTTCAAACTATTCAAGCAGTTATATGTAACAATTCAGGATAAATACAGTTTTAAAGTCTAAAAACAGTTCTATTTCAAATAATTCAGTTAAGCATAAGTACTCAGTTTAAATGTAAGTACGGTTTAATTGTCAAAAACATTTCTATTTCAAGCTATTCAGTTTACTCAAACAATTCACTTTAGCATAAGTATGCTGTTAGTTCTATTTAACCTATAGATAGGGCCCTATCAGGTGCTACCACTCCGGGCCAGAGTGGACCTGGGAGCAATGGCAATGAAGGGGTACTCCACATTCCCCAAAACTCCAGAACTGCTGGAACCTCACCATCAGATTGTTTAGTGTCATATCAGGACACTCGTTAGTGGGGGGGGGGTCTTACCCCTCTGCAGAGAAGCCGTCGGTGTATTCTACAGCCCCAGCCGACTGGGCAGTACAGTCTTCGGTTCCCGGGTCTGTTGTTTACGACGGTAACCTTTACACCCCAAGTGCTTTGTAAGTCAGTATAACCGTTTTTAGGCTGATTTTTATCAAATTATCTGAGTCGATCATGAGCTTGTATATATGTTCGATCATCTGTCGTACCGTAGAGCCAATATATCATAAGATTTCACTCTCTTTTTCTCTTTCGTACTTCCGATCGATGCAACGAACGGATGTGTATCAAAGTTATTTATAGTCAAACATTTATCGAACGTTTTTCGGCAATTTGTTACGATTTATTTTTATCAATTTGCATTTTTATAAAACATCGGAAACAACTGATTCATCTAATCAACAAAAACAGGTGTTGCAATGTCTTTACTTTTAAACGAAAGGAATCAAATAAATAACATCTTACACTAGGGTTTTCCCTATATAAAAATTGTCTAGGATGACTAAAATTCCACAGATAAGAAAGGGATATATATATATATATATATATATATATATATATATATATATATATATATACTTAATAATATATATATATATATATATATATATATATATATAATGAATAATTTTTCTCTCTCTCTCTCAAACTATCTATCTATCTATCTTTTTGGATTTTTAATGAACGTTTAATAGACTGGTTTTTCGATACGCTCCCAACCACTCCCAAGAGAGGTTTACTGGATTACCTAATCCCACAAAATAGATAAAGAAAGCGGTATATATATATATATATATATATATATATATATATATATATATATATATATATATACACCACAGACTGACTGTTTTGTTGTATTACAATTCTTCAGTGTAACTAGACACTCGAGATGGTTTAAGCTGGGATCGAAACTCGCCTAACTTTTCGTCAGATATCTTACCCCAGAGCCATCGTCCTTTTCTTTCTAAATGAATGAATTTTTTATGTAAAACATTTTACATATACATTATCGGTTACTGTTAGTGTCTAATTCTTGTGAATAGCTATATACATATACATATACATAGCTCTTCTCAAGAATTATATATATATATATATATATATATATATCGAGAGAGAGAGAGAGAGAGAGAGAGAGAGATAATGTATATATAATGAATAATATATTCTCTCTGTCACTCTCTCTATCTGTCTTCCTCCCGGTCCCACCCTTTTTCCTCTGTCTATTTGGAATTATTTTATACATTCGATCTGAAGAGGTCCGGCTATTTTTTTTTTTTTTGTGTGTGTGTGTGTGTGTGTGTGTGTGTGTGTGTGGTGTGTGTGTGTGTGTGTGCATGTGTGCGTATGTATGATCACATAAGTAACAATTTTTCCTGTATCAGTTCTTCATACCAAGAGAGACCAATATTTATATTGGAATTAACAAAAACGAACATCAACTCGTATAATATGCAAGATAACTTTTTAAAATGAGGGATGCTGAATTGACAAACCTTTTTGTTTATTTCTTTACTGCGTGAAAAAACATCAAATAAAGAAACAAACTATTAACATCTTTTAATTTAGTGATAAATATATTTTTTAAAAACTTCATGCAATATTTAGAACTGCAATGAGGAATTCATTTGATATTTTTTTCTAGTTTACTATATTCATAAATAAAGAATTTCTAATATCAGTGATAGAACATTCAAGGGTCGTTCAAAAGATTCTAAGCTTCACCACGAAAGAAGGACCATTTTATTGTAGCAAAAGTTACCACTTTTTATAAAATGAGAAAAACTAATTCAGATTTCTCATTTCAGGTGAGGCCTATACCTAAGTGTGACGTATGAGATAAATCTAGAATCTGGGTGAGGCTAGTGTAGACAGAATTAGCAGTACTTGATATCGGTCAGTTCCTCGCAAAATGCGATCAATTGACGAAAAACTTGGTTTGATGATCGCATCGACGAGAAACGTAATCTACTAATCGCATAAGTGAAAAACTGACAGTCTCCGAGTACCTTTGAATGTTTACCTACACTATGTAGGTAAACATAATGCCCGTGGTGTAGTCGTTATCGCCGTAGGAAATGAACACGGCAATACGAGTTCAAATCCTGGAAGAGACTGATTGCATTTCACATAGCACTAATACCCTTGGGAAAGGTATGAATCCAATAATTCTCCCTCCAGCTAGGGGTAAATAGTAGGACAGACTAGGTTCTTCAGCCATGGTTAGGCAACTAGTCTAGGAGAAGGAAAACTCTGAATTCAAACCTGTTAAACGCCGCTTAAAAATTGACCTTTTGTCATATCCTGCCCGAGCGGAGGGGTTGGTAAATAGTACCTACACTATGTTAATTTAGATCTATTTATTTATCTGTCTATTCACCACGATCAGGATGTGACAAAATTTGAATTTTTTAAACGGATTTCTAATAGGTATGAATTCATTGTTTTCCTTCTCTTCGACAGGTTGCCATACCAAGATTAAAGAGACCAGTATACCCTAGTGTTTAACTATAGCTGGAGGAAGAATAATTGGCAAGATACCTTTGCGAAAGGTATTAGCTTGATGTAGAATGCAAATGGCCTAGTCCGGGATTTGATCTCAGGTTTCCATGCCCACTTCTTACCACGATAACCGTTACACACACACACACACACACACACACACACACACACACACACACATATATATATATATATTCTACTGATTGTTGCTATGCATGGAACTCTGAGTAACGGAAGGAGTAACATAAGTATTTAAGGTTTTAAAACTGCTCTGTTGCAATAGAATAGACCAATTTCTATGCAATTTTCTTAGCAGTCTGTTTTCATGTTTATATATATATATATATATATATATATATATATATATATATATATATATATATATGGCATAAGCAAAGCACATAGAAAAGCCAAGAGACTTTCATAACAACATTATCTGTTTACTTGAAATTCATAAAGAAACTAATAAATGTTTCTTTTCCTTCCTAAGTGTGAAGATTGTTGGTGATAGTGTAATCAGATTTTCAAATATTGTTACTTGTAGTTTACAAATACAGGTCTAGCAATTGTTGTATTGTCAAAGTTCGAACATTTCAAGTGAATGGCTACAAGAAAAAAAAACTTTCCTATTACAAGCTGTTTTTGCTGGATTACCGCTACACACACACACACACACACACGCATGCACGCGCGCGCACACACACACAAAACTTTAACAGTATTTAAAATATAGTCTTCAACATATCAAAATAGATATACGTTTGGCTTGATTTGGTTTAGTTTAATGGCATATGAACTATTGTAGGTTATTTAATGCCAGATTTTCTTTCTACATACATATTAAATACATAGGTTTTTGTTTGGTTGGGGTTTGTGGTTTATTAACCGTTGCAGGTTATTTAATGCCAAATCCTCTTTATACAAATATATTAGATATATATGATTTGGTTCGGTTGGCTTTTATGGCATATCAACCATTTTTGGTTATTTAATACCCAATCCGCTCCATAAATATTTATTAGATATACAGTAGCGTCCAAAACTTAGGGACAAAAATTTTAAAACCTAATATTTGTTAGAAATAACAACTGTGAAAAGCTAAAATTTTGATAACTGGTAGTCGTTATCATCCATAATAACATACTAAAATTTGAATCATTTGCAAAGGATAGAAAAAGAATTATAACAATTATTTATTTATTTTCAAATTTGGAACGTCCAAAAGTAAGGGACAAAATTGAGAAAAACAATGTAAACAGCCAAAAAATAATAAAAATACATGTACAATCAATATTTAGTAAATGAGCCTTTGCTCTCAGTGACAACTGCACATCTTCGACAACAAGAACGAATCAGTTCTTGATAATCCTCGATAATAATTTTACACCATTCTTCTTGATCCTTCGCCCGCAAATCCTCCGTGTTAGTGGGATTTCTTTCCATAACTTTCACTCCTAAGGTCTTCCAAAGATTTTCTATTGGATTTAAGTCAGGACTTTTGCGGTGGCCAATCCATAATTTCGAAATCTTGCTCGCTAAGGTAACTCATTACCACCTTTGCCTTGTGACATGGGGCATTATCTTGCATAAAGGTAGCCCTATCGAAACCTGAATTCTGTATGATTGGCACAACATGATCTTGAACAATGTTTTTATAGATCTGCGCATTTACACGAATTTGTAACCGGATAAGAGGCGTTGTACCTTGGCTAGAAAACATTCCAAATACCATGACGCTTCCGCCCCCAAACGTGACAGTTTTCTTAGTACACTTTGCACTTAATCTTTCACGTCTCTTTACATTGTTTTTTTTCCATCATTTCCAAATAAATTAAACTTGCTTTCATCACTGAAAAATAGTTTTGCCCAATTTTCATATGTCCAAATTACATACCTGTTTGCAAACTCTAATCTCTTCTTCTTATTCTTCGAACTAACAAGTGGTTTATTCCTTGGGGTTCGATTAAACAACCCTATTTCTTCCAGTCGTCTAGAAACTGTCTGTCTTGACACATTAACATATGAGGTACTATTCATAACCCTTTTAATTTCTGTGCAAGATTTAAAACGGTCCTTTAATGACATACGCTGCATTATTTGATCTTCCTTTGCCGAAGTTTTGCAGGGTCTGCCGGTTTTAAAAGCACTAACTATTTTGCCAGTATCATTTTCACAATTTAACATCAGTCTTTTGCTTGCACACATATTCTTTTTCAATTTGACCCATAGATAGGACTGGTGCTCCCGGTCAGAGTGGACCTGGGAGCAATGGTAATGAACGAGTACTCCACATTCTCCAAATCTCCAAGGCTAAAGCCTCACTATCAGATGGTTTAATGTCATATTTAAGACACTCATTAGTGGGGGGGTCTTACTCCTCTGCACAGATGCAGTCGGTGTATTCTACTGCTCCAGTCGTCTGGGCTCAAAAAATAGAAACACATTCAATTTAAAACTCATGATGATCAGACGAGTTCACGATAAAACACATTATTGATTTTAACGGCATATCAATACGACCGGGGTTATTTTATGCTAAGAGGTAAATAAACTGGGTTCAGTGTACTTTTATATTTATATTTTGTTGTGTAATAAACATTTAAGGATGTTTTAGCGCACAGATATATGATATGAAGTATTTTCATCAAATTCTGATAATTTGCCCACATTTGTCGAGCTCCGAGTATTCCTTTCAAATTATATTCGTTATATAGTCCTAAATAATTATTGCTGCTTAATATCAGCCATTTGCTTGCTTGCACTTCTATGCTTTCAAGTAGTTAATAACAATTCTTGGCAAACAAAAGTAGGTTCTAGTAACTATTCCGTATAAAAATAATCATCAGATATTCGGATATGGGAAACGTACATAGAATGTTTATAACATATATACATAGAACATAGGAATCCCGAAACACGAAAAACACTAACGACTTCTTTGTTCAGGTACGAAACTTTTTATTACCTTTGAGTTTAAAGGTACTTCGACATAAGGAGAGAGATACACATTCTTTCTATTCTGGCTTTTCCATCTGCCCTCCCCCCATCTCGTGTGGCGCCCGTAGCGCGCAAATTCGTCTGGCCTCTGCGAGCCCCGAAAGTCGACCCTTCTCGTTCGGTGTCTAGTTCTCAACTAACTGACTTTTTTCACATCTCCCCAAATCCCCCCGCGCGCTTCCAGTGCATGACATCATTCAAATCCCCAAGGGATTTTTATTTTGACATCTGTGAACTACACATCCTCCCGGCGCGCGCGTCAACACCCGTGCTCAAGTTTGCACCTAACTAACCCATGTGCTGAGCCGAAAGGTTCTCAGCCTAACTAAACCCAAAGGCAAAATATATAAAACGAAATCCCTCGGCCATTATATTACATTATGATACATTAAATATTTCTTGCCCAATCAGCTGGAGCTGTAGAATACACAGATTGCACCTCTGCAAAAGGGGTAAGACCATCCCAACGAGTGTTCTGATTATGTCACTAAACAATCTGATGGTGAGGTTCCAGTGATGCAGGGGCTTCGGAGAATGCAGAGTACCCATACATTGCCATTGCTCCCAGGTCCACTCTGGCTCGGAATGTTAGCAGCTGCTAGGAGGTGCGCGTGGTGTAATGGTTATCGTCGCAGAAAATGGACACGGCGACACAAGTTCAAATCCTGATTGCATTTCACATAGCACTAATACCCTCCTTGGGGAAAGTATGAATTTAATTATTCTCCCTCCAGCTATGGGTAAGTAGTAGGGCAGACTGGGTTCTTCAGCCCTGGTTAGGCAACCAGTCTAGGAGAAGGAAAACTCTGAAATTCAAACCTGTTAAACTCCGCTTAAAAATTGACCTTGTGTCATATCCTGCTCGAGTGGAGAGGTGGGTAAATATGGATAGGGCCCCATTGATGGGTTAAATAGAAGTAAACTGCTTACTTATGCTAAACTGAATTATTTGAAATGAAACTATTTTTGACACTGAAACTGTACTGACACAAAACTGAATTGTTTAATATAGAACTGTTTTGGTATTTAACTATTTGTAAACAAAATCTATACTTATACTAATGTGCATTGTCTTAATTAGAGCTGTTTGAATAAACTGAATCGCTTGAAATAGAAATGTTTTTAACAAACTGTGTACTCATTCTGAACTGAATTGATTGAAATAGAACTGATTAATGTTATAAAGATGGATTTGACATTTACAAACTCTCTGTGTAAGTTTGCAGAGTTGATACTTCACAGTCTATCATTATACAAAAACTAAAACGATATTTTTGGCCCAGTCGGCTGAGGCAATGGAATAAATCGACTGCATCTCTGCTGAGGGGTAAGACTCTCTCAACATGTGTTTTGGATATGGCATTAACAAGTCTGATGGTGAGGCTTCTGTGATGCTGAAGCTTTGGGGAATGCGGAGTAGCCATTCATTTCCATCATTCAAAGGTCCATTTTGGCCTGGGGAGGTAGCAACTGTTAGAGTCCTGTCTAGGGGTCAAATAGAACCGTTTTACATTTGACATTGAAACTGAGTGTAAGCAAATGACTTATGCTAAACTGAATTGTTTGAAATGGAACTGTTTGATCATTTAACTGTGTGTAAACAAATGACTTATGTTTAATTGAATTTTTAGTATTAATTGGCAATACGTGAAAACATTTAGATTGGTGCTTACAAATGATTAATAGTAAATAGAATTATTCATATTAGATAGAAATAAATAAAACTATTTAACGCTGTGTCCCTCGCTGCCAAAAAATGAGTTCAGGCTCGTTTAAAAAAGTTATCAACAAAATGTGTTTAGAAATCATGTCTCTAATATATATGTATAAAAAGAATTTTGCGTTGAATAACTTACAAGGGTTGATATGCCATAAAACCAAACCAAACGATATTTTCTTTTTGTTGAATTTTCCCCAACAAATAACTTCGTCTTAAGTTAAACGCCTTTCTCAATCGCCACAAGATTCTTTGACCGAAACTTTCAATGTCTGGTTCCATGGAACAGATCGCAGACCCCCAACCTATATATATATATATATATATATATATACAAAAATTAAATGGCGAGTGGGCCTATCCTACTAAAGTTTCGCCTCACCGGCTCATCAGGGAATCTAGTACCGACTATAGATACTGGCGTTTTTTTTTTCCTGGTAACCGTGAATGCTGGTAGATAGTTGGTTAGTAAATATATATATATATATAAAAAACAAGATGACCCACGAAGAGATTTGTATTTTTGAATTTATTTATTTAAAAAATAAAAAAAATGAAAATGAAAAAATTAAAAAAATACGAATCTCTTCGATGACCATCTTATTTTAAATATATCCCTATTCTTTCTTTGGACCTACAGCAACCATCTTTAAATATATATATATATATATATATATATATATAAAATTCCGGCAATCCAAGGTAATCACTGCTACTCTGGATTATATCATAATTTACAATGTATTATTTTGAATATAACTAATTTAACATTTGATTACATATCCGTAGTTGACCTGATTCTTATTTTGATCTATGGAGGGCATTAAATTAGTTCATTCTATGGTTGGATTTCCTTTGATTTTCTGTTGGTTTGGATGCACAACAAATTTTGTGTTTCGGGTCTTTTTTTGAAGTAAAACTTTTCTTAATTATGCATAAAATCCGAGAGACGTCTGGACTTAGTTGTTATATTCGGTAATGTTCCATCAAGAAATTGCAATGTTGTGTTGTATAGCCACATAATAAATATGCATATATACAAATATACATACAGAATACATATTGACGCAATAATAAAGACGAGCGAAGACTTCTTTAAAAAAATATACGTCCCACTTTATTGAAAGGGTTGTGTGTGAGATGGAGTCGGAGACTGAACAAAGACTGCAACATATTTACCTCCCCAGCCCCTCCGGACATAGCCGTGTGTCGTTCTCGTTCTCCTGGACTGCTCAACCGGAGGCCTCGAGGCCCTCTCCGCAGGGTGCTAACCTTAACCCCACCGCAACTTGTCTCTAACTCATCCGATCTCCAACTAACTGACTTCCTGTCTACACCGAGTTATATAAAAGTTTAATCGCCCACTCAATCTTTGGAATGGCATGTTTGATCGTCATCAAGCGGAAATAACTGTCATGCAGTTCACAGGTCACTCTCTTCCGGTGCATCAGTCTATGAATGTACCGTGGGATTTTGACCCTGTCCCCTATTGTCAGCCAAGTTCGCCCACGCCAATGGAATATGCAACTTCCGCGTCTTTGGAATGGCATGTTTGGCCGGGTCGATGGTCAATATACAACAGTTGTTTGAAGACAAAACTCAGACGTTTATCATATAAGCGCAGCGTTGTTAGCATATAGCACGGGGGTGTAAACAGATAATTTAGGAAAAAAGCTAGCTGCCAAAAAAAGGTGAGTTGATAAAGTTCAACATCTCTTTCAGTGTGTTAGGTGTTACGCATAACCAGCAATGACTGTCAAAGTGACGACAGTGACTTACCCGAAGATATCACACACCCAAGGTGAATTGGAGAGTGTAGTATTCTGAGAACAACAATATGTATATTGAGGAAATGTATGTGAAAATTAATAAAAGACAGTTCTACAAATCTAATAATCTTTGAATCATATGAATCTCGGAGTTCGAAAACACGTAACGACTTCTTGTTCAGATACGAAACCTTTTTATTAACTTTGCGTTAAAGATCTCGACGTAAGGAGGAGAGACACAATCTTGTTATGCTGTCTTATTCATTTAGCCCCCATCTCGTGCAGGCCCTATAGGGCGCACGTTTGCCTCGCGCCTGCGAGCTCCAAAAATTGATCCTTCTCGTTTGGCGTCTAGTACCCGACTCTTTCTCTCTTCAAATTCTCCGCGCGCTTCCGGTGCGTGACGTCACCCGCACCCTGTCACCTCGGTTCGTTTCGGACAATTATGACATCTGAGTGACACCTCCATCCGCCCGCGCGCACCCGCGTTAACACCTGCTTCAATGTTGCACCGAACTAACCCATGTGCTGAGCCGAAAGGTTCTCAGCCTAACTAAACTCAAAGGCATGAACCGAAATCCCTCGGCTATTTTATAACATATGCAACTATGTACACAGAAAGTATTGTTTATGACGCCACTGCGTATATGTATAATAAGCAACAAAAAGTCAACAGGCAAGGAATGCTTATATTATTATAAATATATCTTGCACAGAATATCAACAAAGTTGGGCTCAATACTTTGCTTCTGGTAGCTACGTTTTGTTTGTTTGGGTTTTATAACATATCAACCCTTGTAGATTATTCAATGCCAAATCCTGTTAATTCTTAGATATCAAATACATATGATTTGTTAACAAATTTTCTTTATAACATTTTTAAACGAGCTTTGGCTCGTACGAATGAATCTATTTACTATTAATAATTTGTCCGCATAAAATGGTTTCAAGGATTTCTTTTGTAACAGTAACAATCATTTGTTTGCCTGCATTTAAATGGATATACATAGATGTAAATAGTTTGTTGGTAATCTTGCAGTGCAAATGAAGTAGAACTAATTCCTTTACATACTGTATTGCCATTGTTTCTGTTGCATAGTCATATGCAGGGACATTTAGAATCATAACGACGACACAATAAAGACAAGCGACACAGTTCTTTAAAAAAAATATACCTCTAACTTTATTTGAAAGGGTTCGAAAGGGTTACTAAAGGTTTTACTGTGATAGCGAGTTGGAGACCGAACAGAACTGCAACAGATTGACCCCCACTCTTATAGCCATAACAGCGTTTCTTTCCCGTTTTCCTGGGATACTCAACCGAGGGCCTGGGGGCCCAGCCTCCCCGGGTGCTGGTTCTCTCTACCGCATCTTTTCTCCAACTGATTGAACTTCCTGTGCACCGAGTTATATAATAGTTCGACATCCACCTTCTTCTTGTGGGCGTCACAAATCGCACTCATTCAACCCGTCCATAGTCAAGGTTATATTCTGATATTCCTCGACCGGATGCACCTGTTATTTACACAGGTGCATTTCCTATTTTGACAGGCCGGCCGGGTCGGAAATCAATATACAACATTCCTAGATAGGTAAATGGTTTTAATTATTGCAATATAACGTTAATAATTCTATTCAATATTAATCATTTGTTTGCAAGCAGTGAAGTAATTACAAGTATCGTTATTTAACTCTAATAATTCTATTCAATATTATTGAATCATTTGGCCACCTTCAGGTGGTTCCAAGTATTACAACATATTTCCAATAATTCAATTCAGGCTCACAATTACAGTGTTTCAAGTATTGCTATTTAACATTAATAATTCTATTCAATATTATTCATTTGTTTGCCCGCTGATTTCAATTATTGTTATGTATTACTAACGATTCAATTAGTTATTTGTTTATATACAGTAAAAAAATAAAACAATTCTATTTCTAACAATTCAATCTTGCATAAGTCATTTGTTTTCACACAGTTTAAATGTGAAACATTTCTGTTGTAGCTATAGATAGACCCTATCAGGGGCTACCACTTCAGGTCAGATTAGACGTGGGAACTATGGCAATGAAGGGATACATCATATTCCCCATAGCTCCAATTCTAGAGCTTCTCCATTTGATATCTTTGTATCCTATTTAAGACACTTGTTGCTGAGGCGCTCTTACACCTCTGTAAAGACGCTGTCAGTGTATTCTACAGCTCCAGCCGTCTGGGAAAATTGTCTAAGTTAATTACGCGATGTTGAATCTAAATAAAGTCTGAAGTATTTAATTTTTAAATATTGGAAATAAACTAAGTTCAGGGAAGTAAATAAAGACGTAATCTTTATTGAAAAATTAAAGACTAGCTTTTTTCCCGCTTATTAATAAGAATTAGGTAGTTTTGGAAATAAGAAGAAAAAAGTGGACTAAAGGATTTTAATAGGTTATAACTTTTTCTCATATTTATTTTAATAATCAAGGAGGGAAAAGATTTTTAAATTATATAGGTATTGAATCTCACAAAATTTTTGAGGCAAAACAAATATTATCGTTTGCAAAGATCAAAGAAAAGTCAGCGTCCTATTTACAAAAATACAGATTCAAATCTCATTTCTTTAGGAGCCTCATTTTTGCTCAGAAATTCACACTTTCGTTTACTCTGAAATGAATTGATTTTCCATATATACATATATATATATATACAGGGTGACCCAAAAAACGGAACCCATAAACTTTTTTTTATTACTTCTACAAAAATAAAGCAAAATAATTCTAATTCTTTTCCTTGGTAGACCAGGACATGTTGGTGAATACTATGGTCTCAATTTAGGAGGTGCCCGTGGTGTAATGGTTATCGTCATAGGAAATGGACACGGCGACACGAGTTCAAATCCTGGACGAGACTGATTGCATTTCACATAGCACTAATACCCTTGGGAAAGGTATGAATCCAATTATTCTCCCTCCAGCTATGGGTAAAGAGTAGGGCAGACTAGGTTCTTCAGCCTTGGTGAGGCAACTAGTCTAGGAGAAGGAAAACTCTGAATTCAAACCTGTTAAACTCCGCCTAAGAATTCACCTTGTGTCATATCTTGCCAGAGCGGAGGGGTTGGTAAATATGACTATGGTCACAATTTTTCATGCACAGAATCTAAAAAGAAAATGCTACAATTAAATTTATGGATTTCAGTCAAAAATATATGTGTTCTGTTTTTTTGGGTCACCCTATATATATATATATATATGAAGTATTTCCTCTTTAAACGTTTAATTAAATGGGACAGTGCTAAACCTCTCGACAGAGTTAAAAACCTATACGTTTCTGACACGAATTCTATTTCTCAATACATTTATATATATTTGTTCCTCTCGCTAAATACTAAACAATTCTAACAGAAAGTTCCTCCATGTTACATTTAGAAAAAACAAAATAGTCAAAAAATCCAAATTCTTGAAGCTCGGTCTGTATACAATAATCAACAAACCTTCCTTAAACAAGATCAATTTCCAATATAGTAGCCGCATTCTCAAATGCCTCTTTTAAACATCTACCGACAATTCTTCCTCTTATCGCAAATAAAAATTCTTATCTTTCGTAAATTACTCTCTCTCTTGTTCTTCTTCCTAATATTTATATAAATGTATATGTCTTATAACCGGCTCATTGGTCTAGTGGGTAGAGTGTTCGCCAATGGCTCGGGAGACCTGGTTTCAGTCACAGGTCGCGTCATACCAAAGACTTTTAAAATAGTAATTGCTGCCTCCGTGCGTAACACTCAGCATTATAAGGTACGTATCAAAATAGTAAAGGGGAGCAATCCGGGGGAAGGAGTAGCACTCTCACCTACATGTAGTAGCTATTGAAAGGGGAACCTTCTGGTCGCCCTCAACTCGAGTCGCCAACTCTACTTACTTATATGACTTATTATTGTATTTGTCATTTGGTTATTCACTCCCCACACCCCAACGATCGGTCTAGTTGGAGCCGAAAATTCTTCGGAAACATACGGTACCTTCTTAAAACCTTTCCATTCAAAAATCAAACGACTCATTGGAGGACTTGAAAGGATCAGAAACAGAATGGACAGACATGACCATACACACACACATACACATACACAAATATATATATATATATATATATATATCAGAATTCGGGAATCTGTATACCGTTTCTGTTTTGGTGACTGGGGTTCGAGGAAACGAGCGGAGTAGTGAGAACGAAGACGGAACTAAAGACACGAGAAGAGATTGTTCTGAATAAGAACGAAGAAAACCAGCCCCCACTTGGTAGTCATTGTCCATTCCTTTCGACATTCCATGGCCACTAAGTTTGAACAGAGAAAAAAGTAAAACAACGAATGTCCTAACGCCACGAGTTGTATTTTTTGTTTTCCCCTCCCCACCCAGCGATTTACCAGCACAGATTTCGCTGTGTTCGATGATTACGCTAAAGTAAATAAAAATATAACGAGAATGTGGATTTCGATTTGTATTGTTGTCTTGTAGAATTCCTCAGATCGATTCCTGCGATTCATTGGCTTTGATTTCCTGTGATACACACAATAGTAACCAAAAATATTGGGTTAATAATAACATACCAAACAAAATCATCATGCCGGATTCTCATAACGAGTTCCCGATTTAATAAAAGTTGTGGTAAATATATTTTATACAGAGCATTTCTCAAACTTTCATGTTAGACGCACTGAATATACTCGCGAGGCCAAATTATAACACAAGTTCGGATTAACGTGTGGGTGCCCAGTAGGAAGCAAGCCTAAAAAAAATGCTTTATTCTATCGGTATATCATTTCAAGGGCGCTTCAAGTACCGAGCTATAAATCCAGCCTTTACCCCTTTTAGGAGAAATAGTCAGGGGTTTTACAGGTCGGAGGAATGACCTCTGGAACTAAGCTGATCATTTTCTCGTCCTCCCTGCTCGAATGAAGGTTGATTATATCAAGCATAGAACGATATAATAGATTCATGGTGGCATAGGTATGACACTGAACTACATTTGGTTGTGATATTCCAGTTCTGGATTATGGAGTACATACCGGTTTACTCTGACCGGGAGTGGTAATACTTGTTAGAGTGCCATCGATGAGTCAACCAGATTTGTTTGAAAATTATTCGCATTACATAGGTATACTTAAAACCATATAAATGTAATTGAGGATTATTTTTTATAAGACACGAATAATTTCTTTAAATCATATAATTGTCTATGAATTATCGGTATGAGATAGCAACATTTCAAATCTTAAGACTATGTATAAGCAAATTATTATTATTATTATTATTATTATTATTATTTTTTTTTTATTATTATTATTATCATATACTCTTTTAGAGTTTTTAACATCAGCGTCAGCTGATGGTTTGTCACTGGAGTTTGAGTGACAACAAGTCTCCTCCAGTCTCCAGGACTCTTCTTAGTATTCTAGCCGTCTTCAATAATGTTGTCGTTTGGATGGTCTCTACTCGTCCGCCAACTTCCAAATCCTCTAGGCCCTTTAATAATCCTTTAGTTACTGTGCCAAAAGCACCAATCACAATTGGTACAATCGTCACTTTCATGTTCCATAGTTTTTTCAATTTTCTAGCAAGATCGAAGTACTTATCCTTCTTTTCACATTCTTTCAGTTTTATTCTGTGATCAGCCGAGACAGCAAAGTCGACAATTTTGCAAATTCTCTCTTTTTTTTTTTGTTGATTATTATAAGGTCTGTTCTTCTGGCCGAGATTAGGTGATCTGTTTGTATGTCAAAGTCCCATAAGAGTTTATGCGTGCCATTTTCTCAGACAGGTGCTGGGTTGTGCATATACCATTTGTTCGTATGGTCAAATTTAAATTTCTTGCACATCTCCCAGTGGATCACCTTGTCTACCCAGTCGTGTCTAGTCTTGTACTCTTTCTGAGCTAATTTGCTGCATTCGCTTATTATGTGATTGATCGTTTCGTCTGTCACCACATAGCCTAAATTTGCTATTTTGTTGAGTCTTATCTATTCTCGCTTCGATATGGTTGGTCCTTATGGCATTATTTTGTGCTTTAAAGTTTCCTTTTCTTACCAGGTCTAGGTTTTGTGAGATGTTTATTAGTCGTTAAAACACCCACAGAGCTGTTTTTTCCCTTTTATTATTATTATTATTTTTGAGTTTTTTCACAGCGTTAGTTGATGGTCTTTCACTGGAGTTTGAGAGTCATCAAGTCTCCTCAGGTCTTCAGGACTCTTCTCAGTATGCTGATCTCATCAATGCTGTAGTTTAGATGGTCTCTGCTCATCCTCCGACTTTTAACTCCTCCTGCCGTTCCAAGTGCGCATTTTATATTTGGTATCACTATCACCCTCATGTTCCTCAGCTTTCTCTTTTCTCTTGCAAGTTCCAAGTTCTTGTCTCTCGCTTCGTTCCTTGATTTTCACTCTGTGATCAACTGGGACAGCTAAGTTTACCTACTATACGGTAAGTTCTCTTATAATTACTTCATCAATACTTCACTCATTTGAGAATTTTTCACCCAAGCGTTAGCTGATAGTTTCTCACTCAAGTTTGAGTGACAGCTAATCACCTCAAGTCTCCAGGTTTCTTCTTCGTATTCTGGCCGATCTAAATGATACTGTCGTTCAGATAGTCACTACTTGTCTTCTGATTTCCTCGTCTCCCAGTACCGTTATCAATCCTTTGGTGACTGTACCGAGTGTGCCAATTACGACTGGTATCACCGTCACCTTCGTATCCCATATTTTTTTTTAGTTCAATAACAAGGTCTAAGTACTTATCTTTATATTCGTTTGTTTTCAGTTTCATCCTGTAAAGTTCCCTATTTGGCAGGTTCTCTTTTTTTTGTAAACTATCACTAGGTCCGGACGTCTGGCCAAAATTAGGTGATTCGTTTGTATCTCCAAATCCCAGAGAAGTCTGGGTGTCTCATTTTCCACGGCGGATTCTGGGTTGCACATATATCAGTTGTTCGTATGGTCAAATTTAAATTTCTTGCACAATTCCCTGTGGATCACCCTCTTCCCCTAGTCGTGTCTATAGCGTTGTTCTGTACTTCTCTCAGAAAAGATTCAGTTTCTCTCTTAAGGCTTCCTTTTCCCAGCCATGTCAAAGTTTTCTCCTGTGAAATTTTGGTTGTTTGTCGCTTGAAATATCCATACAGTTGTTTTTCTTCCGATTTCAATTTTCTGCTTATTTTTGTTCTGTGGATACATGTGTTGTCTGTATTGTGTCTGGCCACTGTAATCAGTTTTCTGCATTTTTTAATGTAATCAAGTAGTATTTGTATCAATACATAAACGCTATATTCAATGCTGACGACTCCTCTTCCTCCTTTTTTTCTTGACACATACAGTATGTCTACGTTATCTCTGCGGTGTAAGGCCTTATGCATCGTCTTGTTCTCCGGTCCATTTGTTTAAGTTCCTTCCTTGTCCACTTCAAAAATGTTCCCGAGTGTCTGACAAGAGGGACAGCCCAAGTGTTTATCCCTTCACTGAGATTCCAGCAAAACAGTTTGATTTCGAGTAGTTTCCTCGTTCTCCTGATATACTCTTTTAAAAATTGTTTCCTTCATCTCCAATTATTTGATGGTGTCTGCGTCCAATATTCCAAACTGTTTGTAAGTTTCCTTTTCTCCGAGCATTCTGATCTTTTCTTGATGTAGTAGTGCTATTCTTTTCGTCATTTGTCATTTCCCGCTTCCCATTATTAGCATGGCACATGCCGAATTCAATTCCTATATCCTTGACAGTATATTATCGCTTCTTGTATTAGGGTTTCCAATTCTTTTTCATTTCTGGTAAACAGTTTGATATCGTCCATGTACATTAAAGGATCGTTCTTTTCCTGCTGTTTAGTATGTTTGCATCCACTTGTGCATTTCCTAAGTATGTGATTGAGTAGTATCATCGCAGTCACAAATAGTAATGGTGATAGCGCATCTCCCTTGAAGATACCTCTCTGGATTCTGACCTAAGCTAAGCTTTTTACCAAAGCAATTGCTCCATCTGTTCTTAAGACCAGCCAACTCGACATTTGGATTTTGATTAAGCGTTAAAACATCTTTCCCAAATAAATTTCCTAAATAAAACGTTTCTTACTTATTGTAACTCTGAAGTCTATTTATTTATGTTTGATTTATGATGTTACTTAAAAAGGCCTCAACTTATTGTCCAAAAAGTGTCCCAGTGCATTGTCTTCGAAATATTCGCCCCGATGTTGGTAATTCATCAAATGACGATTATCAACACAAAAAAGAGCAAAGATCATAAAAAAAATGATCTAAGTCAGAAGTGAAAACGACTGCATTTTACCTGGCAATCTTACAGAATGTGAACATTTTAAAACCGTTTAGATTTTTTTGTTCTATTCAGGAGGCGAAAGGAAAAAATATTGAGATATTGAAAGAAAAAAAAAGAAAGAAAAATAATCTCCACAGGTCAAAGACGAAAAAAACTACTAAGAAAAGAAAAAACGAGAATAATGAATAAATGGATGGAAGAAAGAAAATAAAATGACAGCAAGAAAGAATAAAATAAAAGTAAATAGTGAAATATAGTTAAGAAGAAAGAGAAAATGAAAGAGGTTAGAACGGCGGGAATAAAAGATAAAATATTAAAAAAAAGAAATGAAGGCGTAGGAAAATGAAGGCATAAAAGACTAAAAAAGAGAAAAAAGGAAAGAAAGAAAAAAGTAATAAAAAGAGGAAGAAAAAACTGTGAAAAGAAGCAAAGAGAAAGAAAAAAATGGAAAGAAAATAAGATAACAGAAAAAGGGAGCGTAAACAAAGAGATATAAAAGAGAAAAATTGGAAAAAGATAAGTATGAAAAAAAAAAGGAAGAAAAGACTGCTGAAAGAAAGAAAGAAAGAAAGAAGGAAACAGGATATGAAGGCATGAACGAATAGATACAAAGGAGATAAAAGGGAAAGAAAGAAAAGAAAGAGAAAACACAGTGAAAAAGAAGAAGAAAGAAAGAAAGAAAGAAAGAAGGAAACAGGATATGAAGGCATGAACAAATAGATACAAAGGAGATAAAAGGGAAAGAAAGAAAAGAAAGAGAAAACACAGGGAAAAATAAGAAGAAAGAAAGAAAGAAAGAAAAAAAGATGATAGGAAAAGATAGTACGAACAAAGTGATATAAAAGAGAAAAAAAAAGAGAAATAAAACAATGAAAAAAAGAAGAAAAAACTTGAATAAATAAATAAATAAAAAATAAATAAAGAAAGAAAGAAATCAGAAAGAAAGAAAGAAAGAAAGAATTGATTACCAAAAAAGAAAGTATGAACAAAGAGATATAAACGAGAAAAAAAAGAGAAAAATAAAACAATGAAAAAAAGAAGAAAAAACTTGAAGAAATAAATAAATAAATAAATAAATAAAGAAAGAAAGAAATCAGAAAGAAAGAAAGAAAGAAAAGATGATAGGAAAAGATAGTACGAACAAAGTGATATAAAAGACAAAAAAAAAAAAGAAAAAAGAAAACAATGAAAAAAAAAAAAGAAAAGACTTGAAGAAATAAATAAATCAGAAATCAGAAAGAAAGAACGAAAGAAATCAGAAAGAAAGAAAGAAAGAAAGAAAGAAAGAATTGATTACCAAAAAAGAAAGTATGACCAAAGAGATATAAATGAGAAAAAAAAAAAGAGAAATAAAACAGTGAAAAAAAGAAGAAAAAACTTGAAGAAATAAATAAATAAATAAATAAAGAAAGAAATCAGAAAGAAAGAAAAAAAGAAAGAAAGAAAGAAAGAAAAGATGATAGGAAAAGATAGTACGAACAAAGTGATATAAAAGACAAAAATAAAAAGAAAAAAGAAAACAATGAAAAAAAAAAAGAAAAGACTTGAAGAAAGAAAGAAATCAGAAATCAGAAAGAAAGAAAGAAAGAAAGAAATCAGAAAGAAAGAAAGAAAGAAAGAAAGAATTGATTACCAAAAAAGAAAGTAGGAACAAAGAGATATAAATGAGAAAAAAAAGAGAAATAAAACGATGAAAAAAAAAAAGAAAAAACTTGAAAAGATAAATAAATAAATAAATAAATAAATAAAGAAAGAAAGAAAGAAAGAAAGAAAGAAAAGATGATAGGAAAAGATAGTACGAACAAAGTGATATAAAAGCCAAAAAAAAAAGAAAAAGAAAAAAGAAAACAATGAAAAAAAAAGAAAAGACTTGAAGAAAGAAAGAAATCAGAAATCAGAAATCAGAAAGAAAGAAAGAAAGAAAGAAAGAAAGAAAGAAATCAAAAAGAAAGAAATCAGAAAGAAAGAAAGGAAGAAAGAAAGAAAGAAAGAATTGATTACCAAAAAAGAAAGTAGGAACAAAGAGATATAAATGAGAAATAATGGATAGTAAGAAAATAAGTACTAAAAAGAGGAAGAAAATATTTTAAAAAGAGAAGAAAGATGAGAGAAGAAGAAGGCATGAACAAAGAGATATTAAAGAGAAAAAGTAAAAGACGAAAAGAAGAAAATCAAATGAGAAAAGAGAAGCAGAGAAAAAGAAAGAAAAGAAAAAAAGAGTTAAAAACAGTTTTAAGAGAGAACGAAAATTAAATAGAAAGAATGAAAAAAGGAAAAACTTAATGGAAAAAAAAGAGGCAAATGCAGAAAAGATTTTAAGAAAGAAAGAAGGAAAGAATGTATCCATTAAATCAAGAAAACAAAGTGAAAAACAAAGAAAAATGCCTGCAAAGAAAAGAAAACAAATCAAAGTTCAAAGACGAAAGTAATAAAGAAAGAACAGTTGAAAGAAAAAGAAGAGAAAAAAAAAAGTCGTGTTAAAATGAACCCTCTCCTGAAAAACAGGTATTTCTGATTTTGGTGGGGGGCAGCCTCTTAGGACCAGGTGATCAATTTTTCCCTCACACTCACCCTGGTGATTACGAGACATAATTCGTTTTTTGTTTAGCCACGGAACATTTAGATCAAGAAAGTTAACCTTGTCTCTAACGACTTTGTTGTCATGTGGTTCACGTTATTATTTACTGTGCATATAGTATGTACAGATTCTAGGAATCGCCAACAAAATTATGTAAAAATTTCATTATCTCAACAAAAAGCCTTGGATTAGTCATTCACTAGGCTATGTAGAAAGATGTTGGGTCAGAATAATGAGAAATCAGGCTGAGTCGCAAATGTGATAGCCTACGCCTTTGTAAATATTCCCCTAGAACTGTGAACTCTTCTTTAAATCATTCCATGATATGCAATGATCTTAAATTCAAGCACAATGAACTTAATTCGTTAGGTATATATGGAATTGCCAAGTAAACACGGTAAGCTACATTAAGGCGTAGACTACAAATTTAAAATCTTGATGAGTCTTAGAATGTTTTAAATGATACTCGTAGAGTCTGTATATATCATCTATCGTGTGTAAGGCATTTTGAATCGACATCAATTTCCTTGTATATCAGTATGAATTCCTCCATTATTCCTTTTGCCCAGTCGGTTGGGGCTGTAGAATAAACCGACTGCTTCTCTGCAGATGGGTAAGACTACCCCAATGAGTGTTGTGGATATGACTCTAAACAACCTAATGGTGAGGCTTCAGTAATGCTAGAGCTTTGGGGATTGCAGAGTACCCCTTCATTGCCATCGATCCCAGGTCCCTTCTTTGCTCAGTCGGCAGGGGCTGTAGAATAAACCGACTGCTTCTCAGCACAGACAAAGTCTCCTCCAACAAGTGTCCTGGATATGACACAAAACAATCGGATGCAGAGACTCCAGTAATGCTGGAGCTTTAGGGAATGCGGAGTACCCCTTCATTTCCCTCACACCCTGGTCCACTCTGACACGAAATGGTAGCATCTGATAGGGTCCTATCACAGGGTCAAACAGAACTAAACTGTGTACTCAAGCTAAGCTGAATTGTTTGAAATTGAAATATTCTAAAATTTAAACAGCGTACTTATGCTTAATTGAATTGTTTGAAATAGAACTGTTTATATGTATAAAATGGATTTGGCATTAAATAATCAATAATGTTTGATGTACTATAAAACCAAACCAAACCAAACCAAACCAAATAATATCATGCAATACGTGATAAAAACTTCTTTTGTAGCAATTAATTGGTG
This sequence comes from Sepioteuthis lessoniana, assembly GCA_963585895.1. NCBI lineage: Eukaryota > Metazoa > Mollusca > Cephalopoda > Myopsida > Loliginidae > Sepioteuthis > Sepioteuthis lessoniana. The sequence continues at coordinate 107,568,659 of OY757913.1, read as the reverse complement.
GATATTTATTACCTGAAGTCATTTATCAGTCGAGTATATACGGCAACCATTAGTACTTGATAATAATAATAATGTTATGATATGAATATTTCGCAGAGTAGATATTGACTAATAAGATTAGCATGACACTGGTTGATATTGGGTTTCAGTTTTTATGAATGGATCTAATTTACGTACGATACTACGCTTCCCTGAATCTGTGAGGTTGTATTCCATTGATTGCACTTGTCCTAATAATTCTAGGGAACTTGTGTTGTTTTTCTTCGCGCCTTTTTTTTTGCTTCCCTTGGGTGATCTAAGTCAAAGTTCATTTTTCCTCATTCTAATCCACTTTTTCCGATACCTTTCTCTGTTTCACTGTCGAAGTCATAGGTCTCCTCCTGCTCTTTATTTCAAATTCTTCCTCCATTTCTGCGTCTTAAGATTCGATTGTTCATCTAAACTGATCCTCATGGGCCAGTACCTACTGCCAATTATTATCTAATATCCCTGTGTTATGCACTTTTTGCTTTTTCTGGATTTCATTCCTTATCTCTAATATACCAAACGTTTCCTTTCGTTGAATATGACATTGCCTTGGGGATTTGTCTCCCTATTAGCACAGAAGAACTTTGTTTTTTTCCCCACATGTGGAATCGTTCGATAAGTTTGGCTTCTCTGCTTTCTTTCAATCGGGAAAATGTTTTTAACTCTATTTTCACAATTTTTTCAGTAATCCCATTAAATTTCAAGTGGTACAGTGGTGTCTTATATAGGATGCACCCAGTACGTTTTAGCCGTGAACACAGACCCTCGTCGAAAAATTCTGGGGCATTGCCTTTGACTATTTTTTTGGGTACTCTGTTTCTTGAGAAAACTGCTTGATTTACGGGTGTGGCCGTTACTTTGATTGCCTCTGGCCATCTTTAAAATAAGTTCATGAGTATAAAGAATAAGCCTCAATCTTTGATGGGTGGAACTAATCCACGGTTCTTTTCTTTTTTTTGGGTCTATGAATGAAGTTTGGTTCGTTAAACTTTTTTTTTATTTCTGCACATTTTCTGCATCGTAGATATAATTTACTTCTTTTGAAGATCCTGGCCATGAAGCTTGCAACTTCAATCATCTTTTTGTTGCCGTTATGTACATCATGTACAGTCTTTAATATATCCTTTCTAAGGGTTTGAAGAGGTACTATAATTGCATATTATGCCCTTTTCTCTGGTTTGTTTGTATCTCGTTTCTTTGAAGGTATTGACCAATTGCTCTATGTATTTCTCTTAATTCCCTCTAGCAACTTGCTGAGTACGAGGTCTAGCCTTGTTTCAATTCTGAATCTATTTAGGGATAAAACGTTCGTTTACGCCCAGCGTAATTTTTTTTCGCATTTTCGTCATTTTTTACTTTTTTATCACCAAACTCTAGTCTGGATAGGGTATTTACATGCGCAAAGTGTGTTCCCTAACTCTAGTCTCGATAGGGCATTTACATGCGAAAGTGTGTTCCCTAACTCTAGTCTGAATAGGGCATTTACATGCGAAAGTGTGTTCCCTAACTCTAGTCTGGATAGGGCATTTACATGCGAAAGTGTGTTCCCTAACTCTAGTCTGGATAGGGCATTTACATGCGCAAAGTGTGTTTGTTCCCTTTTATAAAAATTGTATCAAAATCAAATACCATAAGTTTAATTGTGCATCTTAAAATTCTCAATGATGTAACCTTTGGCAATTCTTTTCAGGAATTAGATATGGATCCAACTTTATTAAATATTTTCATCCTAATAAAAAGTTACGAGTCCTTTTCATGGTTCTTTTTCAATATTCAAGTAGTTTGCTTCAGCTGCCGTTAGATTTATTGATAGATATATGATTGGGTGAGTTTCATGTGATATGATTTATAGCTTCGGTATCCTATTTACCAACCCCTCCGCTGGGGCTGTATATGACACAAGGTCAATTTTTTAAGCGGAGTTTAACAGATTTTAATTCAGAGTTTTCCTTCTCCTAGACTAGTTGCCTCACTAAGGCTGAAGAAGCAGTCTGTCCAACTATTTATCCATAGCTGGAGGGAGAATAATTGGATTCATACCTTTCCCAAGAGTATTAGTGCTATGTGAAATGCAATCAGTCTCGTCCAGGATTTGAACCCGAGTCACCGTGTCCATTTCCTACGACGATAAGCATTACACCTTCGGTATGTTCACTCGGATCTCTAATTAGCGTTTCTTCTTATTTTGGTTCAAAGATTTTCATCACTGTTTTTTTTTTCGTACCTTTTTCAGTGTTTCAAAGACAATTGATTGTCTTTGTATTCTGAAAAATTTGACGTTCTTTTTACGCAATTTTCCGAAATTTTTTTATCAGGTCATTGTATTTGGGAAGATACTTGCTATAAAACTTGTTTGTTCCAAAAAGAATTGCAAATTCTTTATGTTTCTTGGTGTGGACATTTCTGCCATTTTCTGGTTTAGTCTCTCATCGGGTGATATTCCATCCTCTGATATTTGATAACCTAAATATGATACCATATCACAATTTAATTCGCATTTGTCATTTTTAATAGTCTCCCCCACTTTGTTTAAC
>OY757913.1:107533598-107561098 GCA_963585895.1 Sepioteuthis lessoniana | reverse complement strand
TCTTACACATTTTTTCACATACACTGATGTATTAGTACTTCTATTACAGCTAACACTATATTTGCTGCTTTCTTCCTGCTGGTTAAAATTTAATACTATATTTAGGGATCATTAAACACAATTTCTCCTAAACATACACTGAATTCTGGATAATCATTTTTTGCTGTCTACGACACTCAGTTTTTACTAAAGGTTCCAAAACCCATTTTTTCCCCAAACAAACTCTGTTCTTAAACAAATTTCTGTCTTTAATAAACTCTGTTCTCAAACAACTATTTCACAAGAAAAGGACTTTTCATTTGAACACTCTATCGCTGAAATAGACTCTTTCGCATGAACAGACTTTATCGTTTGGACCCTCTTTGTAAAAACAAAATATTTCAATGTTTCTCTTGCCTGCATTGCATTGCATTTTATTGTTGTTTATTAATAAATGCATACTTGTTATAATCTTTTAATTCAATTTGTGTTGTTCGGTTCTTTGTTTCAACACATTTGATTCTTGTTGTTGAATAATAATTACACACAACCGAACATAATCGCAATAGTACCAAATAAATCAGTCCCTCTAAAAATTAATCGGGTAAATTTTCAAAAAAAAAAATTTATGATCTGAAAGTTTGGTTGTTAATCGATGTTTTTCCCAAATAGAATATTTCTGTGTTCGTATAAATAAAAACTTTAGAGGGCTATGTTTCCAACAGTGCAATTTCCACTTAAAATCATCCAATGCTAACCTCATTTACAGAAGTAGATTTACTAAACGATTGAAGGGGAATTGATGAATATCACCAAAATAATTTAAAAATATGTTGTCACCAGAATAGCAACGTTAAACAATATTTTTCGTGGAAACAAAACAAAACAAAACAAAACAGAAAAGCAAAATAAGCAAAATACCCCCCTAACACGTTTGTTTTGCTTAGATTGCAAAGATTTTATTAAAATCCAATTAACGGACGAGTTAGGCGAATTTAGATAATGTCGTTTTTAACACGTTCACGTTTCGGCATATAACAAATTATGAAACCCATGAGGTATTTACATTCTCCTTTATCTAAAAAACAGTTACGTGGTTAAAAAGATGCACATCTCTCTCTCTCTCTCTCTCTCTCTCTCTTTCTCTCTCTCTCTCTATCTATCTATCTATCTATCTATCTACGTATCTATCTTTGGTTAAACAGCGCTGTAATTGGAAAAAGAATGGTTCTGTAAGATAATTGCTAAATCTATGATCTGTTTTGTCATATGCTTTTGGACGAATTTAATCATCATCTCTGAATATAAGTAGCAGTGATCTGCTTCCACACAAACAAATATAAAGTAGGTATGACTTCAATTCAATTTGAGAGTACACATTCAGGACACACTATTTTATATGTTAGCCGTCGAATGTATATATTGTAAAAAGATCTTCACAGTGCGAACTGTTTGCGACTATATTACCACCTTTCTAAGTACCTCATCTAGAAAACAGAAGACGAAAAAATAAAAGAAAAATTTAAAAAATTTCAACTTAGGTAAAGACCTAAATAAAAAAAAATCCCCAAAAGAAATAAAAGAAAACAAGAGCTGAGTATAAAGTTTCCTATCGGTTAATATTAGGGAAAAATGCGATAGCATGAAAAACACACCCTTACACCTTAGAAGAAACTCAACTAACACCAATATGCAGAAATTTAAGAAAAAGTTGAAAGACAACTAAAACATTTAAAAAAATAATGAATAGAATACATTCAAAACCAAATTAATAAAATCATGAATTTGGTAGAAGATAGAAAACCATGATTAGCATAAGAGACAATAAGTGAAGTATGCAGAAGAAAAAGCAAATCGAGAGCAAACCTAAAAGTTGCCAGCCAAGAAGAAAGACTTCAGCAGTGGAAATGACTTTTCAAGAACCTGTTTGAAAACCTTTTAAAAATCACTGATAAACAAACTGCGAAATTATTAATGGCAAACGAGACATCAAAACTGGGCAATCTACATAGTTAAAACTTCACGGAGTAATGAGAAGATTTAAAAAGAGAAAACATGCAAACCTCGACGAAACACCGCCTGAAATATGGAAAACAAGGAAATTTGCTGACATATTTCTTCTATTATGCAGCACTGTGTAATAGATGGCCCAGACGGCTGAAAACACCTACTGCTTCTCAGCAGAGGGATAAGACTCCACCAACGAGTGTTCTGGCGATAATACAAAACAATCTGATGGTTAAGACGGAGTACCACTTTTTCCATCGCTCCCAGGTTTATTCTGGCTCAGTTTGGTAGCGCCTGAGAGACTTCTAATAATTGGTCAAATAGAACTGTTGATATTGAAACTGTACTTGTGCTAAACTGAATTGTTTGAAATCGAACTGTATTCACATTTAACTGTGTGTAAACAAAAAACTGTTCTTAAGGTAAACTTAATTGTTTGAAATACAACTGTTTTTATATTTTACTGTGTGTAAACAAATGACGGATGTTTAATTGAATTGTTAGTGATACATAGCAATACTTGAAACCATTTAACTTTATTGACAGGCTAAACTGAATTTTTTGGAATAGAACTGGTTTTTCATTTTGACTGTGTGTTAACAAAAATCCTATTTAGACAAATGACTGTGTGTAAAAAAAAATCTCAATTTATGTTAAATTGAATTCTTTGAAATAAAGTGAAACCATTTAATTGTTTGCAAAAAAAAATGAGTTCAGACTTGTGTAAAAATTTTATCAACAAATTTGTTTAGAAATAATATTTGATATATGTATAAATGGGATTTGGCATTACATGACCAATAATGGTTAATATGCCACAAAAACAAACCAAACCAAACCAAGAGAAATGCAAGGAAGGCTGTATCTTCCCCTTTCCAAGAAAGTTGACCTTGGAATCTCTAAGAACTACAGGGTCATAACTATAGCTGGAAAGGTTTATAATGCTCTGGTTTTGAATCGTATCTGCCCTAAAGTTGAGAAAGTTTTTATTAAATATCAGAATGATATTCGGATAAATTGATCCACAACTTATTAGGTTCCGACTATCTGACGAATTATTGAAAGAGTACGTGCAAAATATTTCGAAGCAATTCTATTCTTCACAGATTTCTCCAAAACAGCTGATTCCATACAGAGAGAAGAGATGGAGGAAAGACCGCAAGCATATTGTCTTCCTGGAGAAATTGTAAGCGTTTTAATGATGCTTTATAAAAACACAAAGTAGTGGTTTGCTCACCTGATGGAGACTCCGAATTCTTTTTCATTGTCGCTGGAGTCTTGCAAAGAGATGCAATAAAACGTTACATGTTAATAATCTAAACAATCTGTTTGAATAAATTATGTACGTAAATAGATCTAATCAAAGGAAATGGTTTCTCATTAAAAAAGACAAAAAGCAGACAATGCAGATGATATTGGCTTCTCGTTAATACACCAGTCCATGCCGAATCCCTGTTGCATAGCCTGAAGCAAACAGCAGCAGGAGCAATTAAACTAGACCTTAATGCAAATAAAACAGAGAAAATATATCTTAAACAATAAGGAGCCACATTCACATTAAATGGCAAATCCCTGATCTATATGAAAGCAATTTCTGCATACACACAAGTAATCCTTTTTATTCTCCCTCCAGTAATGGGTAAATAGTCGGGTAGATTAAGTTCTTAACTCTGAATTCAAACTTTTAACCTCCGCTTAAAGTTGACCTTGTAATACATTCTGCCCGTGCGGAGGGGTTGGGTAAATACATACACACAAGGAAGGCGTGGACTACTATTGACTGATTGTCGATCATACGGAAATCTGATCTTACTGATTAAAAAAAAGCAGATTTTTTCCAAGCGGAGACATTCTCAGTATTACTTTATGGATGCACTGCATAGATTTGTAAAGCATAGAGAAAAAGCTAGATGAGAACTAGACTAGAATATTATCTGGTGTTTTGAAGAAATCCTGGAAGCAGCACCCCATAAAACAGCAGCTTTACGTCCACTTATATGCCATCTCAGAAACCATCAATATACATATATACATATATATGCACACACACACACACACACACACACACACATATATATGTGTGTGTGTGCGCGTGCGCGTGTGTGTCCAGCCAACCGCTCAGCCTCTAGCAGGGTGTGACACAAGGACAATTTTTAAACTGATTACTGTCAGGTTGAATTGAGAGTTTTCTTTTTCTACACTGGTTACTTTACCAAGGCTAAAAATCCAATCTGCCCGACTAATTAGTTGGGAGTGGGAAGAGATCCATTCGTGTCATTACCAAACGCATAACAGCCTTGTGAAGGATTTTTGATCTCAGTACGCCGATTCCATTTCGAACGACTGTAACCGTCAAGTTAAACGCGTGCGTTTTTTTTGTCTCTCTCTCTCCCTTTCGCATTCATTCTTTCTCTCACTCGTTCAGTATATATATATATATATATTATCTTATTAAGAATATTTACTTGAAGGGTACAATTGTATACTAAGAATTATTATGACTTACTTGAAACTTACAATGTTATCTAATTAAGGAATGATTTTTTATATTAATCATTTTTCATTAATTATATTTTATCATTCAGTTTGGTAAGGCTTTGAACTATTCGAGTCATTGGGTGCAGTCTTACGCTCGCGCACAAAGGATATGACAATAAACATTGTCATAATAAACCCCCAGACAGGAAATGAGGCTGGAGTGTGGATGACGTCATGCCTGGAACAGATGGTCCCGAGAATTTGAGGATTTTGAAAAGAGTCAATTGATATTGGACCATGGAGGCAGACAGTCGAGTTTCTGCCATTGAGGCAAAGAGTTTTCTACCGTTCCAGCGGCGGTTAAGTTTTTCGGGTCTCGACCGGTGGAGAGGAATTGAGATCTTAAACATCACAAGATGCGCCGCGCGTTGGGGTGGTTAAGATAGTATGGTTAGCAAAGACTTTTAAGAATTGTGTCTTTCTCCTCGTGTCGCCATGGACCGAAGTCAGGAATTAAATAAACCGTTCGTATCTGAAACAACAGAGTCCGCCTGTGTTTGTATATGCAATATATATAACTGTTGTGATTGATATCATTATGGTGATGGCTATACAACAATAACTGTACAAAGATGACAATCATCATCATCATCATCATGTCGTGCTAGTAGCACGGATATCCCTGACCCTCTCTCGCCACTTTTCCTTATCGTTCATCGCCTCAGGCAGATCTTCTGGATAACATCGTGTATCCTCACATAGTTGCTGAATGTATGTTCGTGCTGGTCGTCCTGCGTTAGGGATACTTAAAATTATATTGCTAAAAATTGGATTAATTGAAACTATAATTGTTTAGCAAGGGCCATTATTGCATTTTAGAGGTAACTTTAAAACGTACAACTGTATGGACAAATAATAATCATTAAATAGAAATAATACTTAAAGCAGTATAATTATTAGTATTAGAGCAAGCACACTGACTCTCTTGTGAAGAAAAAGTTAAGGACGCAGCAATCAGTAAAGAAGGTCATGCTGAAAGACATTTGAGACATGAAAGGACCAATCATCATTGATATCGATGAAAAAGTTGAAACTATTCTCAATGCTTCCAGCTGTCAACACATATTGAGTGACCCTCCTATACACATCGACTTTCTCTTTCTGTTAAGAAAATACACACTCACGTGTGTGTGTGTCTGTGTGTGTCTGTGTGTGTCGGTAGGTGGCCATATTGATAAGTAAGCAGGTAGAATAGAATAGAACAGACATTGATATTTTTTTCTGAAAAAAGTGGCATTGAATATAGAAACCTTTTACATATGCCGCCCAATAATCAGAAAGAGACGATCCCACACTTGATCTTTTAATAAAATTTCCTGCCAGCTTCTCAGACAAGTTTTTCATCGATTGATAAACTTTAGCATTGTGTTTCCAAAACTGATTTCTCTTTCTTGTTTAGTCATACCGGGGCGCCAACAACCAGTCGAAGACATCGACTTCAACTTGAGCATTTGTCGAGGTCAGTCGTTATGGGAATAACTCCATTGCTGAGACAAATGCAAACAAAATAAAATAGATAAAGAAAAGATCGTCTAGTATTTATCATTGTTTAATAAGTTTCCGCTATTTCTCATTTTTTTTTTTGTATTTTTGTTTGTTCCGGTCTGGGAGGCTTGATGGTCTCCAAGGTGATTAACTAAAATAAAGTTAAATAAAATTTTTCATTTCATTAAAATTTTCTTGGTTTGTATTTCGTATCTCGTCTCTTCAGGGTATTTTTTTTTAGAATGGAAGTGTATTTTTCTATTGTTGAATTCTTTTGTTATTTTAACTGTGGAAGACGACAATAAATATCTTCCTTAGGGAGTGAGCGTATCTATTAGACGCTTCATGGACTGTCTCGTAACGGTCACAGAAATCCCTTCTTGTCCTCTTTTGTCTCTCTTCTTAAACAGTAGACACGTTGTCTCTTGCTTCTCCATTGAAACATCAAACTAACAATGACTATTTAACTGTCTCTCAATTGCGAATATGGCCTTTTCCATTTTGTACCCTTTTCACACACATTTTGCTTTTTCATAGAACAATATATACATTTATTTGGAGATATCTGTGTAATCTTTTCAATACTATTTGATTATATATTATGTATATATTACTTGTCTTTGCATGTGTAAATGTGTTTCCTTCCGTTTATTCAATGTTAGTATATTCCGGATATAGTAATATTAATATTTATATGTGGTGAGTATAGAATCGAGTAAATATCTTCCTTAACTCCAAAGCAACTAATAATAGAGTAAATTCTTCGGAATGTGGTTGAATACATGCCGGGTGAGTTTGGGATTACTCGGAAGCTGTATATATTTATCTAACATTACAGGGTGATTTAAATCCAACAGTCTCAAATCTTTTTCCACTGACTAAAAAATAACAACTCATAGTCCTCGTCACTGATATGTAATGACAAGAAATTGTAATGACGATTTTGATTACAATGCAATTTGCTGTATTTGTGTTTAGTATCCCCCTTCACTTCAGCGGCCCTGTCGGTGAGGCTTACAATGGTTGGTTGGTTGGTTGGTTGGATTTATGGCATATCAACCTTTGTAGATTATTTAACGTCAATTCCATTTTTATGCAAATAGTTCTATTTCAAACAATTCAGTTTAGCATGAGTACACAGTTTAATTGTCAAAAACATTTCTATTTCAAGCTATTCAGTTTATTCAAGCAGTTCTAATTCAGCTTATTTAGTTTAGTATAAGTACAGATTTTGTTTACACACAGTTAAATGTCAAAACAGTTCTATATTAAACAATTCAGTTTAGCGTAAGCACAATTTCAATGTCTAAAACAGTTCCATTTCAAACAATTCAGTTTAGCATAAGTACGCAGTTTAAATGTAAGTACAGCTTAATTGTCAAAAACATTTCTATTTCAAGCTATTCAGTTTAATCAAACAGTTCTAATTTAAACAATTCAGTTGCAGTTTAGTTATATTTAATCCATAGATAGGGCCCTATTAGGTGCTACCATTCCAGGCCAGATTGGATCTGGGAGCAATAGCAATGAAGGGATGCTCTGCGTTCCCCAAAGCTCCAGCATTGCTTGAACTTCACCATCAGATTGTTTAGTGTCATTTCCAGGACTCTCATTAGGGCGGGGGGGGGTGAGTCTTACCCATCGGCAGAAGTGCAGTCGGTGTATTCTACTGCCCAAACCGACTGGGCAATGAGGCTTAGAATATCCAGGCTGCATCTCCAGCAATCAGATAAGAACACACTAAAATTTGTATCCTGGATATGACTCTAAACTCCATCGGAGAACGAGGCTCAGTTCTAGAGTTCTGGGTAGCAAGGAGTACTTTTTCATTGCCATTACTCCCAGGTTCACTCTGACCCAGATTGGTTGTACCTGTTAGGGTGTCTTTTATGGTTTAAATAGATTTGCTTAGAAACAATTTATATTCAATAGGAACACTCGATGCCATATAACTCTAAATTATCTATATTAAGAATATATGCTAAAACTTACAATTGTTCATTAAGGATTATTACTGGTTACTTGAAACCATATAATTGTACAAACAGATTGTTATAATAAATAAGAAATAATTACTTGTGGTGTAATGGTTATCATCGTAGGAAATGGACACGGTGACACGAGTTCAAATCCTATGGGTAAATAGTAGGGAAGACTGAGTTCTTCAGCTTTGGTGAGGCAACTAGTCTAGGAGAAGGGAAATTCTGAATTCAAACCAGTTAAACTCCGTTTAAAAAATTGATCTTGTGCCATATCCTGCTCGAGCGGAGGGGTTGTTAAAAAACGTCTGGAGATGCCCGTGGTGTAATGGTTATCGTCGTAGGAAATGGACACGGCGACAAGAGTTCAAATCCAGGACGAGACTGATTACATTTCACATAGCACCCTTGGGAAAGGTATGAATCCAGTTAACCTCTTTCCAGCTATGGGTAAATAGTAGGGAAGTCTGAGTTCTTCAGCTTTGGTGAGGCAACTAGTCTAGGAGAAGGAAAACTCTGAATTCAAACCTGTTAAACTCCGTTTAAAAAATTGACCTTGTGTCATATCCTGCCCGAGCAGAGGGGTTGTTAAAAAACGTCTGGAGGTGCCCGTGGTGTAATGGTTATCGTCGTAGGAAATGGACACGGTGACAAGAGTTCAAATCCAGGACGAGACTGATTACATTTCACATAGCACCCTTGGGAAAGGTATGAATCCAATTATTCTCCCTCCAGCTATGGGTAAATAGTAGCGAAGACTAGGTTCTTCGGCATGGGTGAGGCAACTAGTCTAAGAGAAGGAAAACTGAATTCAAACCTGTTAAAATCCGCGAAAAATTGACCTTGTGTCGTATCCTGCCCGAGCTTAGGGGTTGGTAAATATGATAATTACTTGATACCTTATGTTTGTTAGTATTACATAGAAATTCTTGAAGCCATACAAATGTGTGCAAATTATTTGTGACACATAGGAATACTTGAAATTATATACCTGAAAATTACTTGTTTGTTTGGTAATCTTCTCGAGTTATTTAACACCAGATCCATCCTTTTTGAACAAACGTAGTAGCAATTTTTAACCCATTGTTGGGAAGATCAGGGGTTCCCAAGGGTAGTTGTCCGAAAGTGAATGTAATAGCGCAACTGAAGTTCGAACTCGCGTACTCCGATTCCGCTGTCGAGCGGTTTAACTATTACACCACGGGGACCCTCCTGGAAAATTACTTGTATAAAGAATAGATACTTTGAAGCTATAACTGTTTACTAAAGAAAATTATTGTTATTATTGGTAATTTTGAAACCGTGGACCTGTACAAACAAATGACTATCATTAAATAGAAATAATTACTTGAAACCATATAATAATTTATTTATAAAATATACTCGAAAGCATGAACCCTAGCGCCAATTATTTCTATTCGAAAAGGAATACTTGCTATCATATAAGGATGAGCAGAAAAAAAAAACCCCAAGGAAACGACGACACAAAAAGTGTAAATCTAAATGTTCAATAAACACTATTTCCTTAACACATGGCACAAAATTACTCGAGACAAGTTGACATGCCATTAAAATCTACGAGGATCATTAAATAAGTTTCCAGACTTTTTTCGTATGGGAACTTTTATTGAGAGTACACACATGAAGCTCTAGTCCCCTTCGAAGTAATCTCCCCCGGGTGCAATGAACTTGTTGTACCGTTCCAACAACTTCTGGAAGGCTCCAAGGAAATCCGCTTGTGTGAGCATGTCAATGACCTTCGTCACAGCCTCTTTCATCTTCTCAATTGTCGCATAACGACAGCCTCTGGGCTTAGGGAATGACCAAAAGTGACAGAGAGCAAGGTCTGGACTATGGGAGGCTGAGGAACTGTCTTGATGTCCATCTTGGTCAAATAGTCTGTGACAAGGATTAAGTTGTGGACTGATGCATTGTCCTGGTTGAAATGCCACTGACCCGATTTGAAGAGTGCTGGCCTCTTCCGACGGAATCTCTTCCTGAACTTCCTTAAAACCTCAACATAGTAACCCTAACCCCAACCCTTTGGCTAATCAACTCTGGTGTATTGACTTCTTTACTCTTCCCACACCTCACATCATCCCTCACAGACTCCCTGCCTTCCTTTAATCTCTTATGCCACCCAAAAACTCATGCTCGATTCATGTAAGATGGTCGAGAAGCAGTCTGAAGAATTCCATACGTTTTTATGATATTTTTCCAAGATAAGAACAGAATTTTATTGCATATCATTCTTCTAAAGTGTCCTCACGTCCACATTGCATTTTTGAAATTCCCCAGTTATGACAATCAGGCTTTAGTAAGTTGTATTCTAATTCCTGCTGTAGGTGTTCCTTTGAACCTGAAATCATAAAAATTGGTCAGTCATCTCATAATATATATATATAGCAATGACATAGTGAATTTTCAAGAGTCTACGATAATTTTAAGTACCTGTACAAAAAAGTCTGGAAACTTATTGAAGGCACCACGTATCTATCATTAGCAAATCAATGTAGCTGTTCCCAAGAAATGTATCATTTACTCTTTATTTCAGTCTTGATAAATAGTTTTTGGTTCGATGTAGTTTGAACATAATTTACACCACCCTTTTATTCGTATTAGATTAGGACAGATATTTCTGGGATTCGAACTGACTATTTTTTTTAAATTTATAAATGATAAGGACTAGTTTTTGTTTTTTTATAAATCGTATTTTTTACATCTTAATGAAAAGGATTGGTATTTGTACTATTTGAAAAGTGTATTTTTTTAATCCGAATTAGAAAGACCGGTATTTCTAGCATTTGATTAGCGTACATTTTGACATATTAATGAGAAGGACCGTAATTTTTTGTATTTGAATAACATTTTTTTATATATTAATGGCAAGGACCAGTATTTCTAGTATTTTATAGCGTTTTTTTACATATCTTTTTTATATTTTCATCATACAACGTGTGAAATCACGTGCGATACTCTGTCCTCATTAGCCGCCAACCAGGGTGATAACACAGTTTCGGTAGCTCAAGGCGGTACTGTCTTGAGCTACCGAAACTGTGTTATCACCCTTTTTTTTTACATATTAAGAATACGGCCTTGTCTTTCAAGTATTTGAATAGTGTATTTTTTTACATATTAATGATAAAGACGGGAATTTTTAGTATTTGAATAATCTATTTATAACATAAATGGTATCGACCGATATTTCTTGTATTTGATTAAGGTATTTTTTTAAATATACATGATTGGGACCGGCACTTCTAGCATTCGAACTGTATATCTTTTTACATATAAATGATGAGGTCGTGTATTTCTTGTATTTGAATAACAATTTTTTTTTTCATATATATGATAAGGACGGATATTTCTAATATTTGAATCGTGTATTTTTCTAACGATTCCGAAAAAACATCACCGTCACGTGTGTTAATGGGAGTTCCGTTTCATGGGCGTTAACAGCTTCTTTTGGCGGTAAAAGTTAATGGAATGTCAAAACAAGTATACGTAAGTTGAAATCAATCTGATTAGGATGAAAGTGTTAACAGATTTTTACACATTTTCAGTAAAAGATTTTTTTCGAAAGATGAACACGAGCGAAAAATATTTGATTTTATGCAAAAATTTGTTGGTAGCATATAGTGAAAGGGGAATTAAATTTGAAAAAGAAAAAAAATCTCTTCACAAAATTTTTTGTTTGGACGGTTTTAAGCGGAAACCAAAAAAAGATGTTATCTACTTTCACTTTCATTTTCTCCTATCATACTTCCGGTTCTTCATAGTTCTCTAGGCTTATACTTATCTATATTTTCATTTCGCATCTTCAATTTCACGTCCTCTTCATTAGCCCCTCTTTCTTCTTCTTCTTCTTCTTCTTCTTCTTCTTCTTCTTCTTCTTCTTCTTCTTCTTCTTCTTCTTCTTCTATAGAAAATACACCATCTAATGTCATCCACGTTTTTACCTTTCTCGTTGCCTTTTCCCGGTGGGTGCACCTAGGGTGGCGTGGATAAAGTGCTGACTGCAACATCTATACAAGCGAGTTTGAACTCAAGTCACATGATAACGTTTACTTTCGCATATCGGAAAGGTTTGTCTGTGGATGACTATATATATGTATATATATATATATATATCAACATATGTATTATTTTTATTTCATTGGCCTATTGAGTAGAGTGTTTGTCGATGGTCCGGACGACTGGGGTTCATTCCCCGGTCGTCATTAGAAAGACTCAAAAATTGTACTTGATGCCTCCTTACATAACACTAAACATTATTTGGTAAGAATCAAGGGTAAAGTGGAGCAATCCAGGGAATGGAGCAGCACCCTCCCCTACACCTTTGTTTAGTACCCCTTGAAAAAGGAACCTTGAGATCACCCTAGACTAAGGTCGCCAACTTTACTGTAACCAGGCGATTGGTCTAATGAGTTGAGTGTTAGCCAATGGTCCGGAATACCGGGGTTCAATCCCAGGTCGTGTCATACCAAACACTCAAAAAATGATGCTACCTTGCTTGACACAGCATTATAAGGTAAGGATCAAAGGTTAAGTGGAGAAATCCGGGGAATGGAGTAGAACCCTCCCCTGCACCTTGGTGTGGTAGCAATTGAAAAGGGAGCCTTCGGGTAACCCTCGTCTAAGGTCACTAAATTTACTTACTCATATCATTTTGTCTATTGTTAGCACCATTGTTACGACTATGACTGCTATTACTACTGTGTGTGCGAATTTAAAAACCTTTCATTTTTGTACGTTGTATAAAAGTTTTTGGATATTGAACTCGTACGGAGGGATTTTCTATATAATCAATTTTATCATTCTAAAATTTGGAGTTATAATTTCTAAGATCTTTAAAGTAAAAACCTATGATTATTCTATTTTTGTTTTGGCACAGATATGTTTAAATCAACTATTTACAGTTTTGCGTACATCACAATAGCAAAAATACAAAAAAAAAAAGGTATAATCATTGGTTTTTTGCAAGTTTTTTTTTCAAGTTCTTATAAATTACCCCCCATCCGCCCAATTTGTAAATGCTGGACTTGATTATACAGAAGATTCATTTGCACAACTTCAATATCCCATATATATATATATATATATATATATATTAGCTGCTGTTGTCTGTCTACTTGTTTGTTTGCCCATAAAGTATATGTCATCTCGACAATTACTTTTACCCACCTCACACAAGTTTCTTAATTATGTAGTAACGTAAGCTGACAAAAGTTGTGATTACTTACGAAAGGAATTATCTTATATTAATATTTTGCTTTTAAATCGCTTAGTACGAACAGAAACGTATCCTTAGAAAAATGATATTAAAAAATGTTATATAAATCATTTTTAAATCAATTTTTTACAAACTTGATTTGGTTGAGTTTTTTGGCATATCAATACTCGTGCGTTAATTAATATCTAATCCTTTATATATATATATATATATAAGAAAATTGTTTGTAACTTTTCTAAACGAACCAGTGTACATTAGTTTGCACGCAGTTGAATGTCTTCAAGTATTATTAAAACTATTAATTCTAAATCATATTACTTTCCAATACTAATTATTTTATTGTTCTCAAATGGCCCGGAAGACCTGGATTAGATCCCAGGTCGAGTCTTACCATAGACTCAAAAAATGGTACTTGGTGCCTCCTTGCTTAACACTCAGCATTATAAGGTATGGATCAAGGGTAAGTGGAGCAATCCAGGGAAATGAGTAGCGCCCTCCACGACACCTTGGTGTAGTAGCTATCGAAAAGGGAGACTTTGGGTCACCTTCGACTACGGTTGCCAACTTTACTTACTTTTTACTTATTTTTACACAGTTAAATGATTGCAGGTACTACTATCTAGCAGTAATTGTTAGATATCGACCGAAAGATTCCTTTGACATGTGGTTTCCACTGCAGGATACATTTCCAGAAATGCCATCTGGGTTGCATGTTTGATACCACAGGATTTACAACTGTTTCATAAAGTTAACAGCACGCGGGTATATCCTCAACGAAAATACCGCATAAGTGGCATGAGTGGCGTGCCCACGTGCAACTCTTTGGTGGGAGGTGTGAGCATAGGATTGCGTGAAAATTATATAAACCAAGTAAGATTTTAACCTTGAAGAACGAAAAAGAAAGGCAGATAGGTTTCAAAGAAAAACCAAACCGTCGCCCCTGTGTGTGTTTATTTCAGCCACCTTCAACTCGCTCTTGCTCTAAGAATACGTACAATCCGGGTGATAAAAAAAGCAAGAAAAGAAGCGGATTATACTTTTATACATCAGCGTTGGTGTTGTTCTTTCCTGTATACACAAATAATAATTCTATTTAACATTTATTTTAAAACTAGTTGCTAGTTTTCAGTTTTTTGAAAACTGTTAAGCGGTTTCAAGTATTGCTATGTAAGTAAAGTTGGCGACCATAGTCGAGGGTGACCCGAAGGCTCCCTTTTCGATAGCTTACTACACCAAGGTGTAGGGGAGGGCGCTACTCCTTTCCCTGGATTGCTCCACTTTACCCTTGATCCATACCTTATATTGCTGAGTGTTAAGCAAGGAGGCATCAATTACCATTTTTTTTAGTCTTTGGTATGACTCGACCTGGGATAGAACCCAAGTCTCCCGGGCCACTGGCAAACACTCTAACTGCTAGGCCAAGTTTGCATACAATTGAAATTATTTTAAGTATTGTACTTTCACGAAGTGGAGCCTCAGGCCCCGCCTTCTAGCAGCTTTAACATAAAATGGCACTCGGTACTTCTTCGCAACAAGAATACGCTCGGTACAATAATATAAAACTTTTGTAACGCTCATCATCATCATCATTATGTCATGCCGCCAGCACGGATATTTCTGATCCTCTCTCGCCACTCCTCCCTATCGCTCATCGCTTCTGGTAGGTCCTCAGGGCTACATCCCGTATCCTCACAGACCAGCTGTATTTAGGTTCGAGCTGGTCGTCCTACTTTTGCTCGGCCATATGAAGGGGTCCATTGGAGAACATCACATGACCTCGTCCCTGCTTCTCCAGTAGTGACCTGCATGTCTGGTTCGTCTAACTTTGATAGTTTTCGTGATGGGAGGTATGTGGCCGCACAGTAGGGGCCTTGTGAAGTGTTGCCTCCAGGACTTGTTCAAAATTGCTCGCAGCATTCTTGTGTAGTTGCTGTCAAGCTTTTTCACCATACGTTTAGTTAGAGTCCATGTAGTGCATCCATATAACAGTTTCGAGAAGACCGCTCCTTGGAAGAAACTGCGTTTCATTTTATCGGTCAGGTCTGATTTCCATATGACCGATAGCCCACATATGCATAAAAAGAAGAGAAAATACTTGACAAACAACAAATCAAAATGATAATAATTGTGACACTATGTGGGTGGTCCGCTAAGCAGACGATCCTTTTGTCTGTTTTGGCGCGAAACCAAACAAATGCCTGAGCCTGCGTGACCTGAAGTGGGTAAGGGAACGCGAGAGAGAGAGGAGTTGGAAGAAGGAACGCAGAAGGGCAGTTGGCAGTCGACACCGGACCGCAGAAAAAACCAGTTGGCATGAGATTGGGTCCAGTAGCAAGTGAGGGAAAACCAGTCAAGATGAGTTGGCATTCCTAGTAGCTTAGTGGAAATTTCGCGAAGGATGCACGTCAGCGTTAGTCTACATATGCAAAAGAATGCAGAATGTCACAACTTAACCTTCTTGCACTTGAGTTAACCCAAGGCCACATTCTTCGTTTGTTCTTTGTTCTTTTCTTCCACTCCCTTGATTGTATTTCTTGTAACCATGAAGAAATGTGTGATACCCCTATCGGAACCACTAGATGATCACCGGCCAAGATTGAAATGGGTTGAAGAAGTTGATGTAACGAGGGACCGAGTGGGTATCGTCCCAGAATTTCATTCAACCGAAACAACTCATTAACACAAAAGAAGACAAACAAAAGATAGTTACTATCCGTTCACGCCGGCCAAGAAAAGTCGTCTGGCTGAAGTCAGTCCAACTATTGTTATGGACTAATCATCCCTTCGACTATGGTCCCTCGACCAATTCTCCCCTGCTAATAGCATGGTACCTCTATTTATATTATCTAGAAGCCTGTCACTTCCGTTCCCTGGTGATTGGTGTTCAGTCGCTAGTGTCTCGCTTTATTCCTAAATAACAACAAGAATTAAGACTTGACATGACCAACTGATTGATCGTTTCGGACTTCTGTAATTTTTTCAATTCAGGTTTTTATTCATTTATATATATATATATATATATATATATATATATATTCTTAGGTATATGTGATTCTTATTAAAAAATTTTCGAAATATAAATTCACATCGACAACAAATACCTTATCTGAGAATATTATTTAAAGTTTACATTGGTGCAATTCTTATAAAGTGTCTTTCGGTTAATTTCTACACATGCTCAAATGTACACATAAGTATAAACACACATACACACACACGCACACACACACACACATATATATATATATATATATATGGGAGTAAGGTCGGTCTTGTATTAAATCCAATTGTATGAAGACAAGGAGATAGCATGGAAAATAAAATTCGTATTTATTTTACAAAACTAATTGTTTTATGGAATAATAAATTTATTCTAATCATGATGATGATGATGATGTGTGTGTGTGTGGGGTGTGTGTGTGTGTGTGTGTGTGGGTGTGTGTGTGTGACGTAATTGAGAATGTATATAACATATTTTGTTATAGCCCTCTACTTTTATGGTGTTTTAAATCATTCCAATGACCTGATGGGAATTTGGTTGAATGTAACCATTGAATTCATGGTTTAATTTTATGGTATTTTTCTTTAAATTTAAGAAATAACGAGAAAAGGGGAAAATACTCCCAGCAGAGAAAAAACATCTTTTGATGCATTTCTTAAGTAAGTCAGCCATAAAAAAACCGAACAAAAAGGTAAGGGAGATAACTACTACACAAAGAAAAATATTTCCTGCGAAGATCTTATTCTAGCAAGCCAAGAAAGGCAATGAAGTTAGTATATATATATATATATATATGTGTGTGTGTGTGTGTGTGTGTGTGTGTGTGTGTGTGTGTGTGTGTGTTTATAAAATGAAAGGTGAAGATACTCGCAGAAAAGTTTGGGAATAATGCAAGAAGGTATTCTCAAATTCTTGGACAATTTTGCAGTGAGCTATTGGAGTTCATCAAAGACCAAGGACGATTGCTTTAAATTGAAAAGTAAAGAACTGAGTTGCTATTTTGATCTATTCATCTATCTATGTCAGATTTTTTTTCCATTATTTACTTCCATATATATATATATATATATATATATATATATATATATATATATATATTAAATAATGTAAAAGAATCCGACAATTTGGAGAAAAATTGAAAAACAAACTAATCCAAAATAAAGAATTAAGTTCTTCACCTTCGATTATTTTGTTTTTCACTTTTTCTCCCTTGAGTGTCCCAAAAAAGATGCGACCCGTCAATATGATAATGATTTATTACTGAGGTAAGGGTAATGGCGGTCATTTTGAACACATCTTTGAAAAATGCATCTTTTCAGCAAGAGGTATCATGTCAATGTTTTTTCAATGGCTATATATCAGCTTCCAGGACATGCAATCTTTTTTTTTAGAGTTTCTGCTCTCAGTAATAATTTATTATCATATTAATGGGTTGCATTTATTTTGAGACAGTTTTGAATAATTTTGTCTGCAAATAAATAGCGACGCAAAATATTTTTTCCTCTCTGATCTAAGGCAATGTGCTCTAGGATTAATAGTTGTTATTGTATACTATTTTCAAATCTGAAATAAAAAAGAACATAATTTAACATTATAAGATGAGTTATCAGCAGTCACATGGGTCCCATATATATTCTGACACCCAATGTATAACATTCAAACGTAGGTGTCAATTTTTTTTACCTATCTATCTATCGATCGATCTATCAATTAGTAAATATGAAAATATATAAAAAAAGATATTCAGCTGATATATTTACGTCTCTCTCTCTCTCTCTCTATATATATATATAAGTACTCTAACGTAACGGAGGTTCCAGTGGTCTAATGGTAATCGTCGTTGAAAATAGACACAGTGACACGTGTTCAAATCCCGCACGAGGCTGATTACACTTCACCTTTGGAAAAGGAATAAATCCAATTATTCTTCCTCCAGCCCAGGAAAGTAGCAGGACAGACTAACCTCTTTTGTGTTGGTCCGGCAACCAGTCAAGAAGAAGAAAAACCCTGAATTGTAAACCTGCTAAATTCTGCTTAAAAATTACCCTTGTGTCACATCCTGCACATACGGAGAGGTTGGGTAAATACAGACATATATTTCCTAACGTGCTTAAATACGATGCATAGTTCTATCCGATTTAACCAGAAAAAAAAATGCAGTCTCTCGAATTTTTAGATGCTCTGGTATTAATTAAGAAGAAACAAGAACAAACAGCACACGAACACACAACTATCTCCATTATAAATATTTTTGCCCCAAACATCTCTGAAGAAAATCCTTCCTTATCCACAAGCACTTAAACTTAGTAAAATTTGCACAGATAATAACAGACTGAAAAGACGAAGCGATAAACTAAACAGCTCCACTCAGCAAACTTCCAACATTAATTGAAAACCTGATAAACGAAGCGATTACTGCTCCTAGACAGGATATTCCTAAACTTAAACCCAAAGAGAAGTTAAATTGCGTCCTCCTCATTTAACAACACTCTCTCACTGCTAGCAAAAATGCCTTAGGACCATTGAAGCCTTTTGATATTAAAACCCCAACTTACAAGACGTTGTTGAAGAGCTATGAATACTGGCATATCGTCGACCAAAAAAAAAACACCCCAGAGAAATGAGAGGAAGCAACAACATCAGCAATAAAGTAATCAATACGAAAACCACCCGAAAATGCGGTAAATATTGCCAACCATGTTATATAAGTAACAACTTATGCCACAAACACTTCAAATCAACTATCTCATTCATCAGCTTCACAACTGAATAAATATTTAGAATTTACCAAGAATGAAATTGCAAAAGCAAAAATATAATTCATTTTCTGGACTGCTCACGCTGCAAAAAGTGTAATATATCACCTTGACCTGTGACGAACCCGGTGAATGTTGCTGACCGATACATCCAACCGTTGATAAAATCAACAAAATAAATAACAGAAACATGGAATGCGTGAGTATAATCTGTCACAAATAGAGAACAAGCATTGCTATGTAGTTTTAACACTGTATAAAGTCTATAATTTTGGCTGAAGTCAGTTCCTGTTGGCAGTTCCAATTCCCGACGGCTCCTCTGTGTGCGTTAACTCTTTCTCCGATTGCTCACCAGCTTCACACAAGCGCCACTGTCGACGAATAAAAGTATAAGACTATATTTTATATATTCATGTTCCACGTTGTTTGTCAAGATCCAGCGGTTGTATACTACAAAAGCAATATATTGGTACGTTAGAATGTTTATTAAACTACAGAAAAAATTAGTACAGACCAAATGGAATGAATATATTACAACAAACAAATACTTGTTGAATAACTGTTATGTAGAAGAATATGCTGATAGTGATCCGTGTGGTCTGAACACTGATCTCCAGCCATCAAACACAACTGTTGAAATGGATTGTGTGTACTGGAGTTCACGTAACTAGAAGTGGGGGATATATAAATGAGTCAGATAAGAGGTCTGACTCGAGGTGTATGCAAAGTAGCATGGTGAAATGTTGCATTGTGAGTCAGTATTGCGTTAACATTCCATACACTGTTTTCGGCATTGTGCTAGAGTGAAGTGATATAAAGAATTGGCCAAAGTTACGCCCTCACGGAATAGTATAACAATAGTATTTCCGCTCAAGTGTTGCATACTCATATGCAGATGCATGCATAATCATAACAACGACACAATAAAGACGTGCGACACAGTTCTTAAGAAAAATATACCTCTTTCTTTATTTGAAAGGGTTGTGTGTGAGAGGGAGTTGGGGACCGAACAGAACTGCAACATATTGACCCCCACTCTTATGGCTATCAGCGTTTCTTTCCCGTTCTCCAGGGTTGCTCAACCGGAGGCCCGGGGGCTCAGCTCTCTGCTAGATGCTGTTTTCTCTACGGCATCATTTCTCCAACTATCCTGATCCCCAAACTGATTGAATTTCCTGTGCATTGAGTTATATAATAGTTCAACGCCCACTCAATCTCTTCCCATAACTGGCCATCGGAATATGCACTTCTGCTGTCTTTGGAATAGCATGTTTGATCGTCATCGAACGGAAATAACTGTCATGCAGTTCACATGTCACTCTCTTCCGGTACATCAGTTTGTGACTGTACCATGGGATTTTAACCCTGTTCCATATTGTCAGCCAAGTTTGCCCACGCCAACGGAATACAGAACTTCCGCCGTCTTTGGAATGGCATGTTTGGCCGGGTCGGAGGTCAATATACTACACAAACGGTCACGATTTTAACAGACATTAAAAATGTACCACCATAGAGAGAATCGACCAAATAAGAAAAACGCATTTGACAAAGACAAAAGAAATGCTTGAAGAGAAATTGATAGAATGTCTTCAAACACTTACTCCAAATGGGTTTAACTTCAAACGAAGCCATCGTCAAAATATCTCTTTGAAATAGGATAAAACGGTTTGGGTTGAAAAATAAATACTTAAATAAACAAATGCCCGACCAAAAACAGTCACGGTTATTTTGAAACACTCTACACCTAATTAACAAATATATTCCCAATGGATTTCACATTGCTATGTGTCTATGATTGGAGATGTCTTAGAAAGGTCAATTGAAGAAACTTGGAGAAAAAAGAATAATTTTCATACAACGAATACATATGCTAAATGACTAGTTCATTTTTCATCTTTTTTTTTCATAACAACTATTATATAAATCGTTTAGAAATATTTTAAATACTTACTAAAGAACTTTCATCCAAAAATATTTTCTCCAAATGATGACCTTAGGTCGAAACTACATGAGAACAATTAAAAAATGAAAAACATAAAAGAAATATTCCTCTTTGGCTTATTACTTTTGTTTGTCATCGTATATATATATATATATATATATATATATATATATATATATATATATATATATATATATATATGTTGAAATGATAGATTGTATTCAATCTGACAGTCTGATAGAAATATTTGGAAAGTTGAATAAATCAAACACTCAACTCCGATACAGATACGTGATATTTCGTTCGTTTTATCCCATCGAACTTTTTCAAACTGAGACCGTTTTCTTAGTTTTTCTATTTAAAAACAAATGAGGAGAATGATAAAATTGTGGGGAGGGTAATGGTGGAGCAGAAATAAGCGAGGGTTTAAAGTCAAATGTATCAGGTATCATTAAATTTTTTTTGTTTTGAAAGTGGACGCAGATTTTAGGGAGCTGATAAGAAAAAAGTTGGGAAGGGTTTAAAGTCACATGTATAAAGTTTCATTGAATATATTTTGTTGTGAAAGTTGAGATTGATTTTAGCGACCTGAATGGAAGAAGTAGGCAAAGGTTTAAAGTCAAATGTATCAGGTTTCATTAAAGATTTCTTTTTTCGAAAGTAGAAATGGTTATGATAAACTGATAGGAAGAAATACGGAAATTGGGGGGGAGGTTTCGGCTTATCTTGTTTCCTGGAAAGATATTGACCAAAAAGGTGATGTCACAGAACCTTTTCTTTATTGTGGTGTCTAGATGCCAAGTGGAAAGAGAAAATGATAAGGAAAGAATTCTCTCCCCATTTGCTTTTAAATAGAAAACTTCAGGAAACGGTCTCAGTTTGAAAAAGTTCGATGGAATAAAACGATCTAAATATCACACAACTGAATCAGGTTTAAGTTTTTGATTTATCAAACTTTCCACATTTTTCTTTCATATATATATATATATATATATATGTGTGTGTGTGTGTGTGTGTGTGTGTGTGTGTGTGTGTGTGTGTGTGTGTGTGTGTGTGTGTATCATATCATTAAATCGAGCTGAGTGTACGTAGTTCCTTTGGCTCCCTCTCTCGCAATGTTTCTATTAACCGTTGCTCTTGAGAGGTCCTCTCCGTGGCATTCAGTGTTCTTACAGAACTGATGAGAGTAAGTTTTTGCTTATCGGCTAAGATTGATGTGCCGATGTGTAGGGGTTCGTAGTTTTATTTATGGTCCGTACAAAAGAAAAAAAAAACGCCTTGAAATCAACTTTCCAAAAGATATCTAGTTATAATAATGTCGCAGTTTCTGAGGAAGATTTGTATCTAGTACGATAAATAAAAGCATGGTGATGTGTCACTTGTGTCATTAAAAATATCCTCTTTAGGATAGGAAATCAAAATGTTTTAGGATGGCCAAATAATTGACTAATAGAGTATGTATGTATGTGGGTATCGTCAAAGTAAATTTCTTGTACGTTCAATTCGTGCTTTCAAAACCACAACCGTTCAAGGCTGGGTTAGTTATTCTTTTACAAAATGAAATAATGCGATCACCATACTCGAATCTGAGATGACAGCCAAAATCTATCTATCTATCTATCTATCTATCTATCTATCTATCACAGTCTTTTTTTTCCAACTCTAACTCTTAATTAGTTCATGCCTCTGAATTTCTGTATACATCTTATTCCATGAATCTATCTATCTATCTATCTATCTATCTATCTATCTATCTATCTATCTATCTATCTATCTATCTATCACAGTCTTTTTTTCCAACTCTAACTCTTAATTAGTTCATGCCTCTGAATTTCTGTATATATCTTATTCCATGAATCTATCTATCTATCTATCTATCTATTATTTATGAATCTGCCCATGCTTCTCTAGCATATTCTGTTCGCCTTACTGAGGTGGTTTGTGAGATGAGAGGTACATGGCCGTACAGTCACTGATTTAAAGAGTGCTGTGTCCAGCATTTGGACAAAACATCACACAAAGACCTTGTGTAGTTAATTCCAGCTTTTTTTCCCCCAGAGTGTTCTTAGAATCTAAGTCATGCAACAATACACAAGAGGTATCATGACTACAGTTTGAAAGATCCCCGTTTTATTTTATCAGATATCAACGTTCCATATGATCGTTACCTGTGTATAGCAATTTATGACTTTCCATAGCGTATGTTGACTTCGTTTTCAGTAGATAACATACTGCTGCCGAGGTATGTGAACAGGTCTATTAATTTAAGAGGATTATCATTTAATATAGAAATAGCTCCATCTGATTCAAACACACATGAACCCTGTTCAGTTTGAATCCACGTTTAAAAATTGCGCCTTGAAATGTTTAAATACACAATGTATTAGAAATATAAAACTTTTGAAAATTGTGATGATACAAAAATCACGGGGCGAATCATGATGGTCGGTTACTCGTTAAAACAGAATATGTGAGTGAAAACTTTTTTTTTATTAATGTATTACATCGTTTTTCTGACATAAAGTAAATAACTTTTCAAATGTCGGAGCCGGTAACAATACAGGCATATGTAGACATAAAACAGATATATAAGAGTCTATGAAATGTTGTTTCCATTCCTTTAAAATATACGCCTACTTCAAGTTCCGTTTTAGTGAATTCTTGCAAAAGTCTTGAAGCTATACACTACAGTCACGTTCTTGTACGTTTCCTGAGTCAACACGCCTGGTTTACTTTGGAACAAGCCTGTAATAGACTAGACTAAAGATGTTAAACATTATTCTACTTTCATAGTAGCTGTTTACTCAGGGTGTGGTAAAAAATCAGTTTTTAAGCGGAGTAAAGCTGGTTTGGATCTTGTGGGTTTGGGTTCGTTCCATACGTAACGAAAGAACTCAACACTTCCCAGAGGTTCGGAACTAGGTGTTCACCAGCGGATGCAATTTAGATTAGTCTGGGTCCTTTATTTTTATGGCATAACAAATTTCGTGGGTTATTTAATGCTATAGCCATCCTTGTAGAGGAATGGTCTTGGCACAATTTAACACATTGGGATATGAGAGTTAATTCATTTTCCAACTGCATTAGTCATAAAGTGAACGTACTAGCAAGACTGGAGTTCGAACTCGCTGACTACAAGGTTGCAGCCAAGCACGTTGATCATTCTGTCATGGGAACTCGCCCAAATGGAATATAGTGTCATACTTAGGACTCACAAAAGCAGTCGTTTAAATTCTTTGATGTTAACCTCTCTCTCTCTCTCTCTCTATATATATATATATATATATATATATATATATATAGTCAACCGGGTTTCGCTCCCAGCTACGGGAAGCTAGTATGTCTAGCTACACTGATGAGTTCTGATAGAACGAAACAGATCTGTCTGTGGATGACTATATATATATATATATATGGAAGTAGATAATGGATTATAATCGGACAATATGTAAAGATAAATTGATAACAAGGCAATCCAAGTGGAAGGAGATATTTATTGAGAGGTCGACACTATAATATTTCGGTTCTACTAGACCATCCTCAGGACCATGAGGGGTGATATAAGTGATGCTAAGTCAACGATGGATGTTTGAAAATGCAAAATTTTCCCCTAGGTTTTTGTATTTTGCATTTTTAAACATCCATAGTTGACTTAATATTGCTAATATCACCCCCTCATGGTCCTGATGATGGTTCAGTAGAACCGAAACGTTACAGTGTCGACTTATAAACCTCTCCTTCCACTTGGATTGCCTTGTTATCAATTTCTCTCTCTCTCTCTCTCTTTCTATATATATATATATATATATATAGAACGAAGTAAATAAACTTTTTGTGAACTACGATATATATACATATATATTAGAAAATATATATATATTAGAAAGAAATTTACGCATGTGTACACACACCAGTTACTAAAACGCACAAATTAATACAAATAATACACAGATATATACAAACACACACAATCAGTATACATACATATATATGTAAGTAAAGTTGGTAACCTAAGTCGAGGGTGACCCGAAGGCTCCCCTTTCAATAGCTACTACACCAACGCGTATGGAAGGGCGCTACTTCATTCCCTGGATTGCTCCACTTTACCCTTGATCCTTACCTTATAATGCTGAGTGCTTAGCAAAGCGGCATCAAGTAGCATTTTTGAGTCTTTGGTATGACTTGACCTGAGATTCAGCTCCCGGTCTCCCGCACCATTGGTGAACACACTACTCATTAGACCACTGACCCGGTAATATATATATATATATATATATATATATATATATATATATATATATATATATATAAACATTACCAGCAAAAAACAAACATTTACATCAAATTGAAGTAAAAGAGGTGAAAGAACAAAAAGGTTGTAAACAATCTGATGACGAGGCTCCAGTAATGTAGGAGTTCTGTGGAATGACGTGTACCTATTAATTGCAACCGCTCTCAGGTCCTCTCTAGCTCGAAGAGGGAGCACCTTACAGGGTCCTATCAATTGCTCAAGCAGAAAACACTGTGTGCAAACAATTATTATAAAATTATAACTGTTATATAGCAATACTTGAAACCATTTAACTGTGTGCAAAAAGAACCCAGACTCGTTTAAAAAGGTTTTTAACAAAATGTATTTACAAATCACACATACACACTCACACACACACACACACACACATATATATATATATATATATATATATATATATATATATATATATATATATAAGTAGGATTTGGCACTAAATAACCTACAATGGTTCATATGCCATAAAACCAGTGAACCCACAAACCAACTAGTTCTGATCTGATTTTAAGTGATTATCATTTAGACACAATTTAAAACCTTCTTAATTCTTAATACGCAAAACAATACCTGATATTTTGATATGTATGAAAGAAAATAAATTCATGGACCTACAGTCATTCTCGGACTCAGTTTTTCTTTAAAAGCAATTTTAATTAGCTCTTCAAATGATCTTTGATAGTTTAAACACAAAAAAATGTGTATTTTTCACGATAAAGTTTTTTCTTTTTAGAAAACCATCGCCTAGTATTTTTGATAGATGTGAGATGTTTCACCTAAAAATATTTTCAAATGAAAATTTGTGTCCTTTAATGTTAATAGCGTTTCATATTAAAACTGACTGACGTCACTCTTGTGTTTGAAAAATTAAAAAAGAAATAACGTCTTTGTTTATTCATTTAAATTTTTTTGAAACATTTTAAAGAAATCCTAATTTTTGAGAGAATTCTCAAAAACAGCGTCCTCGTTGGTAGTTTAATATATATTGAAAATTATATATATATATATACCGGGATATTGGCCCAGCGGTTAGAGTGTTCCCCAATGGCCCGGGAGACCTGGGTTCAATCCCAGGTCGAGTCATGCCAAAGACTTTAAAAATGGTACTTGATACCACCTTGCTTAACACTCAGCATTATAAGGTACGGTTCAAGGGTAAAGTGGAGCAATCCTGGGAATGGAGTAGCGCCCTCCCCTACACCTTGGTGTAGTAGCTATCGAAAAGGGAGCCTTCGGGTCACCCTCGACTATGGTCGCTAACTTTTATATATATATAATCTTTAATATATACATAATTTTTAGTATATATATATATATATATATATATATATATATATATATATATATAAAATATCTTCATTATGCTCGTATGTAACTGTAGACCAGGAAAAACTTTGTATCAATGTGAGATATTTATTAGACCAATCCACTTAAAATGCTTCAAGCGAATAAAGCTATACGAATCCAATCTACACCTGAATTAAAATTTTATGGTGAATAAGTTATTTTCCTTCAAAGGAAAGTGGTAAATTTTACTCTCCCAGGAGGTGCAAAACAGGAGCCTCACCCCTGAATGCAGATTAGTGTCATACTCAGCACACAAAATGTCTGCGTATGGCATATTTAATGAAATATGTCAAAAAAGAATTTGCTATGTGCTTATCCACTACACACAAAGCAAAAACTGGAACTTAATTTAACAATATTCATATTATAAACACTTGCTTTCTCCGTGTATGTTACTGTTTTTCACTAAAACGGCACAATATAGCGAGATTACCGTTAGTGCAATCGGGCTCAAATGAGAATAAACAATTTTCTAATTGAGTTTTACCCTTGATAATTTTAGTGCAGAGTCAGCATTAAACACATGTAAATTAATATAATTTCTTAAAGGATATTGATTGATAAAAATCAAGATGAGATTGATTAGTAGAAAAATAGGTAATGATAACGAGCAGATTGTCATATTGAGGGGTTCATGGATTATGAACTGGGTGATATATATATATATATATATATATATATATATATATATATATTCAAAAGTTTGAAAGATACATAAGGAACGAGAGAGTACATCCATCCATATATATATATATATATATATATATATATATATATATATATATATACAGATAGATAGATAATATACAGAATTGGAGATAGATAGATAGATAGATATGAATTATACAAAATTGGACATAGATAGATAGATAGATAGATAGATAGATATACAAAATTGGAGATAGATAGATAGATAAACAGAGA
>OY757913.1:107403598-107531098 GCA_963585895.1 Sepioteuthis lessoniana | reverse complement strand
GCCGCCATTTATATTTTTTCCCAAAATACATTTAATATCTGTTAGACAAAAGTATTTAGTTTATGACGAAATCGTGTTAAAACATTGGTTACAGCTCATTTACCAAAGTTGGGTAATGTTTTGAATATAGCTTCTTATAGAGTAAACATGCCTTATTTATAGGTTTTAAATAAAAATGAGGAAAATCTAATGTTTTACAAGACTAAACAACTATTTTTATCGGTTGTTTAGATTATCATGTGTATTCTCGTCTACATCTTTTAATAAGAAAGTTATTGAACTTTATTAAACATTAAAGAAAATCTTAAATCCTCCACGTAAACATCTTTTTAAAAGTTTTTTTTTTTTAGCATTTTCAATAATTACATTAGCCAACAATAAAAATGAATGTTTCTGACTGTTTTTGTGGCGTTCATTTTTATTAGTTTGGTATAATTTTGTAATATAATGGTCGAGGGATTTCGGTTTATGCCTTTGGGTTTAGTTAGGCTGAGAACCTTTCGGCTCAGCACATGGGTTAGTTAGGTACAACATTAACACAGGTGTTCGCGCGCGCGCTCGCAGAGTGGACGTTACACTCAGAGATGTCACAATAGCCCGAGATGGGACACGGAGTTTAGCAAGTGTGAATGGTGTCACGCACCGGAAGCGCGCGGAGGATTTTGGGAGATTTTGAAAAAGTCAGTTAGTAGAGTTGAGACCTGCCTCGGGAGAAGACGGTTGGTTTTCGCTTGCTCGCGGAGACCTTTGTGGAGGGTGCCACACGTGTTTGGGGTGGGGAGCAGATGAAAAAGCCAGAATAGAAAGATTGTGCCTCTCTCTCATTATGTCGAAGAACCTTTAAACTCAAAGGTAATAAAAAGTTTCGTACCTTAACAGAGAAGTCGTTACGTGTTTTTCGAATTTCGAGATTTCTATGTTCAATCTTTATGGTCATTCGATGTACGTTTCACACATAGCCATATCATGGCTATAGTACCATTTTTGTGTGGCGGTAAAATTAGGGTGGTGATGATATAATGTTCAGGAGATGCCCATGGTCTTGTAACTTACAGATTATATAACGAAATGAAATGGAATTTTATTGTCTGAATATCAGAATGAAAAAAAGAACCATTTCTTTGTAAGTTTGCAAGATTTTCAGTTTCAGTTTTTTTGCGGGCAGTCATTGTGTTTTGCTGAATTTAATATTTTTCTATGGTTTAATGATATGTGAAATGTGGTAATGAATTGGACAACTGCAGTTATTCTTTTGAGTATAACAACGTGATAGACTTTATTTCAGTATGTTGACGGAAAAATCACAGGAAAAAATAGCGTACGATATTTATCAATATTCGGGAATTTGCTTAAGAATTTTTGGAAATTACTTGTCTCATTTTAACACGTTTCTCTTATTTGAATGTTGCTGCCACTGACATATCAGATATAGGGAGGCTCATTTGTACTTCTTCATAAAATTTCAAAGACTATTAAAATTATCAATAATTCATTTGTGGGTAGGATGAAGTAAAGATAGGACATTTCTGATTGGTTTCTTTGTTTAATGGCATATCAACCTTCCAAGGTTATTTAATGCCAAAGCCATTCTTCAAGAAGAACAGTAGTAGTACTATTCAACCCATAGCTGGGAGGATAAGGGGGTTCATAACTTTCCCAAGGGTATTTGCCCGAAAGTGAACGTAATAGCGCGACTGGAGTACGAACTCGCGTACTACGATTCTGCAGTCCATCACTTTAACCATTACACCACGAGGACACCCCCCTGATTGAAGTTGGTTTCTTTGTTTAATGACATATCAATCTTTCTAGGTTGTTTAATACCAAACTCAATCTTGTAAAAGAAAAGTAGTGATACTATTTCATCCGAAACT
This sequence comes from Sepioteuthis lessoniana, assembly GCA_963585895.1. NCBI lineage: Eukaryota > Metazoa > Mollusca > Cephalopoda > Myopsida > Loliginidae > Sepioteuthis > Sepioteuthis lessoniana. The sequence goes on along the minus strand of OY757913.1, from coordinate 107,529,224 downwards.
GGGGGTAGTAGGGTGTCCATGCCTCTCCCAAGGGTATTAAGCCGAAAGTAAACATAATTGCACGACTGGTTTGGTTTTATGGCATGTCAACCATTTCAGGTTATTTAATGCCAAATCCACTTTATACATATATATAATTTGTTTTGGTGTGATTTTACATATCAACTATTGTAAGTTATTTAATATCAATCCCCTTTATACATATATTATTGCCCAGTCAGCTAGGGCTGTTGAATACACTGACTGCACCTCTGTAGAGTGGTGAGAACCCCCTAACGAGTGTCCTGTATATGACACTAAACAATCTGATGGTGAGGTTCCAGCATTGCTGGAGCTTTGGGGAATGCGGAGTACCCCTTCATTGCCATTGCTCCCAGGTCCACTCTATGGTAGCACAGGGTCCTATCTATAGGGTTAAATAGAACTAACAGCATACTTATACTAAACTGAATTGTTTGCGTAAAATGAATAGCTTGAAATAGAAATGTTTTTAACAATTAAACCGTACTTACATTTAAACTGCGTGCTTATGCTTAACTTAATTATTTGAAATAGAACTATTTTTCGACATTAAAACTATATTTATACTTAACTGAATTGTTACATATAACTGCTTGAATAGTTTGAAATAGAAATGGTTTTGACTATTAAACTGTGTACTTATGCTAAACTGAATTGTTTTAAATAGAACAGTTTATTTACATAAAAATGGATTTGGCGTTAAATAACCTATAAAGTTTGGTATGCCATAAAACCCAACCAACCCAACCAAACATATATATTAAATATATATGATTTAGTTTGGTTTGGTTTTAGAGCGTATCAATAATTGTTGGCCATTTAATGCCATATCCATTTTATACATATATTAAATATATGATTTTTAATCAGATTTGTTGGTAACATTTTAAAACAACCCCTAAGATCATTTTTTTTGCACACAGTTAAATGGTTTCACGTAATTTCAACAATTCAGTTTAGCATAAGTACACAACATTTTGTTTACACATTCATTTGTTTAAATAATTTTTTTTGTTTTGTTTACACACCGTTAAAGGGCGTGACTGGAGTTTGAACTCATTTACTTCGGGGCAGCTCTTTAGAGCTTCAGCTATTACGTCACGAGGTACTCCTCCCACGTTAGTGTTTTAAAAGGGACTGTCACAACATTTCCCACTGTAGATCATCAAATGAAAGAAATATTTCACTACTTTGTTTTTGTTAAATTTTGTTTGTTCTTCAAGACTATATTTTGTATTCATGCAAACGGTTACACACACACACACACACACACACACACACACACACACACACACACACACATATATATATATATATATATATATATATATATATATATACTTTTTTAAAGAAAAAACCAAAGACCGGTTATTTTAGGATTATAAATTTATTTCCATCCTGTTTGTCCCGAAGGAATTACTCCCAACTCTGGTTTAACTGGACCGAATAATACTATATATATATATATATATATATATATATATAGTGTTCGCCAATGGCCTTGGAAACCTGGTCGAGTCATACCATAGACTCAAGAAATGGTACTTGATGCTACCTTGCTTAACACTCAGTATTATAAGTAAGGTTCAAGGGTAAAGTGGAGCAATCCACGGAAAGGAACAGCGCCCTCCCCTACACTTTAGTGAAGGAGCTATCGAAAAGGGAGCCCTCGGGTCACCTTCGACTAAAGGAGACAACTTTACTTACATATGTATTTAACAACCCCTCCATACGAACAAGATGTGACTCAAGATCAAAGTTTTCAAGTAGAATTTAATAGGTTTTAATTTAGAGTTTTTCTTCTCTTAGACCGGTTGCCATACTAAAGTTAAAGAGCCAGTCTGCCCTACTATTTATTCATTGCTAGCGGGAGAATATTTGGATTCATACCTTTCCCACGGGTATTAGCGCAATGTAAAATGCCAACAACCTCGTCAAGTTCACTGTTCATTTCAGCGATATATATAATCATCGGCATCATCATGTTGCGCTCCTAGCACGAATCTCCCTGACCCTCTCACGCCACTCGTCTCTAACGTCGATCGCTTCCGGAAGGTCTTCCAGACTATATCGGCACAGAGCTGTTATATATAGGTTCTAGATGGTTGTCCAACCTTTGCACGTCCATGTGAAGGGGTCCACTGGAGTATGTCGCTTATGAGTTCGTCTCCACTTCTCCAGCAGTGTTCCACATGTCTAGTTCGTCTAACTTGGATAGTGTACAAGATGGGCGGTTGGTGGCTGTACATCTTGTGTTTTGTGGTGTGTTGCCCCCAGGATTTGTTCAATACAGCTCGTAGCATTTTTGTGTAATTACCGTCAAACTTTTTCTCCCAACATTTAGTAAGCGTCCATTTAGTGCATCCATATAACAGTATCGACATGACCATTGCTTGGAAAAATACGTTTTATTTTATCGGTCAGGACTGACTTCCATATGAACGATAGCTATTATTAGCTGTCCATGCTTTTGCTTGTCGCGTGTTGATGTCATTTCCGGTGGATGAGACGCTGCTTCGAGGTAGGAAAACTTGTCCACAAATTTCAGAGGACCACCATTTAGCGAGTAGATGTGTTCTCTTCGATTAAAGCTCATGTATTCGGTTTTGTTTGGGTTGACATGGAGGCTTATGTCGCCTGCCGCTCGTTCCAGACTATGTAGCTGGGATTCGGCTTGGGTGGGTGTATTTGCTCTAAACGCTAAAAACGATTTCAAGCTGACAAAAGAAAGAAGCAAAAGACAGACAGACACACACATACACACACACATATATATATATGCAGAGAGAGAGAGAGAGAGAGAGAGAGAGAGAGAGAGAGAGAGAGAGAGAGAGAGAGAGAGAGAGAGATTTAAAAACAAAGTAATTGAATTCAAACTAATAAATTTATTTGAAGGAAAGTCGACCTTAAAACATTTTGGTTTAAATGAACCTTCGACAGGATTTTAAAATGCTGAAAAAAGTGTTGATAGAAGAAACACATCCATCTTTGTTCTATCATCACTTCCCTAGTGTTTTCTTTTTCTTCTTAATTCTTGTTGCTTTTTATAAAAAATTCTTAGAGTCGTTATTTCTATGAGAGCAAGGATAAAAGAAGATAATCCCCAAAATATATAGTAAGAATGGCTGACAATGCTTTATCGATAAGAAACACACACACACACATACACACATACAAAAAGAATATATTTCTTACATTTCGATTCTATTTAAAATGATGAACGTAGTGGCTATAGATAAAAAAAAGGTTATTAATGAGATATTCTACCTTTACGAATAATATTTTCCTCAGCATGGCTTGCTAAAAAATGATAACATTAATTTGAATTAAAATAATATGTGGCCCAGTCAGCTAGGGCAAAAGATTACACCGACCGCACTCTAAAGAGGGGTAAGACCTGCAACAGTCTGAGAGTGAGGTTCCAGCCTTAAAGCTTTTGGGGATGGAGAGTACCTCTACATTGCTATCACTCCAAGATTCACACTTCCGCGGAGTGGTAGCACCTGATAGGGTCCTATCCATAGGTCAAATAGAACTGTTTGACATTTAAACTGTGTGCTTATGCCAAACTGATTTGTATGGAATAGAACTGTTTGATCCTTTAACTGTGTGTAAACAAATACTGATGTTTACTTGAGTTGTTTGTGATACATAGCAAGACTTGAAATTATTTAACTTTCTGCAAACAAATGATTAATGGTAAAAAGAATTATTCGTATTAGCTAGAAATAAGTGAAACTATTTAACTGGGCGGAAAAAATGAGTTCAGGCTTGTTTAAAATGTTGTGGTGTGTTATATATATATATAAAGGATTTGGCATTAAATGACTTACAGTGGTTCATATGTTATAAAACCCAACCAAACCGAATCCTATAATAATATTTGCATAATAATATATTTGCATAAAGAGGATATGGCATATATATATATATATATATATATATATATATATATAAAGGATTTGGCATCAAATAACCTGCAATGGTTGATATGCCATATAACCAAACTAAACCAAATCCTATATATATAATATATGTGTATAAAGAGGATTTGGGATTAAATAACCTGCAATGGTTGGTCTGCCACAAAACCCAACCAAACAAAATCCTATATATCTAATTTATCTGTATAAAGAGAATTTGGCATTAAAAAAGCTACAATGGTTGATATGCTATAGAACCAAACCAAACCAAACCAAATCCCATATATTTTATATATTTGTATACAAAGGATTTAGCATTAAATAAGTTAAAATGGTTGATATGCCATAAAACCTAACCCAACCAAACCCAACCTAAAAATATGCACTCTCTGCCGGGCAGACATATTTAAGTTTTAATGTAATAAATTAGATAAAATAACAAAACTAAATAAGAATGCATATAAAAAGATTACATCCATTTTAATCTTATTTCGATTGGCCATGTGGGTAGAGTGTTCACCTATGACTCGTGAGACCGGGTTTCAATCCCAGGTGGAGTCTCAAAAAATGGTAACTGATACCTCCTTACTTAACATATAAAATTATAAGGTAAGGATCAAGGGTAAACTGGAGCACTCCAGGGAATGGAGTAGTGCCTTACTCAACACCTCGGTGTAGTGTCTACTGAAAAGGGAGCCTTCGGGTCTCCCTCGACTATAGTTGCCAACTTTACTTACTCTCTCTATCTATATATATATATATATGTGTGTGTGTGTATGTGTGTGTGTGTGTGTGTGTTAGATTTTAAGTATATCTACTTAATTACATCGATGTTTATCTACGACTAAGGGTTTCATGAAATCTTATGAAACCCTGGTTTGCAGATAAGCATCCATGCTATTAAATAAATATATATAAAATACTGATATATATTCATTAATTATTTACTCATTAGAGTTTTTCACATCAATGTTAGCTGATGGTGTTTCACTGGAGATTGAGTGACAGCAAGTCTGCTCGAGTCTCCAGGACTATTCTCAGTATTCTGGCCGTTTTCAATAATACTGTTGTTTGGATGCTCTCTACTCGGCCGCCAACTTCCAAATCTTCCAGGCCCTTTAATAATCCTTTGATTACCGTACCAAAAGTACTAATCACAACTGGTGTAATTGTCACCTTCATGCTCCATAGTTTTTTCAATTCTCTAGCAAGGTCGAGGTACTTATCTCTCTTTTCACATTCTCTCAGTTTTATTCTGTGGTCAGCCGGCTCAGCAAAGTGGACAATTTTGCAGATTTTCTTTTTTTTTTGTTGATTATTATAAGGTCTGGTCTTCTGGCCGGGATTCGGTGATCCGTCTGTATGTCACAGGCCCATAGGAGTTTATGCGTGTCATTTTCTAGGACGAGTGCTGGGTTGTGCATATACCATTTGTTGGCATGGTCAAATTTAAATTTCTTGCACATTTCCCAGTGGATCACCTTGCCCACCCAGTAGTATCTAAGCTTGTACTCCTTCTGTGCCAATTTGCTGCATTCGCTTATAATGTGATTGATGGTTTCATCTCTGTCATCGCATTGCCTACATCTACTATTTTGTTGCATCTTATCTATCCTCGCCTTGATATGATTGGTTCTTATGCCGCTGTTTTGTGTTGCGCTTAGGAGAGATTCTGTTTCTCTTTTAAAGATTCATTATTATTATTATTATTATTATTATTATTATTATTATTATTATTATTATTATTATCTCCACTGTTATATATATATATATGATTGTTTTTAATAGGTTGGAGAATGATGTAATGTGTAAATATTAAACATGTATTAATATCTGAGTTAGTAACAAAATAATAAATCAATCGCATTTATATTATTCAAAATTCAATTATTACATTTAATTTATTTGAAACTGAAGGAATATAAGTGAAGAATAGGACGGCTTAATTCTTTCCTCTTCCCATCATTCTCGGTTTTCAGAGCAAATTATGTTTAATTTAACAAACTAATTTATATAATAAAGAATAAAACTAGTTATTTATTTTTGTTATTTGATTTTGTTTAAGATAGATCACCATAATTTTTGCTCATATTTGTTAAATTAAACCAAACAATTAGAAATCAATAATATTATGCAAATATTTATCAAAATCTAATTTTTAAGATCAATATGCAAATTAGCCTTCACGTTCATGCGGTAAGCCGTTATTTAGTTCAATATATAAATACAATAGCATATAGCTAGAATTTAGGGATGTCCTTTTATCAATATTCTTTGGTTCATTGCTCGGGTTAACGAAGGCCATTTTATTATCGTTAATTAAACTCATTAGGGTCAAGTTCAAGGAGTTTTCTCCGGTGTCAGCATTGACAAACACTTATATATATGTATATATATATATATGTGTGTGTGTATGCACTTCATATAACTGATTTTTCTGGCCTTTTCCTTGGCCCCTTTCTATCATTTCTCACTTACTTCGTATCCCCTATTGAACATTCTAAGCCTCTGATGGGCAGTTTTCTGAAAATGGCATCTTTTGGTGATTCGAACTCTCTTCACTGCTCTTTTTTTCGAGCATCGAGCCCCCTGTTGGATATCGAAGAGTTTGGTATGAACGGAAAAGTTCGGAAAACACCGCAACTTGAACGAACGGCCACGGAAGCCAGGAACGAGAGTTGTTCGAATACAGTGACCTTGGTGCTAGCCAACTCTAGCATCCTGTTTGAAGAAACTTCCCAAGAGACAGTACTGTCGGCGTCCGGGGCCACCCATCTAGCACAATAAAAGGTGTGTAAGGGAGGGGACATTCCAGTTGGCCAAAGAAGGAGGGTGAGAGGTCACTCTATCGTCCTCAGAAGGTAAGAAAGGTACCCTGTTTATCTTAGAAGGTGTATCAGAGAAAATGGACTCCCAATTAGTCATTAAAGGCCAATAAGTTACACATTTGGCCCACGGAGTGTCGAAGAAAACTTAAAAATGTCATTCTACAGAGTCTGTGATCCAATATGGGCAAATTATATTCGTGGTTATCCCCTGGTTCTTTGCGGTAACGTCCTCTGGTAGCACCGAGTCCCGAAACCCAATCAGCTTTATTGGGACTGAGTGGTTGTCTCTCCCAATCTCCACAACGCTGTCACCGATTCAGACTTGGAACAAGACAAAGATCAGGCAAAGACCAAGATCAGAAATCAGAACAATACACAAATAAACGTTCAGACCAGCAGAGGGCCCAGGCCCGACCAGAGACCAACTCAAACCCAGATCAAGGCTCAAACCAAGGTCTTGGCCAAAAATCAATCCAAGGTCCAAACTTTGCATGACGAATAGCCAATACCTGCTTCACAACTCGAAGAAGCATATAAGCAAGTTGGGAATTTAGAATCCTGTAATTCGTCATCATGGAGATTAAGACTAAGCAGTCGGCTGGTCTGAAGAGAAGGACTTTCAAAGAGCTTCTCCGGTCAAGAGGAAACTCGTTAAAGTACTTCAGCTGAAGGAGCTTTGCTACATGGAGCACCCTGCTTCCAAAAGAAGACGCAGTGCGGCTGCCCATAAAGAATATCGTCGCCAAGTTATACTAATTACTAATTACGAATGTCTCTCATTCAAGCTTTTAGAGAAATAACGATTCACGTAAATTCCCATAAAAACAGAAGTAGAATCATCGAGAAAAAGAAATACATACGCCTGGCGTCATGGTTTTTCGTCACAGAAAAGGGATTCGGCGACAAGTGTTCAAATCGAGGACGAGACTGTGTGCATTGCGCCACTGCTCTACAGAAAAAGTATAGATCCATCTCTTTTCCTATTTTATGGGGTAAATAGTTGGACAGACTGATGTTTTTAATATCTATATCTTAGTTTTATCCGTAGTTTCGTGAACAGTTTTCAGGAGTTGACGATATATTTAGGATGTGCGATTGTTATATAATAGCTGAGGGATTTCGGTTCATGCCTTTGAGTTTAGCTAGGCTGAGAACCTTTCGGCTCAGCCCATGGGTTAGTTAGGTGCAACATTGAGGCAGGTGTTAACGCGCGCGCGGGGCCGGATGGAGGTGTCACTCACATGTCATAATAGTTCGAGACGAAACGGGGTGACAGGGTGCGGGTGACGTCACGCACCGGAAGCGCGCAGAGGTTTGTGTGAGATTTGAAGAATGTTAACGAGTTGAATATTAGACGCCAAACGAGAAGGATCGACTTTTGGAGATCGCAGACGCGAGGTGAACGTGCGCCCTGTTGGGGCCGCACGAGATTGGGAGCCAAATGAATAAGACAGCATAGAAGATTGTGTCTCTCCTCCTTACGTCGAAACCTTTAACTCAAAGTTAATAAAAAGGTTTCGTAGCTGAACAAGAAGTCGTTACGTGTTTTCGAATTCTGAGATTCCTATGTTCTTTATATGTTCTATTGTTATGAACATTATATGTCTATTTCGCACATAGCGTTAATTGTGAATATGGTACACGATTTTAATCACAGTTTTGTTTATATACAATTCTATTCTTCTCTCTCTCTTTTATATATATATGCGAAAGAATAGACATAAAAACATAGGTTGAAAATTATATGTATATATACATACAGTGTTCGGCCTTTAGCCATGATCACGCGGAATTATTTCTTTATTTTTTAGATTTTTCTATTCAACAGAATTTAGCGTCTCTTTTAAAGTTAAGGTCTCTTCAGGGGAAATGTTATTCTACTGAGAGAAGTTTATCATGATTCAGAGATTTAATTCTGTATCGGTAGTGGGTTTTTTTTAAATTAATAAGCCATTCTGATCTTCCTGTACTTTGCTTGGAGAAACGAGTGCATTCTAAAAAGTAGATGATGTTTATGGTATTACAGTTCGATTCGATCTAAATTTTAAATGCCTTATTGTTTATTGAACAAGTGAATGAATCAGCGTAGTTGATATGTTTACAGAAAGAGTCTGTTTCTACCCTTGTATGGTTGGAAACATTTTATTTTCTTTTGTTGATTTGTTTCGGATGACGTTATTGTTTCAGATTTTGTTATATCTCTAAGATGTTTTGGCCAACGATACACAAAGATAACTGCTTTTTGAAATATATCTCTTTGTTCAGGTTTATTGTTTTAAAGACAACCGAGCGATTCTCAATATTTTGTGATCATGAGAGAAGAGTATTATTGAATGTTGTTAATAAGGGCTTCGGTCGGATTTTTTTGTTTTTGTTAATCTAAGGGCTTCATTTCTTGTGGAGGTGCTGGCTCTGTAAATTTGATAGTAGGTAGAATCTTAATGACACATTCGTGTAAAATCTAGATTCAATTTATTGATATAGTTAAACCAGTAGTCATTGTTTGAGTATATATTCACTGATTAGGAATAGGCGAGACTGACATTAAGATTCTTCGGAAGATTTAGGGATAAATTTAGAGGTAAATTTTTAGATAAAGATTTAGATAATTATGTGTATATGTAAGTTTACTATATTTTATTGTTTGTAATTGATTATTTTCATATGTATATATATATATATATATATAGGTTAGTTAATCATAAGAAACAACCGGTAGTATATGACACAACTAAAAAACTGCCAAAAACTCACGTTCTATTGCATTCTGGGAATGATTGATATATATATATATATATATATGTATATATATAAAACCGGTAACATTAGGATTATAAATTCATTCCCATCCTGTTATGTGTTTTTGATATAAATCAAAACCACGAGAATAAATTAACAGGACTTCTTCAGATCTTATGGATAAAATAATTCAGAATAGTAATGTCAGTTACATTTAGCTCTTTACCAGGAAAATTTAAATGTTCACCGTTGAATATTTTTATTTTTTTGTCCTGATGGAATTACTCCCAACTCCGGTTTAACTGGACCGAATTTAACAAGGTCTCTCAGAATACTATAGAATGTGAGTTTTTGGTAGTGTCATATACTACCAAAAGGCAAGGTAATAGAATCGTCTGTTTCCTATGAATAGTCAACCATTAGACGAAAGAACGGAACGAGTCTTGTGAATGCCACCTGCCAGCTGGTAGCAGGGATCTAGAAGCGTGTGCTACAGTTTTTCGTGAATCATCTAGCAGTTTATGGAGAATGCAAGCACTGAGTGTTCGTTTACTATTTCTTGTGTAGTAAAACATATTTTCTTATCAATCTACTCGAGTTTTTCTTCATTTTCTGTTAACTCAAATATACGAGTTAAAACTAGGAGTTTAATTTAATAAAATCCGGTTTCCTATTTAAGTAAGATTATTGTTAAGTTTTGCTTCACTTCTTTTTTTTAGGTAAACAACATGCCATCTCTCTCTCTCTCTCTATATATATATATATATATATATACAAAATAATAGACAATTTATTGATATGGCTAAACAAGTCATCCTTGTTTGAGTATATCATCACTGATTAGGAATAGGCTAGACTGACCTTAATATGTTTCGGAAGACTTAGAATTTCAGAACTGATAAAAAAAAAATAGTTTTTTTTAATTTCATGGTATACATACATTTTTCTAAATTTACTCACATATAAGTGGAACGTTCACAAACATCTGAGACTCACCAAGAAGGAAGAGCATAGCTGAATATTTTCATTGTGGTAACACACGACCACTTCTTGTTATACTTGAAAAAGTAATTCAGATCTTTCTAGTTGTAGTGGTTGTGATAGTGTTTTTATATGGCGTATGACGAAGTAGCTACTATACACAAAATATTAACTGTAATTAGATAGTATTGTTTTCCAGTACAATTAAAATTATTCAGTGTCTGTATATAATATAATATAGTTTTTTGTGTGTCTGCAAATTGTTCTTTTATTATTCTATTATTTCAGATTTCTTTTAGGCCGAATGTTTTCCATTAAAATTAGAATATTTGTTTTTTATTAATGTTTATTTTATATTATTCGATTATAGGTAATGAACAAAAGCATAGACGTATAATCTTTGACATAATTTACACACACACACACACATATATATATATATATATATATAATGAAATGAAACCCCACTGTGGGAAAATAGACAAATAGGAAAAAAAAAAAGTTCTTCGGAGGAAGATGTTATTTTTGCATGTGTTAAACGTTTCGATTGTTAAATGTGAAATGATTAAACCTTCACCAGGGCAAATTTATTTTTAAATGAAACGAAATAACGAGAAACATTTAAACATTCTATCTTCAATTGGCGGGATTCTGTTTCAAATTTGTTTGATGGGAGTGTTGTTTGAAAATCTATTTAAAAAACTAAATGTATTTCCTAGTACATATATATATATATATATATATATATATATATATATAGTGTATCACAAAAGTGAGTACACCCCTCAGATTTCTGCAGATATTTAAGTATATCTCTTCATGGGAAAACACTGACAAAATGACACTTTGACACAATGAAAAGTAGTCTGTGTGCAGCTTATATAACAGAGAATTAATTTTTTATTTATTTATTGCGGACTTTTTGTCCTCATCTTGGTAGTTTTTTTTGTGTTGTTTCTTCTTCACTACGTTTCAGCCAAATTTCACCTCTGGCATTCTTCAGGTGATTAACCGCGACATCGCATAGGAATGCTGAGTCTTGTAACCGTATCCCCAGTAATTACTGCCTTCCATAGTTGTTGTCTATCGCACCACGTTTTTTACTAAGTAAACCACTGGCCGGCTTGGGTAGGAATTGAAACCGCTATCTTCTGACAATGCTCACCTGGAACCGTAGCGACTCAACACCTCCATCCGCTGCGTCACGGGCCCTGAAGGGCGATCAAGGTTGGATTTTTTGGTCTTATAAATCCAATTATTTGTTTTCCTTATCTGGTCTGCCATAGTGGGGTCCGTACCGAATTTGTAATTGTCTTTAATTGGAAACATTTTGAGATGAGGCTTCTTAATCTGAGAATTAATTTTTTATTTATTGCGGAACTTTTTTCCTCATCTTGGTAGTTTTTTTGTGTTTTTTTTTTCTTCACTACGTTTCGGCCAAATTTCACCTCTGGCCCTCTTCAGGTGATTAACCGCGACCTCGGATAGGAATGAAAGAGTCTTGCAACCGTATCCCCAGTAATTACTGCCATCCATAGTTGTTGTCTATCGCACCACGTTTTTGTCCAAATAAACCACTGGCCGGCTTGGGTAGGAATTGAAATCGCTATCTTCTGACAATGCTCACCTGGAACCGTAGACACTCAACGCCTCCATCCGCTGCGCCCCGGACCCCGAAGGTCGATAAAGGTTGGATTTTTTTGTCTTATAAATCCAATTATTTGTTCTCCTTGTCTGGTCTTCCATACTCGGGTCCGAACCGAATTTTTGTCTTTGGAAGACCATGACATTCCCTTGACTGTAGGCATGACACACTTATCTTTGTACTCCTCTCCTGGTCGCTGCTACACATGCTTGAAGCCATCAGAACCAAACACTTAATTAATCTTCATCTCATCAGACCATAGGACATGGTTCCAGTAATCCATGTGCTTTGTTGACATGTTTTCAGCAAACTGTTTGGAGGCTTTCTTGTGTATCGTCTTCAGAAGAGGCTTCCTCCTAGGGTACTATTTACCAACCCCTCCGCTCGGGCAGGATATGACACAAGGTCAATTTTTAAGCGGAGTTTAACAGGTTTGAATTCAGAGTTTTCCTTCTCCTAGACTAGTTGCCTCACCAAGGCTGAAGAACCTAGTCCGTCCTACTATTTACCCATAGCTGGAGGGAGAATAAGGGGGTTCATACCTTTCCCAAGAGTATTTGCCCGAAAGTGAACGTAATAGCGCGACTGGAGTACGAACTCGCGTACTACGATTCCGCAGTTCATCGCTTTAACCATTACACCACGAGGGTGACAGCCATACACACCAATTGATGTAGAGTGCGGCGTATGGTCTGAGCACTAACAGGCTGACACCCACCTCTTCAATCTCCACAGCAATGCTGAAAGGACTTCTACGCCGATCTTTCAAAGAAAGCATTTGGATGTGACGCTCAGCACGTGCGCTCAGCTTCTTTGGATGACCTACTCGAGGCCTGTTCTAAGTGGACCCCGCACTTTTAAAATGCTGGATGATTTTATACACTGTGCTGCAGCTCAGTTTCAGGGTGTTGGCAATCTTCTTGTAGCCTTGGCTATCTTCATGTAGCGCAACAATACGTCTTTTAAGATCCTCAGAGAATTCTTTGCCATGTGGTGCCATGTTGGAACTTTCAGTGACCAGTATGAGAGAGTGTGAGAGCTGCACTACAAATTTGAATACACCTGCCCCCTATGCACGTGGGTTTAGTAACACATGGGCCTAGTAACACTAATGAATCACATGACATTTTGGAGGAAAAATGACAAACAGTACTCAATTTGGACATTTAGGGGTGTAGTTTCTTAGGGGTGTACTCACTTTTGTTGGCAGGGGTTTAGCTTTTAATAGTTATATTTTGAGTTATTTTGAGGGTAAAATAAAATAACTCTGTTATATAAGCTGCACACAGACTACTTTTCATTGTGTCAAAGTGTAATTTTGTCAGTGTTGTCCCATGAAGAGATATACTTAAATATCTGCAGAAATGTGAGGGGTGTACTCACTTTTGTAATACACTATATATATATATATATGTGTGTGTGTGTGTGTATGTGTGTGTGTGTGTGTGTTTAACAGGATTCACTCTGAATTTTCCTGCAGGACACATGGCGTAACGGTTATAGGTGTTTGTTCCCTAGCTTCTAAGGAGACAATTATCTGGAGGTTGCCGGTTCAATCCTCACTACAGGCGAGTAACAATACAGGAATACTTAACACTTGTACCCGGTTATGGCTCACGGAATCAGAACAGGCGACCCTCGTGGTTTCAATAGAGGACGTAGTTCGAAGTTCCGTGAAGGTTCCCGTGTTTGACAAACACCTGAAGAAGGCCGGAGGACATATCGGCCGAAACGTTGTGGAAATAACAATAACGATGAAGACTAGTCCGAAAACCCTTAATAATAAAAACCATTTGAATATTTGGTTTTCATTGATATAAATATGAATCTGTCCTTAGATTGACACCCAAACACACTGAAACCTTCGTGTTGGTTCTTCCGGTGTGAATGTCCAGCAATACACAACGTTTCCGAATTTCTGGAGAACTGACTTGTACCATGCTGCTCCTTTCTTCACAGACAGTACCTTACTGATTCTAGTTTGTTGCAGAGTAAACAAAATCTGAAAGAAATCATGAATGAATTAATGATTTAAAATGGCATCCTATACATATATTCCAGTTTATTCTTGTCAATGTACATATGTCAGCCTTTCTTCATACGAGGATCATTAAATAAGTTTCCAGACTTTTTTCGTATGGGCACTTTTATTGATAGTACACACATGAAACTCTATTCCTCTTCGAAGTAGTCTCCTCCGGTTGCAATGCACTTGTACCGTTTCAACCACTTGTGGAAGGCCTCATGGAAGCCCTCTTGTGTGAGTGTGCCAATGACCTTCGTCACACTGGACTATAGCGAGGGTGAGGAACTGTCTTGATGCCTATCTTGGTCAAATAGTCTGTGACAAGGATGGAGTTGTGGACTGGTGCATTGTCCCGGTGGAAATGCCACTGACCCAATTTGAAGAGTGCTGGCCTCTTCTGACGGAATCTCTTTCTGAACTCCTTTAAAACCTCAACATAGTAATCCTTACCCTAACCCTTTGGCCAATGAACTCTGGTTGTATTGACTTCCTTACTCCTCCCACACTTCTCATCATCCCTCATAGACTCCCTGCCTTCCTTGAATCTCTTATGCCACTCAAAAACTGATGCTCGATTCATGCAAGTTCCTCCAAAAGCAGTCTGAAGCATTCCATAAGTTTCTGTGGCATTTTTTCAAAGTTTAAAACTGAATTTTATTGCATACTCTTCTACTAAAGTGTCCTCACGTCCAGATTGCATTTTTGAAATTCACCAGCTGTGACAATCAGGTTTTAGTAGGGTGTATTCCAATTGTTGCTGTAGGTGTTCATTTGAACCTGTAATCATAAAAATTGGTTAGTGATCTCATAATATGTATAGGAATAACATACTGAATTTTCAAGGGTCTACAACAGTTTTAAATGCATGTACAAAAAAGTCTGGAAACTTATTGAATACACTCCGTTTATATCTATCGGATTACATGTCTGACACACACAAACAGACACACACAGATACACACTTGCGAACATATACAGAGTAATCATTATCATCAATAAGAATGATAATAAGAATCGGACCAGAACACCTGACTTTTAACAAGAAAAAAAAAGTCAACCATGTAATAGGCTTTAGTATATCAGCCAATCACAAAATGTAAGTCAAAATGAAAGAAAGCGAAAAGCTGGAAAAAAATACCCGTACCTTGTGAGAAAACTGAAAGAAGCTGTGGAACATGAAGGTGACCGTGATACCGATCATAGTAAGAACGCTTGGAATAGTCCTCAATAAACTGGAAAAGAGACTAGATGAACGAGGACTTAGAAAAAGAATCAAAGTCATCGAGACCATAGTACTGTTAAAACCAGCTTGAATACTGAGGATGATTAAAATTTTATTTATTAGTCCATAACAGCAGGTTGGTGTTTAGCACATTATTTCAAATACGTCTTTTCTTTTTGTCTGTTAATTTTATCTCGTGTAAATTGTCTTTTTACGTAAATCCATCTGGCGTAAGATTGTTACGTTGTTCTTCGATTGTTCTGCATCATTTCTTTAATGATTTTTTAAAATTAGTCATTTGTTTCCGTGTCTACATTTTCATATTACTTCCTTTCATTTTACTCAAAAAGTTTTACTTAATCTTTTAATGGTATTTTGAAATTTCCCTCTTGACAGATTTTGCATCCGTTTGATCTTATATTATGTATTTTTTTCAACTATTTTTCTAATCTAACAATTAACACTTCCCTACACCTTTCTTTTTCTAGATATATTTCGAAATCCTCATGGCATTTTCCAATTTCTATTTTTTAACGATATCGTATAGTTGTTACATCTGATTTCCCATTCTGTTTCTGTTGATCTGGTAAATACCTTTTTTTTTTCTCCATCTTTCGGTTCTTCTGATGTTTTCACTTTTGCCTGGTAGATTTTGTCTATTTCATGCAATTTCTCTGTAATGGAAAAGTTTCTTTTTTTGTGTAGTTGCGTGTTTATTGGATATTTTGTTTGTCTGAAAGTTTTAGAAATAATTTCCTAACTTTTTGTTTTCACTTTGTTTTTGTTTCTTTGTTTGTTTACAGTGTAATTGTATCTGGGGTTAAATCATATTGTTTTCAATGTTTTTGTTAATTTTTCTTTTTTCTTTTTTTGAAGTCGATGTTGCTTTTTGTATTAATTATAAAATGCTGTTAATATAGTTCTATTTATAAAAATATGAGCAGTCAGGAAAAACAAAAAAACAGCAAAAGTTATATATATATATATATATATATATATAAATATATATATATATATATATATATATATATATATGTGTGTGTGTGTGTGTGTGTGTGTGAGAGAGAGAGAGAGAGTTTATATATATATATATATATATAATTTAACTTCTTTGATATATCCAGATATAAATTCTAAATATGAATATACAAACATTAGAGTATTAATCTGTATATATATATATATATATATATATATATATATATATATATATTTACATAAGCATAGATTTATCTATGTGTCAATCTATCAATCTATCACCTGGTACTATCTATTATTAGTTTTGAGGAATACTTAATTCTATTCATATATTTACTGACATTATATATATATATATATATATATATATATATGTGTGTGTGTGTGTGTGTGTGTGTGTGTATGTGTGTGTGTGTGTGTGTTTGCACGTGTGTGTGAGGTTCTATGTATGTACACGTTTGTGTGTGAATCTGTATATACATAGGTTCACATAGGCCTCTCTCTCTCTCTCTTTCTCTCTCTCTCCTTTTATATATATATATATATGTAAGTTCATGTAAGCTTTTAATAATCACAATTGATGTATATCAAACTATGTACATATGTTTGTTACATTATTTTATATATACACGTCTATATCTATCTCTGCTTATATATATATATATATATATATATATATATATATATATATATATATATATATATATATATATATATGTATATGTATATATATATATATATATATATATGGGGTGGAGTGTGAGTGTGCCTATGTGAGTACCAATGTACATATACATATTTATGTGTGTCTTTCACATATTCTTTATTGCAAATATACTAAAATTTGTGTTTGTAAATCTAAATCTACGTATACAACCTTATATATATATATATATATATATATATATATATATATATATATATGATCAGTTTCACCATGGTTACGACAAAGTTAATTTAATGGCATGAATGATTAATGTGTAATAATACTTATGACAGCCGTGTTCTTCATAACACCGTAAATATTCAATATGGAAGCTTCTTTTTCCAAATGAAAGCGCGATTTTATTAATCTAGCCACACAGTGAAATGATTAAACTTTCTGAATGACCAATAATATACAATGCAGCATCAAACAAACGAGAGACTAACTTCACATGATTCTTTTGTATTTTTCTCCTATTACCAGTCGTTGCTCATCTGATAGAGACGTCAAATCTTTTTTTTTAAATTGCTGAATCTGTTGCGAAATAAGAAGTTTGGTTATTGAATTTAACCTTCTAACAAAAGGGCAAAATACGACACTGGATATTTTTGTAGTTCAGTTTCGCTAGAGTTGGTAAATCTATCTATCTATCTATCTATCTATCAGAATATCTGACTCTGTGCCAAAAGTCCCTTTTACTCTCTCTCTCTCTCTCTCTCTCTCTCTCTCTCTCTTTCACTATCTTCGGCTACTTACTCTGAGCCAGTGAGGATTGAACCCGCTTGCACCGCTCCCAAACCATTACACCACTTGAGGCGCTCAAGTTTATTAGATTGTTGTAAGAATTCATAATTTTCGCCTTTGCCTAATGTTAGGGAAATCTTAGAAGTATCTTCGATTTTACCAACATATTTATTGACTGGAGGTAAATATCAATACCATTTATGTTTGTAGGAAAGTAGCAGTTCTATCTTCTAAGGAGAAAATCAATTTTGATTTGATTTCTCGCAATTTTTTCTTCACGGTTACAGAGGGGCAATGTTATTTAGAATCTTACCCAGCAGATATTTTTGAAGACAGGTCTTACCCTTTCTTCGGGAGATACCCTCAGCATATTCAGATGCCCGCTGATAGGGCTAGTCTTTAACTGGTATGAATTATAAAATCACTGTCTGAGATTGAGGACTTTTTCCCAAATGGATATCTTTGTTAAAGATCTACAACAATTATAAATATTTTTATTCAAATAATGTATAATCTATTTGATAACAAAAAGAATCTTCTCATCCATATAATTGCTAACTGCAGTTTTGCTTAATTTCCAGTAAATCTGCTAAGTTCTTGCGTTGAAAAAAACTTATCAAACAGTAACTTCTTTTTAACGTATAAGTCAAACGAGTAAAATATAAATGAAAAATATAATCAAAATCTTTTGTAATAATTATACAGGAGTGAGGCAAATGTTTTGAAATATTTACGTACGTGGTAGTAATTTACGGCGTGACCAAAGCAGTTCAAATCCTGACAGGTACACGCTGTGATTGTTAGTATCGTGGTATTTGGTGCACAGTCACGTTGTACATTGTGTCTCTTTGTGACGTGAAAGCGCCATAGATGAACGTAGTCTAATTCGAGAACTTATACTCTACGAGTTCTATCAGAGCCATAATGCCGAGGATGCAACTAAAACCTTTTTGGGTTAATGGCACAGGCGTAATTGATCATAGTACTGTAAACAGACAGTTCAAAATATTTTGCTCGGGTTGCAAGAACGTCGAGAATCAGGCGTCACTTTGACGATCTCGGCAAAATCATGTGTAGCTGCCGAATTGTGCAAGACGTTACGAAAATATTACAAAACTTTTGATTCAACCAAATATTTCTTGAAAACCCCTCCGAATGACTTCGAAAGAGAGACTGGAGTCACCCAAAAAAACAACACAACATCCGGCAAAAAATGAATATATATAAAGTAAAGTTGGCGACCTTAATCGAGGGCGACACAAAGGCTCCCTTTTCAATAGCTACTACACCGAAGTGTTTGGGAAGACGCTACTCCTTTCCTTGGATTGCTTCACTCTACCCTTGATACGTACCTTATATTACTGAGTATTAAGCAAGGAGGTATCAAGAACCATTTTTAAAGCCTTTGGTATGACGCTAAGGAATATATATATATATATATATATATATATATATATATGTAAGTAAATATGGATCTAAATCAGAGAGTATGAAGAAAAAAGAAAAAATATCAAAGTCTTGATGAATGTTTTTGAAACCGAAACATCTAACGTCGACGTTACATCACAATAAATTCACCTCTTTGAATTATTCTGTTTTTCTTTCTTCATATATATATATATATATATATATATATATATATATAATTATTCTTACGATTACGACAAATATTACACCGAAATACTTCGAGAAATAAAATTAAGGACTTGTTTATTGGTTTGATTTGATTGATTGATTGATTTTAATGTCATATTACCTTATCACAAAGCCAAACGATCTCAACATCTCACAGTCCAGTGGAGTTCGTTACTTTCATGACCACAGTAAAAGCATCCGAATCTGTATGCTAAAACTCTTGAGATGTATGTGCACAAAAAATGTAGATACAATGATCACAATTCCCTAACCTCTCGGTAAAAATAACTCTCGATGAGTTGACATGCCATTAAAATCAGTCACTTTATCGTGACAGCCTCATCGACTGGTTAACGGCTGAAGTTCAAACAGAATGAAACGCCGAGCAGGATGCATGAATATTGCAACAGAATTGTTTTGATCAAGTGGCAATCTCTTCTTATCGATCACTGCTTATGCAGTTCATCCATAAACCGTAAATGAACTCACACACACAGATATATATATATATATATATATATATATATATATATATATATCATCTTGTCGTGCCGCTAGCACAGATATCCCTGACCCTCTCTCAGCACTTCTCCCTATCGTTTATCGCCTCCGTCTAGTCTTCAAGACTACATCTCGTATCCTCACATAGCTACTGTATATGTATGTTCGAGCTAGTCGTGCTGCTTTTTCTCGACAATATGTGGGGGTCCATAGGAGTACATCACTTATGAGCACGTCCCTGCTTCTCCAGCAGTGTCTTATATATATATATATATATATATAGAGAGAGAGAGAGAGAGAGAGAGAGAGAGAACTCGCCTAAAATAGGCCCGTACTGTAGAAATTCAACTATAACTCAAAACACAAACTTTCTCACACCTATTTTTTTTTCGCAACCGGGACAGTTTCGAAGTTCTTTTTATTTATTATTTCGCACCGTATATATGTATAAAATATAATATTGGTCCAATGTTAACATTATACTGACTCGTAAACAGATGGAGAATAACAAGATATTTGGCCAACGCACTTTTGTTTCTATTGATCGGCTATCTTTCCGCTCTGTTGATTTTCAACTTTCTTCTTCATTCACTCGAAATCTCTCGTGTGTTGGCGGATTTTGAACCGTTATTATTCACGTGCCGGGAAAGAAAAATGATCTGCTTTCTTCTATAAATAATCGCAATTATCCACCAGCAATTGTGTGTGTCCATAACTGTAGAGACAGTTAAATTACTGAAACGATTGCGATTTTATTTAGCATATATATTCTTTCCTTTTTTTTTTTTTGGTAGCTATCTAGTGTTGTATTAGAATATCTTTTTTATATTGATGAGAACGACATTATCTTAGACATATCACGACTGTTACCTCACCGTAAGATTATCAGAGTTAGATGCCATTTTACCTTTCTTTTTTTTCCACAAAAGAACCATGATAGAGACCGGGAAACTGTAATTTATTTCATTTGTCTCATTTATCTATTTTCTTTTGGTCCGGCAAGTCCGACATAAAATCTGTCCTGTGTATGATACTAAACTGCATTTGACAGCGAGGTTCCAGTTTTGGAGATCTGGGAAGAGCTAGTGTACCACTTTAATGCCATTATTCCTCTGTCCAGCATAATCTGAAATGGTAGTATCTATTCTAGTCCTATCTATTTGTCAACTAGATCTTTTAAAAAATTATTCGGATTCAATAGGTCCGTGTGAAAAATAAAAACCCCCAGAAGAAATACCTATACAAAAAAATGTAAATATGAATGTCTATTGAACGCAATTCCGAAAACTCTAGGCATAAAATAACACTAGACAAGTTGACATGCCTTTAAAATCTTCAATCAACTTATCAACATCATTATCTAACTCACATCAGATCTGAGCAGAAAAGATTCGTCGATTTTGTCGTATTTTGTCGATTTTGTCGGTAGAAGATGACCTCGTTCTGATTGATAGATCCTTTTAACAATTGAGACTGTTAAAAAGGATCCATCGACCAGAACGAGGTCATCTTCTACCGAAAATGCTTTGGGATATCTTAAACCCTTTGCCCATTGGCCCTGTCAGTTGAGGCTGCAGAATACACTGTCTGCATCTCTGCGGAGGGGTAAGACTCCCCAAACACGTGTCCAGGTTGCCTAGTCGACTGGAGCTGCAGAATACATCGACTCTTTCTCTGCAGAAGGGTAAAACCCCCACTACGAACAAGTGTTCTGATATGACACTAAACAATCAGATGGTTAGGCTTCAGTCATGCTAGAGCTTTGGGGAATGTGGAGTACTCCTTCATGGCCATTGCTTCCAGGCCTACTCTGTCGCGGAGTGGTAGTACTTGATAGGATCTTATCATTGGGCTAAATAGAACTAATCTGTGTACTTGCACTAAAGTGAACTATTTGAAATAGAACTGTTTTTACATTTAAACTGTGTACTTATGCTAAACTGAATTGCTTGAAACAGAACTGTTTTGACATTTAAAATGAGTACTTATTCTAAACATAATTGTTTGAAAATGAGTCAAACTGAACTAAACAGCGTACTTATTTTAAACTGATTTTTTAAAATAGAACTGTTTATATGTATAAAATAGATTTAGCATTATATAACCTTTAATGGTTGAAATTCTATAAAACCAAATCAAACCAAACCAAACCTTTGCCCACAATAGAACTTCATTGCAACAAACCTGTATTAATTCGTTAAATATTACTGTCGGACTTACAGGAGAGAGGGATCGGTTGGGTTTTATGTCATATCAGCTCTTGTAGGTTATTTAATGCCAATACTATTTATACGTAAATATTTGTAAACATTTTGATGATTACACTTTTAAATGAGCCTTATGGTTTTGAGTAACTAATCATGGAATTCCTTCGTATATAATTACAACTTCTAGTAACCATTTTAAATATAAATGTTTTAGTTATATAGCATTAAGTATTCCTATCTAATAAAATAATTTGCGCACAGTCATATGCTATCAAGTATTCTTATCGGAGACGAATAATTTCCGAACAGCCAACCTTAACAGCCAACAAGTCAAATATAAATTTTCTAGTCACAATTAATAACACTAGCCCAAATATACTTCGTCCGCTAGGCGTAAGTATTTGAGTTTTAATGTATTAAATCGAGATGTATGTAAAAAGATTAAACTTATCTTTATTTTATTCTAATTGAATTCTATATAAATTTATTACTCAGATGGATTTTAATACGTTCGATCGAAAATCATTATTATCAGAAATCAATAACACCAAATAATCATTTGTTAAAACCATTGTACAAATGATTCACACCATATGATATGTACAATTTTAGTTCTTTGTGATAGATTACACCTATAGTATTTTAAATGCTTTAACATCATGGGGTGTTTTGAGGCAAATCTATCCCAGCAAGACATTTATAGAGGCATTGTTAATAAATAGTATTAAGCAATAATCATTTAATTATCATTGAGAATGTAACATAAATAACTAAGGAAATCGTGATGTCGGTAGTGACGTAGTTCCTGTTACAGAGTGACATACACATAATCTCCATTATAAGATTGGCATATATTTGAATTTCTAAATAAATTATGCTAGAATTTCTAATTTTTCTCTAGTGAGTCCATATATATATATATATATATATATATATATATTGTCATCCACAGACAACTGCTTCTTTGTATTACAACTCTTCAGTGTGGCTAGACACCTACAACGCTTGAAGCTGGGATGGAAACCCGCCCAACTTTACGGTAGGCTTAGTATCAGACCGTTCGGCCAACGAGCGTACCGCGTCAGCGAGGGAATTATAAGGTATTTAGTAGTAGCATACGTTTGTTTACAGTTTATAGTTTACCGGATACCAGGGTGCTCAATTCGTTCGAAGAAAGAAAACATGTTTAAAGAAAACATGTTTAAAGAAAACATGTTTAAAAATGTATGTTTCATGATGAAACATTTTCGAATACTTTTCGAATATTTTCCCTTTCTTCACTTTTCTTTCCCTCTTTCTTCCTTTCCCTCTTTACCCAAATCTTTTCTTTCATTCTCCACTCTCCACATGTACAAACCGACTTTTTATAGACGCTATATTTCTCCTTAACTTGTTTAAAAAAAAATATTTTCGAACATTTTTTCTGTATTCGTTTCAAACCGCTATTTCAGATTCATAATTTCCACTCTGAAGATGACAAAAAACACTTTCTACCGGAAAGTTTCGTAATTTCATATCTTAAACAATCCAGTCAAAACGCGTCGGTGGAACTAGTTAAGGTGGAATTAATTAATTTATAAATCTTTTCCCATCTATTTATATGTATTTTTCTTTCCCTTTTCTGTATACAACTTATCTGTCGGATTAAACCTTATACCGATTTTGTCAGAATCTATTTTACCACACTGATAGACGAAGCTCTGCTAAAAACTGGAAATTATTCTGATTTTAGCGTCGTGTGGTCCTGAGATTGTTGACATCAATGATTATTAATCTCTGACCAACAAAGCACATCTGGTTAGTTGACACTTTTTTTTTCTCGAGAAGAGATAACGATTTTAACGGATGTGCATCTTCTTTCTCTGATTAATCAGCTTTCCTTAATAACCAAAAAAGAAAAAAAAAAGAAAAGAAAAAACTACTAAAAAGCAACTTTTCCTACCCACCCTCATTAGTTATATGAGGACACAAACGACACACACGCAAAATAATATTTGAGATTATTTATTGCCATAAATGACTTGTTTTGTTCTCCTCTCAAACTTGGGCAGTTTCCTCATAGATATCGAAAAAAAAGCGTCCCAAATGATTGGCCCAAACTTGTTCATTAATCTGTCTGGAGTTCAGATGATTGAAGAACTGATTAGCATTAGAGGATATTACTAGATTATTTATGTTAATCCAATCTCTACCGGGCAAATCCCTTTGACTTAGTGGTTAACGTGCTGGACTGTGACATCGTAGTAGCAAGTTCGAACTTCGGTCCCACAATTACATTCACTTTTGAGAATACAATTGGGAAACGTAAAAAAAAACGCTTTTTCCCCCAGCTATGGGTTAAGTACAACCTCTACTTTAGTAGAACAAGGCTGGCTATTGCATTAAATACGAAGGTTGAAAGGTCATCAAAATAATTACATCAAACCAAACCAACACCCCTCATAGGCAGAATGTTTGACTCGGTTATTTTTTTAAAAACTTACTACACTTGTTTTGACTTGGAAATTTCTGGAACGCTTGATCTCAGAGGGCAGATTTTTCAGACTTTACCTGCTATTTTATGTTGATTGCTTGCCATCAAAAGTGCCCCATTCGGAGAATGCCGACGGGTCCAAATGGAATATGCTGGCTTAGCTGGCGACAGAGTGTCGTGGACGAACTTAGCAGATTCGATGCGGTTGCAACATAACATCAACAAAGTGGTTTCACAGGAAAGAGAAAAATAAAGGTGGATGACAAGGATATAATTTATTGCCTGTGCATAGAGTGACAGATATTTCCGTTCGCAGATAAGATCAACAAATTTTGCATTTCACATAGCACTAATACCCTTGGGAAAGGTATGAATCCAAATATTCTCCCTCCAGCTATGGGTAAATAGTAGGGCAGACTAGGTTCTTAAGTCTTGGTGAGGAAACTAGTCTAGGAGAAGGAAAACTCTGAATTCAAACCTGTTAAACTCCGCTTAAAAATTGACCTTGTGTCATATCCTGCCCGAGCGGAGGGGTTGGGTAAATATGATAAGATCAACAAATTACCGGAAAAAACGGAAGTGTGTAAGTTCCAATAACCAACCATAAACAGAAAATATGTGGGTGGAGAGACATGTTCATATTTCTGCGTGGGAGTTGAAAGACAATATAAGGTCCGTAATTTTGGACTGAGACAGAAGACCGCTGGTCACTCAAGCAACCCTGTCAGCTCCCCCGTGTGTATTCTCTGTTGTCTTTCTAATACACAGAAAGGGTCCCGCCACAGAAAAAAGATATGTGCGAACTATCTCTGACTGTATTCCTACTTCACACATACGTCGCCGTCGAAGTATAAAAATGTAAATTATATTTTTATATATCTACGTGGTTTTTGTTGTTTGTCCAGCGGTACAATACACGACACAAGAATTTTTTGCCGCTGCCACCTATGTGTCTCGATTCGTGCACGGTCCTCACTATAAAAAGACGTTGTGTGCCATTCTGGCTTGATGGTAAGTCAGATACATACCAGTTGGCTTGAATTACGTGCTGTCAGTCTCCTAACCCAGTATCAGTACCAAGCCAAAAGATTACAATTTACCCCTAGCTGGTGGGCGGAGTAATGGTTTCAAACCGTTTATAAGAGTTTGAACGCAAAGTAAAAAGAAAAAAAACAAAACAATTGTAGCAGGTATCGTGTGGGCCTGCCCTGTCTCACAGCTTAACCAATGTTTGTTTTCCCACATTAGGACTGTTTCCGAAAGGAGATTCATCGGCTATTAGATTTGGTTGAAACTCTAAAGCCACAGAATAGCTCAACACACAAAAACAAAGAAATAAAAATGAATTTCAGTAGTTACCCGTTTAACCGTCTTTATTGATGACAATTTCTCTTTCTGGTGTATCCTGATTGATGGGTTCATATAGCACTTTGTAATATGAACTAGCGTGCTGATCCTTCACTATCGGGATATGGACAGTAGATTCAGGCTTGGTCAGTTTAATAATTGACTGCTAATTCTGCTGTCTACCTACTTCTTTAGATCACCTATAGTAAGAAGAGGAGGACCCCGACCAAGTCAATCTCGGTGCCAAAACCGTCATTGCCCAGGTCTGTTATTCGTCTCTCTTGCAAATGATCTCTCTAGAATACATTATTCCTGGTTTTCGTAAAAGAAAACCTTTTTTTTTTCTCACACGGGCCACTTAAAACATTCTTTAAAAATAGTGCTATAGTTTACTGACTTCTGACTGTATTTGCAACAAAGATTTAAGTTTATTACAAAGATTAAAAACTGACCCTTTCATTCCAATCAAAGAATCCTACTCTTCGCATTCTATAATCTCTTAATTACTACCGATCTTCCTAAATTGTGGAGGAGTTCCCGTGGCATTGTTGCTAATGCAGTGAACTGCAAAATTATAGTAATCAAGTTCGAACTTCAGTCGGGCTAAAACCTGCAGGAAAGTTATGAACCTTCTTATCCTTCAACAATGAGTTGTACCACCACGGTTCTTCAACAAGCATGACTTTGGCATTAATAAATGATATGCCATTAAACAAGGAAACCAACCAACACACCAACCATTCAACCAACCCTAGGTTAGCTATCCTCTTGATACAACTTCCATGTGCATAAATGTATATACACTTCCATGTGCATAAATGTATATACACTACCTATACCTTTCACTCAGTCGTACAGATATTCTCATCTCGTCACAAGCATATACACATATACGTTACGCCTATACGCATAATACCAGCGTCGACTCGCTATCACCCACATGCTTATGCACCAAGGACAAAAGAGCTGATAGCGTCTGATAGTTTCGTCTTGAAGGGGTTCATGTTGCACTTTATGATGTGTGGTTGGATGCTGCTGGTGATATGGACAGTCGACTCGAAATAGGTCAGTTGTCTCCTTCTTTCTATCTTTAAAAGCTTTACTGTTAACTCGGCTTTCTACGAACTTCTTGTGATCAATTGTTTTAAGCAGGAGGGGAACCCCGACCTGGCCAACTCCGGTGGTACAAACAACCATTAAATAATTCAAAGACCATGATTCGAATCTGGCGAACCGAATTAATTTCATCTAACAGTTACTATTTTGTCAAACACGCTTCCATTGCTGAAGTTAAACGTCGGTTTTATTTAGCTTCAAATCTCCAGCAGGCCTTGTGTCGATTATTTTGTTTCTCGAACATTTTGACTTGTTTTTTTGCAGACGTGTACCGTTGGAACAGCCCTTATCCCAAAAATATTTCTTATAATTACAATATAGAAATCATTTTCTTTGAAACAGTATCGACTAAGAACCAGTTTTTCAGATTATAAAGAAGTTCTTCAGAAAAATGTTGCTATGTAACTTTTATGTCAAACAGGACGCCACTCAGTCGGTGTTCAAATTGTAAACGTCCACCAAATTTCGTGTTCCGAGCCAGCTCGCTGTCTTTCTGCATTTTAGCAGGATAAATATCTCGGTGGTACTCATATCATTGTGTTGCTGTTTTGTTGGCAATTCCAACCAGCACTTGAAGATATGGTAAAATATTGTTACTGCTAGATTTTTTCACAATTTACACTCTCAGAGAGTCGGTCGTAGCGGTCGTCATTTTCAAAGTAAATTGAAGGGCTAACACCGTTTGTAAAAATGGAACAAAATGGTCGAAGGTATCTTGTTTGACGTTAAAGTAATATAGTTAACTTCTTCCAATCAGAAAATTAAATGGGCTGCTGTTTAATAAAAAATTGTTTATAATCTGAAGAACGACCAATAACAAAAATTTTAAACTGGGAATGGGGGGGGGGAATCAAACGGTACGTGACTGAGGATTTATTTTTCATTGACATCATCATATTTAAAAAAAATCCTTTATTTATATTATTTTGAATTTTCACGTAAAGCAAGGTGTTAAGGAAGAGTCCTATTAGAATGTCCCTTTAGTATTCGAACAGTCATTCATTCGACTAATCGCTTTAGGGGATTATATCATTTTCGAATCTCAGTAATTACCTATTGTAATAACTTCTTGGAAACTATCTAAGAATTATCTAAGCGGTATTTAATCAGCCCCGCACGGTATATGAATGCGACAAGCTCGGTTTAATGTTGGATGCCCCGAAAACACTCAGGAACGATGCCAAAAATAGCTTAAGATTCACAGGTATTGCCACTAGAGACGACTCAGACATCGGGCAATCGACCCAGTCCTTAACTCCTTTCGGCGAAGAGGCAAGTGCTGCTGATATGTTTTGACCTTTTGACCCGGCCAAAAATGCCATTCAAGGTGATGCACCGGAAGGAAGTGACACATTCTAATGGCAGTTATGAGAGGAAATCGCGTGGGCGGAAATTGGTTGATGAAATGGGACGAGGTAAAAAAAAAAAATCCCATTATACTCTTGTAGGCTGACGCACCGGAAGAGAGTGACCTCTGAACTGGATGACAGTTATTTCCGCTCGATGACGATCACACAGGCCATTCCAAAGTTAGCGGAAGTGACACATCCCGGTCGCTAGAAAACGGAAGAAGTCGTGGAGGCGTGTCTATATTACTGCGCGGGAGTTTGAAGGTAATATAAGGCCGACGAATTGAGGACAGTTGGAGACAGGCGAGAGCACTGACAGTGGAACAGAGGACAAGCAGTATAGTTGCAGACGGACATAGACGCGATGTAGTAGGAATAGCCAGCACCCCGGAGAGTGGATTCTAAGGCTCCGGTTGAGTAGCCATGTAGAACGAGAAAAACACAACGCTGACGGCCATAACTTTGGGGTCAAAATATTTCAGTTATGTTCGGTCTCCAGCTCCCTCGCACACGCAAACTTTGAACAACGTTTTCGAAACTTACAAATAAAGTGAGAGGTAAAATATTTTATAAAGAAGTCTTCCTGCGTCTTTCTGTGTGCGTCGTTTATTCCTGTGTCTTTATCATTGTGCGTCTTAATCATTATTGCGTCGGTATGTATCCAGCATATATATGTATATTTCTGCATGAATCAGCAGATGACTATATAACACTGCCTGGCGGGAAAAAAACTCCCTGGAACTGAGCTCACATACAGAGTGTCTCAAAATAGATGGCACCATGTGACTACTAATAACTCTAGAGCTAATAATGTTGTGTCCTCTTTTATTTTTAATTTGAAAATAGGATTATATAACAACTCACTCCTCGATCAAACGTAGGCTGCAGGTTTTATTTATCATGTAGTCCCAGTGGAGGCAATCATTTCGCGACCTTAGAATTTCAGCGCGAGGTTTCAAGAGTTTAAAGTTCGTGTGGGTCAAGATGACATAATCTTTAAAAGAAAGTCCTGGCAATAACAAAACAAAATAGCAACTATACTTCTTTCTCAAATTAAAAGTATACATTTACCCAACCCCTCTGCGTCTGTTTGCTTTGGTTTATTTGTTTTATAGCATATCAAATACTGATGAGTTATTTAATGCCCGAATTTGATTCATGTGGAAATGTTCAAATGAAATTCAGAACATATAGCATCACATATTTAAACGACTTGACGAAGGTTTAATGTTTAAAAAAACGGAACGTTTTTCCTTAAGTAAATTATTCAACTGTAAATAAAATCATCATCTGAAGAACTTGAGTTTTTTAATATTTGTATATTTTCATATCGTCGCATTTACTTTCATTTTCCCATAAATTTATATATATATATATATATATATAAATTTATGGGAAAATGAAAGTAAATATATATATATATATATACAAAGATATTTTTGATGCAAAAATAGGACTATACCAAGAACTACCTCTTTGATTTGGAGTTCACTCGGGAGTAATGGTAATGAAAGGGCACTCCACATTCCCCTAAACTACTGAAGTGGAGCCTCTCCATCAGACGCAGTTTAGTGTCATATCTAGGACTCTTGTTGAGGGAGTGTTACCCTTCTACAAAGATGCAGTCAGTGTATTCTACAGGCCCAGACGACTGGGCTGATCTCTGTCTCTGTCTCTGTCTCTCTGTCTCTGCCTGTCTCTCTCTCCATATATATATATATATATATATAGGAAATAGTGAGATATATATAGATATATGTATAGATGTAATAGATAAGATAAGGAGCGACTTTAAGCTATAACTAATAAGTTCACTTTAGCAGCCTTTCAAAAATGAGACTCGGGACCTTGGAACACTTGGTGTCCTGGGCTCTAAAATATTGTTTGATTGCTCGACCACTCACTCCACCCAAGTGGAAATTTTAACAAAAAATGTCATTAATTTTGCATCAAATTAATGGCTGGGTAACACACCCTTAATCAATGAACCATTCGAGTAAAAGTTACTGGAAGTAGCTGAAAGGACTGAAGAAATACTGAGATTATTTTTAGCAATATTTTACGTGTCATGTGGTTTAAAGATACCGGGTGTCTCAAAATAGATACAACCCATTGATATGATTATGATTTATTACTGAGACAAGCACAATGGCGGTCATTTCGGACACATCCTGTAAAAAATGCATCATTTGAGCCAGAGACATCAAATCAAAGTTTTTAATTGTTAATATATCAGCTTAATTGTTACTATATCGTGCAATATTTTTTGAGTTTCTTGTGTCACACGCATATATATATATATATATATATATATATATATATATATATATGATAAAAATTTAACGCTAAAAGCGTTTTTAAACTGTAAAATACAATTTGCAACGAAATTATTATTCTGTTGGGTCATCATCCGTATGGAACGTCATATTTGAATCTTCCAAATTTTCGATTAAACGGAGATGACTCTCAAATGCTAATTAAATCTCTCCATCTATCTCAGTTTTTCGTACACATCTCTCAATCTATCTATCTATCTATCTATTGGACTCATTATATCTATCTATCTATCTATCTATCTTTTAGACTCATTATATCTATCTATCTATCTATCTATTGGACTCATTATATCTATCTATTCGACATTCGATCTATCTATCTATTGGACTCATTCTATCTATCTATTCGACTCATTCTATATATCTATCTATCTATCTATCTATTAGACTCATTATATCTATCTATGTATCAATCAATCTATCTATCTATCTATTGGACTCATTCTATCTATCTATCTATCTATCTATCTATCTATCTATCTATCTATCAAATTCTGTTTGTATGTATGTATGTATATATGTATCTAACAGTTTGTGCCGTTCTCTCCTAATCCTCGTCTATCTTTCAGATTCCTTCCTTTCCCTGTTGTCCTATATTCAGACTCTTCTGTCTGTCTTCTATTACTTTTTTTATCCAAACGATGAAGTTACACATTCTATTTTATAAGACTTTGTTCTACCATTTCGATTCTCAGTCATTTCCAATGTTCCCTTGGGTAAATCCGTCGCGGATTCAGATCGACAGTAAATCATTTTCAATTTATTTCAATAAATCAACTACAAAGCATTTTATAAAAGATTTTATATTCAATTTCTTCGAATGCATTTGCCTTTAGAAAAATACTGACTGGAATTTCACACTATAATTTATTATTTTTTGTCAACTTCTGGCAAAAATAATGGATACACCAAACCTGAAGGATGTTTATTCAGGTATTTTTTTCATTTATATATTATATATATAAAAATCTGATATATCCACTAAAGAAAAACAGGATTTATCCCCAGCTGTGGCTGTGACAATACTACTGTAAGGATGCACCTCATTGACGTAAACAAAACGCATGGAGAAAATGCTAGATGGGAACTACACAAGAATGCTTCGTGCTGTTTTCAACAAATCCAGGTTCACTAAACAGAATTTTTGTGGACACTGGCTGCAGTCTAGAAGACCTCACTGGAGCGATGGATAATAGGAAGCGATGGCAAGAAGACATCAAGGAACTCCATGCTGTCAGGGTGACTTAATGAGGATTATATATATATATATATATATATAGTCATCCACAGACAGACTGTTTCGTTCTATCCGAACTCTTCAGTGTGGCTAGACACGCAGGACGCTCGAAGCCGGAATCGAAACCCGTCCAACTTTACCTGAGACCAAGTTTCAGACCTCTTGGCCACCAAGCGGACTACGTTGGCTAAGGGAATTTTTTAAGTTATTTTTATTTAGCACACAGCAGCAGCAGCAGCAGCCTTTGTTGACATTTTTTTATACCCTATCGGCTACCAGAGTATATATATATATATATATATATATATATATATATATATAGTTAAAACTGTTTTTGTGTTGGTATATATGCATTTATCAGCAATCCAGAAAAACAAAACACTTCCAATCCTGGCTTGTCACACTGAAAATAAAGATTCTCTCGGTCGTATTGTTTGAAAGAAAATATCAAAATAAAAATACCCTCCAAATACTCTTTCAAGTCTGCTTGGGTTGTAGAATACACCAACTGCATATCCGCAGAGTGGTAATACTCCCCTAACGAGTGTCCCCGATATGTCACTAAACAATCTGATGGTGAGGCTCCAGTAATGTCGGAGTTTGGGGGAATGTGGAGTACCCGTTTATTACCATGCTCCCAGGTCCCCCTTAGCCCTGAGTGATAGCACCTGATAGGGTCCCATCTATGAGTCAAATGAAACCGTTTGACATTTAAAATGAGTGCAAATAAATGACTTATGCTAAACTGAATTACTCATAATTGAACTGTTTGAGCATTTAAGTGTGAGTGAACAAATGTCCGATGTTTATTTGAATTGTTAGTGATACATAAAAATACTTGGGACAATTAAAACTTTGTTCACTTATGCTAAATTGAATTGTTTGAAATAGAACTGTTAATTCTACATTTTTATTTGCTTTTTTTTTATCGCTGGTTGTTTTTTTTTTTCATATGGTATAAAATATTTCCATCATATACTGATAATTTACGCACCTTTGTGTGATATCAAAAATTTATATCTAATAGTCATAATTATCAAGTTTCAAGTATTTATTTCTATTCAATACTTGTAATTTCTTTGCACACCATTATAAGGTTTCAAGAAACTAATGATAATCCTTTGTAAACAATTATAGTTTCAAGAAAATAGTCTTAATACAAATAATCTACTGTAATATGATATTAAGTATTCCTATTTAAAACGAATAATCTTTAACTAATCTGTTTGATCTATTAAGGGATTTTAACAGGTGCTACCACTTCGGGTCATCGTGGACCGGGAATTAAAGGCAAAGAATGGGTTACTCCAAATTCCCTTGATCTCCAGAACTGAAGTCTGACCATAAATTAATGTTACACTCATGTCACCCTTTTTTGGGGGGTCTTAACTACTTTGTAGAAGTTATTTTCTGTGTACATGTGTTTTTTTTAGATGTGTGGTTTCTTTGTTCAATGGCATATCAACTCTTGTAGGTTATTTAATGCGAAAGCCACCCTGATAGAAGAACAGTAGTGGTACTATTAAACCCATAGGTGGGAGAATAAGGGGGTTCATACCTTTCCCAAAGGTATTTGTCCGAAAGGGAGCGTAATAGCGCGACTGGAGTTCGAACTCGCTTACTACGATCCCGCAGTCAATCGCTTTAACCATTACACCACGAGGACACCCTTTTATTTGATGTTAAAAAAACATAATTACAGACCGTGCCTTTCTCAAAAAACACTTGTAAGATAAGTGATTTCATATTACTGTGTGTCGTAGACCCAGTGTGTTTTTGCTTTTCTTTTTTTTAATTGCATAACAACCTTTAATACCGATTTATTGGCTATCCTGGTAGAAGAGCAGTAGTGGTGTTATTTAACCCATAGCTGGGGAGTTAAGGAAGCTCATACTTTTCGTAAGGGTATTAGTCCGAAAGTGAACGTAATAGCGCGACTGGAGTTCGAACTTGTGAACTACGATGTCACAGTCCAACACAAAAGCATCGACATCACTTTTGCTCTTCCAGACAGTGTGGTTCATGTTGCTAGAAATGTTAACTGCCGTTGTTTATTTTCACTATTTGGTATTTTTCTGTTATACACGAGAAAAAAAAAATAAAGAAAGAGGCACACTTAACATAATATCTATCGCTGTAGGAAATGGGATCACCGATCTAAGTTCAAATCCTAGACGAAGCTGTTTGTATTTTATTTTGCGCGCATGTCCTAGGAAAAGGCATGGATCAATCTCTTCTCTCCTCTTCTCAGCTACGGATATATGGTCGAGCAGACTGTGCGCTTTAGCCTCGGCAAGGCAACCTGTCTGGGAGAAGGAAAACTCTGAATTCAAACCAGCTGTAACTCGCTAAAAAGACAAATGACGTTGTGCCATATCCTGCTCGTTGCAGAGGAAGTAAATATATATAGTCGATAGAGACGGGAGAATAAATTGGTCGAAATGATTGGAGAATCAACAAAGAAGGTAATAAGCGGAGTAGTTTAAACAACTTTTTGGTTTCAGTATCTTTGTTTAACGGCATATCAGCCTTCATTGGCTATTTAATGCTAAAGCCATCCTTGTACGATTGTAGTGGTTCTATTGAACCAAAAGCTGGCGGTTCATGCCTTTTCCAAAGCGTATTAGTTCGAAAGTAAACGTAATGGCAAGAGTGAAGTTCAAACTCGTTCACTACGATATCACAGTCTAAAACGTTATCCACTACGCCACGGGGACTTAAAATTGTAGATAGTGAATAAAATGGGTAAAATGTGAATGAAAAGTGTCTAATACAACTGGAGATAAGAGAGGTTAAGCCTAAGACGTAGACAACTTGGAGTTTTTAAATGGTTGGCTTGTCACACTGTAAATAATAATTTGATCAGATAAGATAAGTTGTTGTTTCAAAGGGAAAGATAAAATACAAATAAAAAAAATATTTCGTTAGTTGAACAAGCGATTTTTTGTGTCACCAAATGAAAATATTCGAATTTGTTTTCATATTACTTTGGAAAGAAAGTCTTGACGCTTTTAAAGACATTTGGTTTATACTGGTTGCCATACAAAACACGGAAACATTTTGAATATTCATCACTTTCTTGTTTTTAATTTAATCTTTATATAATTTTCAGATATTGTAAATTACCCGAGCAAATTGAAAATATCAAATTAAAAGGTGAAAGAAAAAATGGAAATAAAATAATTTTACTATTCAATTGAGAGGTTAATAATTACAACACAAAAGACATTTTTTGTGGTTGGATATCAAGAAATTTAGAATTCAAATGACATTCCCATTCGCTCGATTTATCTACATGACTTCTTTTTGAAGGGTTATTTAAAGGAGCAACTTAATGTGAATAAGCCTAAGACATTGCAACAACCTAAGAATAATATTCATGCAGATATAAGAGGATTAACAACAGGAACCTTGAGCAAAGTTATGCAAAGTGTTCGAATTAAGTTGCCACTTTGTATCCGTGAACATTGAAGGCCATCTACCAGAGATCATTTTTCACCATTAGTGAAAAATATATTTCCTTGGGTTATTATATTTTATGACTCAAAAGACAAAATGATTTGTGTCTGTCCTTTTTGAGGGAAGGTTGGGGAACACTCTGTACTGAATTATTGGATCAGAAAATAAGTTTTTAAGTTTTGGTAATTTCTTTTAAATGTTATAATGTTCAGAAATGTTTTACTTAGAAATTAAAAAAAGATTATTTAGATATCAGGAAGTTCAGAAAGTAGATACATTTTACAATGAAGATATAAAAAGAGATATGTGGAATTTATCAAGATATTTGGGTGTTCCGAAAGTGATTATATTTTACTATTTGCTTTATTTAAAGAGGCAACATCTCCACACTTATATGGTAGTTCTCTGAAACTAGTAGACAAGTTTAACTACTTAGAAAGCAGTGTCTCATCAACTGAGAAAAACACCACCACGTGACTTGCAAAGGCATGGACAGCTATCGATAGGCTATCTGTAATATGGAAGACAGACTTGACTGATAAAATAAAACACAATTTTTTTCCAAGCTGCAGTCGTGTCGATACTGCTATATGGATGCACTACATGGACACTGACTAAACGTATGGAGAAATAGCTTGACGGCAATTACACGGGAATGTTGCGAACAATATTGAACAAGTCCAGGAGGAAGCACCCCATAAAGCAGCAGCTGTACGGCCACCTACCACCCATCACAAAAACTATCCAAGTTAGACGAACCAGACATGCGAGACACTGATGGAGAAGTAAGGACGAGCTCATAAGTGACATACTTTTGTAGATCCCTTCACATGGACGAACAAAGACAGGACGGCCAGCTAGAACCTATATACAACAACTCAGTGTCGATACAGGATGTAGCCTTGAAAACCCCTCGGAAGCGATGAACAATATAGACAGGTGGCGAGAGAGGGTCAAGGAGGTCCGTGTTAGAGGCGCGAAATGATGGTGATGATGATGAAGATATAAAAAAATATGATTGAAATTTATTCATATTTCTTTTTATATCCTCTTAGTAAAATATAATTACTTTATGAACACCTATATAGCTAAATAAATTTCACAAAAAGAAAATTTTTATATCCTTACGCACTGAAAATATTCAGGTGTTCGGAAAGTAATTACGTTTTACAAAGAAAATATAAAAAAGAACGTGAAATATATCTAAATATTCAGGTGTTCGAAAAGTAATTACGTTTTACAAGAAAATATAAAAATGAACGTGAAGTTTATTTAAATATTCAGGTATTCGGAAAGTAATTACGTTTTACTAAGAAAATTTAAAAAGGAGCATGTGGAAGTTATTCGAGTATTCATGTGTTCGGAAAGTAATTACGTTTTACGAAGAAAATATGAAAAGGAATGTAAGTGAAATTCATTTAAATATTCAGGTGTCCGGAAAGTAATTGCGTTTAATTGAGAAGATAATGATAAAAAACCGAGGCCAGAATAAACTTGTAGGTAAGCGTTATTCAACTTTGATAACATTTTAGAAACACATAGCGATTAATACTCTTGTTTATATACCAAACGATAGTCGTCTGCTACGACTATTCCAAAGGGGTGATCAGTATCAAATACTTTTCATGCAACAAGGATATAAAAGAAATATGTAAAATTTAATGAAATATTTTCATAAAATTATGCCATCACTTTTATTTTCCACGGCTGCATTTCAAGAAACACAAGAAAACATTAAAAAATTTCGATGGCTGGTTTTTTTTCCATATCTTCTATCCTCACCAGATTTAGCACCGATAGATTTTCTTGGGTTTCAATGACGAGAAAATTTCACAATTGGCAGAACATTCAAAAACAACAAATAACATAACAAATGTCTATCAAAATTTTCTTCGAGGAAAACTTTGATTTCTTCAAACGTGAAATCGTAAAGTTACCTTTCTACCACGAGATACAGAGTCTGGGAACCCGTTCATAACACACAAAGCCATTCCCTTTCTAACATAATAAATTGATGTTCTATTCGACGACCTGGAAAGACTGTAAAGATGTGAAAATGAGATAATTTGATGATACAAGATCAAGAGAGAAGGGCGAATAATGAAAAACTTTCAAATTCATAGACAGAATATTTTCCTGTCGTCAAGCTAAAGTAACACGTTTTCCTGATTTCTTCGTAAAGTTCGCAAATTAATAACAGTTTCTTCTTAGAATTGCATGTTTTATTACTTCTACTTCCGTTGAGAAGAATTTTCCGTGTTGTAGTGGCCAGACTGCGATATTGTATTGAGTTCGAACTCCAGTCGCGCTTTTACGCTAATTTTTGGACTAATACTCTTTATAAATGTATGAACCCTCCTTATTCCTTCAAGTAATAGCAATGCGATATAAGGATAGCTTTGATGTTAAATAACCCCTGAAGTTTGATATGTCATTAAACAAAGAAACCATACTAAACTACAGCGACTGGCAAAAATAATGGAATTTGCAAACTTTGAAGATATTTATATTAGTTTTTCTTTTTTACTTAGCAGTAAATAATCTAATACAGTAGAAGGCATACAAGATTTTTATTTAATAGATGTAAATTTTGGTTTTACTCTAAACTAGATTTGTTACATAGCAATGATATGGCTACGCGAAATGTACATAGAATGTTCATAACATATATACATAGAACATAGGAATCTCGAAACACGAAAAACACTTACGACTTCTTAGTTCAGGTAAGAAAATTTTTATTACCTTTGAGTTTAAAGGTTCTTCGACATAAGGAGAGAGATAAACATTCTTTCTATTCTGGCTTTTCCATCTTCCCCCACCCCATCTCGTGCGGTGCTCGTAGCGCGCAAATTAGTCTGGCCTCAGCGAGCCCCGAAAGTCGACCTTTCTCGTTCGGTGTCCAGTTCTCAACTCAACTAACTAACTTTTTCAAATCTCCCAAAATCCTCCGCGCATGCTTCCGGTGCGTGACGTCATTCACACTCCCTAGCCTCGTTTCCCATCTCGGGTTTCTATTGTGACATCTCTGAGTGACACGTCCGCTCCGCGTGCGCGCGAACACCTGCGTTAATGTTGCACCTAAGTAACCCTTGTACTGAGCCGAAATGTTCTCAGCCTAACTAAACCCAAAGGCAT
The DNA here is from genome assembly GCA_963585895.1 of Sepioteuthis lessoniana. Classification (NCBI taxonomy): domain Eukaryota; kingdom Metazoa; phylum Mollusca; class Cephalopoda; order Myopsida; family Loliginidae; genus Sepioteuthis; species Sepioteuthis lessoniana. The sequence goes on along the minus strand of OY757913.1, from coordinate 107,490,613 downwards.
AAAACGAAATCCCTCGGCCATTATATTACAGATTAAATTTTACCAATTATTTGTATTTCTTTCCAAACCCGATTGAGGAAAGTATAATGGAATCACCGACTGTTGAGAAAATAATGATGGAATTTATTTTCATGAGAAAATAATCGAAATAGCATTTGTTGATCCTCAAACTTTTATGACAACTGTAATACTTCCTTTCTTTCTTTCTTTCTCAATCAGTCCAACGCTTTCTTTCTTAATCAGTTACATTCTATCTTTCTCTCTCTCTCTCTTTCTTTCTTTCTTTCTTTCTTTCTTCGCTTAGTATTTCCTTCTTTATTTCATTTCACGTTTTGTTCTCTGTCTCTTTTCATTTTTCTTTTTTCTCTATATCTGTTTCTTTCTTTCTTTCTTTCTTTCTTTCTTTCTTTCTTTCTTTCTTTCTTTCTTTCTTTCTTGTTACGTTTATCGTTTCTTCCTTTCTTTCTTTCTTGCTACTTTTACCGTTTCTTTCTTTCTTTCTTTCTCGTTACTTTTACCGTTTCTTTCTTTCTTTCTTTCTTTCTTTCTTTCTTTCTTAATCAGTCCAACGCTTTCTTTCTTAATCAGTTACATTCTATCTTTCTCTCTCTCTCTTTCTTTCTTTCTTTCTTTCTTTCTTTCTTTCTTTCTTGTTACTTTTACCGTTTCTTTCGTTCTTTCTTTCTTTCTTTCTTGCTACTTTTACCCTTTCTTTCTTTCTTTCTTTCTTTCTTTCTTTCTTTCTTTCTTTCTTATTCAGTCCAACGCATTCTTTCTTAATCATTTACATTCTATCTTTCTTTCTTTCTTTCTCTTTCTTTCTTTCTTTCTTTCTTTCTTTCTTTCTTTCTTTTTTCTTTCTTTCTCGTTACTTTTACCGTTTCTTTCTTTCTTTCTTGCTATTTTTACCGTTTCTTTCTTTCTTTCTTTCTTTCTTTCTTTCTTTCTTTCTTTCTTTCTTTCTTTCTTATCACAATAAATTTCCTTAATCAACAATTATTTACAGTCCTCCCTTACCACTGATGTTTTTTTTAATCCGTACATTGTTATTATTTTTTTTCCTTTTTCGACATTAATTTTCTTAATGGCCTGAAAAGGTGTTTTCGAATTCCTTCTCATCACCACCTGTCTTAATTAAAACATTTCTTCATTTATTTTGTCTCGATTTTTAAAGATTAAAAAAATATTTTTATTACAGTAAAATCACAAAAACAAAAAGTTTTCGAAACAACGATTTAAATAACATAAATGGTCGCTGTAAGGCATAATCAATAGAATATCAGTCAGACGTAGAAGATTGTTCTACTTATATATATATATATATATATATAGAGAGAGAGAGAGAGAGAGAATTGATTTCAGTCACCAAGCACTGTTGACTATGTGTCTACGCTATTTGAATAAGACGAGTATATGCCCTATTATTGATATAACACACTCCTTATTCATCAGTATTACAAACGGCTGAAGAAGAAGCTAGACGTCAATTATACAAGAATGCTGCGAGTAATATTGAACAAGTCCTGGTGACAACACCCCACAAGGCACCAACTATACAGCCACCTGCCTCTCATCACGAAAACTATCCAAGTTAGACGAACCAGACATGCAGGACACTGCTGGAGAAGCAGGGACAAGCTCATAAGTGATGTACTCCTATGGACCCCACGTATGGTCGGTCAAAAGCAGGATGACCAGCTCGAGCATACATTCAGCAGCTATGTGAGGATACGGGATGTGGCCCTGAAGGTCTACCAGAGGCGATGAACGATAGGGAGAACTGGCGAGAGAGGGTCAGGGATATCCGTGCCTGCGGCACGACATGATGATGATGATGATAACATCAAATATATATATATATATATATATAATCCATCTCCAAGTCAGCCGACGGTGGAACGATTCTGTTTTAGGGTTTTCTTTCTTCAATATCCATGTAATTCAAAATCCAAGCGACACCCCAATGTAAAATAATAATAAACTAAAATGCGGAGCAAATAATTTCACATAAAAGAAAGACCTTTAAAAAATTACTCAGATTTATTGCAATAATATTTATTTCAGCAGACCCTATGTCCTTTTCAAAATGTTAGATCTGCACCTTTCATCATCATCATCATCATGTCGTGCCGCAGGCACGGATATCCCTGACCCTCTCTGGCCACTTCTCCCTATCGTTCATCGCCTCTGGTAGGTCTTCAGGGCCACATCCCGTATCCTCACATAGCTACTGAATGTATGTTCGAGCTGGTCGTCCTGCTTTTGCCCGGCCAGTGAGAAATTACTTATGAAGAGTTAGAAAAACGCACCAAATTCCGTCCACCATTTCTCAAACCCAATTTTCATCTTTTTTTTTCTTTTATTGTCAGGTCTTTAAATAAAAAAAGATTAAATTTGGGTTAGAGAGATAAGGTGGCCTGAATTTTGTGGGTTTTTCTAAATCTTCATTAGAGTTTAAATTCTTCTCACAGATAGCCCTAAAATTTTTTTCGTTGAAATCAGACCTCACAGCATGGAGCCATAGTAGCAAGGAAAGATAGACGGATCGACATTTGGTTAATTATAAGATTTTTTTTATAACATCATTTACAGTTATTTATTTATTGATGTAATAGAAATAGATGTGTTATATAATTAAGGGATGATTTTTTTTTATATTAATCATTTTTCGTAAATTACATTTTATCATTCGGTTTGGTTAGGCTTTGAACTATTCGGCTCTTAGTGCAGGTGTTCACACTCGCGCGCAGAGGATATAACAATCACAAATGTCATAATAAAAACTCCAGATAGTAAATGGGACTGGGGTGTGAATGACGTCATGCCCGGAAGCGATGGGCTGGGAATTTTGGTGATTTTTGAAAAAAGGAGTCAGTTGAGATTTGACTCTGGGCAAGGCCAGTCCAGCTGGGGGCTACGGGATGCGCGGCGCGTTAGTTGGAGTCAGTTAGTTGGAGTTCGAGTTGCAGTTCGAGGCAGCGAGAACCAGCTCCAGACAGAGGATTTGGGTCCTCAGGAACATGGTTGAGCAGCCCGGTAGAATGAGGAAGAAGTGCTGCTATAGTCAGAGGAACTTGGGGTCAATATGTTGCTGTATGTTCCGTCTCCAAATCACCTCTGACACACAACCCTTTTGCAACCCTTTCGAGAATAAAGTGTAAGAGCTATATTTTTCTAAAGAAGTGTGTTTGTTCGTCATTATTGTTGATTATGTTTCCGCATGTATATATATATGTATTGTTGTTTCATGGCTATAAAACAGATATCTTGGAGAATTACGATCCTATCAAAACTTTAATCATGGTTCTGCTAAAGATTAAACGGTTTAATACAACATCAGTATCTTGAAAACTTACTTAATCTACCTGGGGTCTTTTAAAATTCAACGGTATCCTTTAGATACAGTGAAGAACAAAGTGTCGCAGCAACAGAGACCAAGAACCTCTGGTTCTGAATTCAAAGTTTTCATTCTCATAGACTGGTTGCCCTACCAAGGCCAATGATGCAAGTCTGCCTTGTTATTTACCCATAACTTAGAACAGGATACATAATATTCCACAGGCATTAACGCAATGTGAAATGGAAACAGCCTCGTCAAGCGTTTGAACCTCGCACATCGAGCCAATCTTGAGTTGGTGTAGAGGTAAAGACACAAAGAAAAAGTAAAAAACAAAGCGAATAAAAATAAGGAAGAAGATGAAAGAAAGCAAAAAAAAAAAAAAAAGCAGGCAGGTTGAGAAGAAAAGGCGGAAAGAAACAAAAAAAAAGGGAAGCCAGAGAGAATAGGGTTATTCGAGAACGATTTTTTTATAATGCTCGAAGAATAATGTGAACTACATAACGCGAAGAGTATTAATATGCAACTCTTTTGAAGCAACGAAAGATATATATATATATATATATATATCGTCATCCACAGACAGATCTGTTTCGTTCTATCAGAACTCATCAGTGTGGCTAGACAGTATCTCCCCGTAGCTGGGATCGAAACCCGGTTGACTGAAACATCAAGCCAAAGCTTCTAACCATTTAGCTACGAGCAGATATTAGCTACGAAGTACATTTTTAAACGGTTATGAATTACAATTAGTATTGTTTACATACATCCGTTCAAACGGCCGCCGAGATCTCAATTCAAATACGAAGAGACTTGCAAAGGCGCTAATGGCAACACGAATACTTCTTCGCTAGAGAACTCAACCCTACGGGGGTAAGGGAGTATATATATCTATCGTCATATATATATATATATATATATCGTCATATATATATATATATATATCGTCATATATATATATATATATATATATATATTGTTGGCGACCGTAGACATGGGCGACTGGAAGGCTGCCTTTTCAATAGCTACTACACCGAAGTTTAGGGAGGGCGCTATATGACACACACACCCACACACACACACACATATATATATGTATATATATATGTCATGCAATATTTGAGATTCTGTTTTAAAGTCTGTCGAATCAGAAAAACAAACACCGAGATAATGTGATATGTGCACGAGCTTACATCAGTATGACTAGTTGCAAAGAAAGCATAAGTATATACACTATCCCTCAAAGTTGATATCAACTAAATACACCCCGAAATATATTCAAGTATAAAATAAGATATAACGCAGGACAAGACTCAGTTCTCCGTTTTTCATGCTGTCGATAACTATTTTACAGGATCATGCGTGTTGAATACTTGCGCAACTGAAGATCAAAAGCATGAAACTCTGAGTCATGGGTTTTTATCCAGTTTTTTTACTATCTAATTTTATACTTGAAATAAATTTAGATATTGTTCGGCATTTTTCTGCTGAGATTAGAACACTTATGGATTAAAATAGGCTTTTGTAGTTAACCTTTATTTTAATTGTAAATATACGAGCAGACATACGTATATTTGGTTTGGTTTGGTTTGGTTTTATGCCATATCAACCATTGTAGGTTATTTGATGCTAAATTCACTTTATATACATATATTGAATATATAGTTCTTGTTCTGTTTGGTTTTATGGTATATCAACCATTGTAGGTTATTTAATGCCAAATTCACTTTATACATATATATGATTTGGTTTGGTTGGGTTTTATGGCAGATCAACCATTTGTAGGTTATTCAATGTCAAATCTTTCTTTATACATATATTGTTGTTGTTGTTGGCGACCGTAGTCGAGGGTAACCCGAAGGCTCCCTTTTCAATAGCTACTACACCGAGGTGTATAGGAGGGCGCTACTCCTTTCCCTGAATTGCTCCACTGCTGAGTGTTAAGCAATATAGCATCAAGTACCATTTTTTGAGTCTTTGGTATGACTCGACTTAGGATTGAACCCAGATCTTCCGGGCCATTGGCGAACACTCTAACCATTCTACCAATGTCCGGTTATACAGATATATCAAATATATATGATTTGTTTTGGTTAGGTTTTAACGCATATAAACCATTGTAGGCTATTTTATGCCAAATCCTCTTTAAACACATATATTACATTGATATGATTTATCCAAGTATTGCAATGTATTACTTACTCTTCAATTAAACATCAGTCCTTTGCTTACACTCAGTTTAATGACCAAACAGTTCTATTTCAAACAATTTAATTTAGCATAAGTCATTTGTTTGCGCTCAGTTTGAATGACTAAACAGTTATATTTCACTCAAAGGTAGGACCCTTTCAGGCGCTACCATTCAGGAAGAGAGTGTACCTGTGAGCGATGCCAATGAAGGGGTCCTTCACATTCCTAAAACTCCGGAATTATTAGTGTCTCAACATCAGATTGCTTAGTGTCACATCCAGGATACTCGTTGTGTGGGCCTTACCACACCACAGAGATGCAACCGGTGTAATCTACAGCTCCAGCCATCTGGGCTGTATGTATGTATATATGTTTTGTGGGAGCCTTACCTATCTTACCATAATGGACTCTTCTCACTGTTATTAGTACTGAGAGCTGTCGCTGCCAGAGGGAAGATCATTATCGGTCTGACACCTCTCCAGGTGTCGGGTAGCACTTCGGCCGGCTGTGTTATCTGCGGCACGGATCTGGCCGAGTGTGTCTCGGTACCTGGAGATTTCCTTCGGCCTCATGGGGCCTTCCTCCCAGGCTTTTACCTCCTTCGAGAGGGTTAGGTTAATCGCCCGGCACCTGAGGCGCCCCTAATCAGAGGAATGCCGACGGGACCGCAGGCATTTTTGGGAAATGTCGGGCGCGTGTGGGCTACGGCCCTGCGCCCGGACCCACCATAAAAAAGGCCTTGTGCCACACTTGCCCATTGAGTGGGGCGAGCAGCAAATACCGCAGATCAATATCGGTCTGCACCTCTCCAGGTGCCGGGTAGCACTTTGGCCAGCCGTGTTATCTGCGGTACGGATCTGGCCGAGTGTATCTCGGTACCTGGAGATTTCCTTCGGCCTCAGGGGGGCCTTCCCCCCAGGCTTTTACCCACTTCGGGGGGGGGGTAATCGCCCGGCGCCTGAGGCATTCCTAATAAGGGGAATGCCGACGGGGACGTAGGCATTTTTGGAAATGCCGGGCGCATATGGGCTACGGCCCTGCGTTCGGACCCACCAAAAAGGCCTTGTGCCACACTTTCCCATTGGGTGGGGCGGACTTCAAATACCTCAGATCAATATCGGTGTTATCCGAACAGTACGAGCCTTCTTACCTTTTCTCTGTAACTCTATCTTTCTTGTGTAATATAATCTGTTATCTAATATCCGTGTTTGTGTTTTCATTAGTGACCCTTTCCGGGGCCAAAACAATATGTATATGATAAGATTATATATATTAATAGATATTCGATTGATTATCTACTTTGGCAAACTGGTCAAGCACACATTTTATACCAAAGTAGTTTATTTAAAAAATGATTCGTATTTAGAAATATTTTGGGCCACTTGGAATACTGATAAAATTACCTGATTCCTAGGATGACTCGAACTCACAACACGTATGCCATCATTCACGCAAATATACACGTACACTAATATATATATTTATATATAAATAAGTAAGTAAAATTGGCGACCGTAGTCGAGGGCGACCACAAGGCTCCCTTTTCAATAGCGACTACACCGACGTGTCGGGGAGGGCGCTACTCTTTTCCCTGGATTGCTTCACTTTACCCTTGATACATACCTTATATTGCTGAGTGTTATGAAAGGCGGTATCAAGTACGATTTTTAAAGTTTTTGGTATGACGCGACCTGGGATTGAACCCAGGTCTCTCGGATGATTGTCAGGTCACTCTACCCACTAAGCAAATCAGCCGGTATTTATATATATATATATACACACACACACATACACACATGTATATATATATATATATATATGTGTGTGTGTGTGTGTGTGTGTGTGTGTGTGTGTGTGTGTGTGTGTGTGTGCATGTGTGAGTGTGTGTTCTTTGTCCAACACACAAATACCTGAATGAAACAGAAATTCTTGAGGTTCAACAGAAATTTTTCTACGCTTTCAATTTCGTATTGATTTGTCTTCAAAACAAAGTATCAACAGAAAATGTGAAAAAAAAAACAAAAAACAAAAAACAAAAAAACAAAAAAAAAACGAAAGAAAGGAATAAAAGAAAGAAAAGAATTCCATCAAAATTTCAAGAACGCTTCATACAATTTGCTTTCAGGAAACAAAGTTAAATAACTTTGTCATCGTCGACAGATTAGAGAATATGGCCTTTAGCTTTTATACCTCCATTAAAATCGAAAAAAAAACAACAAAATGTTCTCTTTGGAAAACATTTTTGTTGATAAATATCCCTAAGTTCTTGAAATATCTTAGAAAAATTAATAGGGTAAGGAATATCGTTTTGAAACCAGATTCTGATTTGGCTTCACACATAAACACCGGTAAAGGCATATTTTATATTAACGACTCGATTCAAATTTCAAAATATACATACATATGACAATTATTTGCTTTCATTTATATATAAAGGAAACCAGACCCACATAGATTTTCTATGAAATCGAGCTTAATATTTACGTAAATTGTTTCAATTATAATATCAATATAAATATAAAAATTTATCTTCTCATATGAAATGGATTAAATGTATTGATTTTAACGGTATATCATCCAATCTAGGTTTATTTTATGCCTTCAGGTTATGGAATCGCGTTCATGCTTCATATTTACATTTTTTGTGAGGAGATTTTTAAAAGTTTTATTTGCACATGACCCAATTGAATAAGAACATTTTTTTTAAACAAATCTATTTGAATCATAGATGGGATCCTAACAAATAATACCACTCCGGGGTTGAGTGTGTCACGAGTAATGAAAAGGTAGTCCATACTCCCCAGAACTCCAGAACTGCAGCCTCACCATCAAATGCAGTTTAGTATCATACCCAGGACTCACCAAATGAATATTTTAAAAAATTCATATTGTCTACAAAAGAATTTTCATAGCATATCACCTATTGTAGGTTATTTAATGCCAAATCAATTTTTATACATATAGATAATTCTATTTTAAAAAATCCAGTTTTGCAAAAGTATAGTTTAGTTCTATTTGACCCATAAATGGGACCGTAGAAGGTGCTCCTACCCCGGACGAGTGTGGACCTGAGAGCGATGGCAAGGAAGAGGTATTCTGCAGTCCCCAAAGCTCCATCATCACCGGAACTTTACCGTCTGATTGTTTAGTGCCATATCCATGGAGTCTTATCCCTTTGTACAGATACAGCTGGTGTATTCTGCAGCTCCAGGCAACTGAGCCAAAGTAGTATATCTGTGAGGTCAGTCAACTCAAATTGAAAAATAAAATTTAGGTACGAGTATCATGTTCACAAATAAAAGAGAAATTTGTAAAACAAAGTAAAGCAATAATAATAAGAAAACAAGATTGAATTATTTAGACCTTTATATAAACATATTAACGATTAGGTTTTTGTTATTAGCGTTTTGATATGTTGCCGTCAGAAGAGACCAAAAGTTCAAAAGTTCTTAGTGTGAGTGTATGTGCAAGTTTGAGTGAAAGTACAATGGAGTGGAGTATATGTTTGACTGCTGATGGAATGTGAGTGTGTGAGTGAAGACGTGTGAGTGGAGTATTATGAAATCTGACTTAGGTGATTTCATTAGATGATACGCAAACAAGAAAATGTTAAACTTCCTTTTTCTACGACTATAAATACTGTTTTTTGCATGTGCGGATTTGCAGTTATCATCGTAATGTAGTAGGGTTTTGGTCAGTATTAGAATGTTTGATATAACCACCGGGGTATCTTCAATACTATGGAGTGTTTGCGAATATTAACCTGTGTCGTTTACTGACTGTTTTGTGTGTAAGCAGTTCTCGCATGGCTGTGCGTTGTTGTGTGTCTAACTGAAATTTTCCAAATGATTAAAGAAATTTCTAATCATAGTAGACATTTACAAAATATTTTCCCTGAACTGGAATTTTAGTGCCAACACAGAGAGTAAAATAAAAAGTCTACTTATCAATTGAATTTTTTTTTTTTGCTAACGGAGTAATAGATAGTTCGAAAAGTGGCCGAATATCGAAAAAGTAATAATGTAAAAAATTTTGATATTAGGTTTGATGATCTCAGAAATAATAAGAAAAATAATTTAAGAGGGCATTTTGGGGGACAGACATTTTTGAGAGCATATGAATGTAAGTTTCGGAGTGTTTGGCCAATACTGGTGTGTCGATGTGTAGTATTCCATGAGAGAACGTCGCTTTTGTGTTCGTCCTTATAGCTCCAGCATTGCTCAGCATTTCTTGTTCGCCTTACTTATGTGCCATAGTAGTACTAAAATATCTCCCCCGATGTGACTTCACCGTGCTAACACGTTGACAAATACCAAACTGTGTTGAACATACACCAAAGGTTTATTTACTACTAGGTAGCAAGTAGCCGCCGGGGAAAAGAAAAGGAAGTATCAAATCACGAGACGACCGTCAACAAGACAAAAATAAGCAAGATGCGCTAGTGAGAAAAAGATAAACAGACACAGACCTTGAATTTTTTTCTGCTTTGAACATGCTTATGCGCTGGGTATCGTAGTCTAACGCCCCCGTTGGAATGTCCTCCTAAAAAGCAGGGCTCGTAAACTTTCGTCCCTTACATCTTCGTGGCTGGTGTTCTACTGACATCTTCAGCTCCGCGCGTCTTGCCACCGACTCCTTGAAAAGGACATGAATTGTCCCCTCACTTCTACTTCTCGTGTCGCTAGCAGAAATATATCCGTTTCCTGTCGTTCAGCGCATGCGCACAAGTCTTCGGACCTCCAGTTTTCCTTAATCATTCCTAACTATCACGAGTGCTCGGACTTGATATTCGGTGACTACTGACTCATTTATTTATTTATTCAATTTCCTGTGAGCCGTTCAATCATGTTACATACCTTCCTCGCGATAATTCTAAAATTTTTAGCCGTAAAATTAGAAAAAAAAGTTTCTATCACCGTTTGCTCACCTGTACAAATAATTATTTAACCATAACCATTCATCCTACGTTTTTAATTTGGGATTGTCTCAGGAATCCTATTATACAGATACTTCCGTCATTTCTCTGGGACGACTACAAGAATAGACTGAAAACAACATACAAGAAAAAAATAGTCAAAATACAATACGATTCAATAGGGGAACATGGACAAAGGAACGTGCAACGCGTTAAATTGTTCAAAGTTATTATTGTTTGTTCTTTTTCTTTTTCTTTCCTACTGCTAAAGTCAATGCAGTTTTTTTTTTCTTCTTTTTTTTCCCCAAACTACGTTTTTGTTTCTTTTTCAATTTCTTTCTTAATTCATTAATATCATTATTCTCTCTCTCTCTCTCTCTCTCTTGTGCTCGTAAATCATCCTCTCACTTTCCTTTTTTTTCTCTATCTCTTTTCGTCTCATCTTTCCTTCTCCGTTTCTTCGAGCTCATATATTCGTACTGAATGTTTATAATACACTCTCTTCTCAGTATAAGCACAAATCTCCATCTGCCTTCAGAACGAGCAGTTTTTTTCTAAAATGGTATTTCTTTCCCTTGTTTTGCCTTTCAAGACCCCCTCTATCTGCTCACTAATCAATGACATATTTCTTTGGGGGACCTTTCCCTCTCGGTACTGATGTCTCTTCTCTCGTAAATCTTTTTGTTCATCTCATTGCCAACGTATAAACCCAAGACATCACCCGAGATACCCCCCCCCCCCGAGAAATCACTCACAAGTTGAACTCCCCACCCCTAAAAAATTCAGTGCCTTCAAAAAACCGAAACAGGCATCATTTCTGTCTTTACTTCGTCGAAGCTCGGAAAATGTTTTAATGTCATATCCAGGATACTCGTTGGGTGGGGATCTTATGCTTCTGCATAGATGCAGTCGGTGTATTCTATAGACCCAACTGACAGGGCTGCATGAGAACAGATATTCAGTTGAATTCATTTGAATTAAACAGACATCAGAATTGTGGATACAAAATTAATTAAAAATGTGGTACATGAAAGATTGAGTAATGAGCGATTTTACTCAGGTTTATATATATATATATATATATATATATATTGCCTTGACTTAATAACGAACTGAGTGCAGTAAAATGTATCTTAAAATTAATTTTTAGGTATTACGCCCAAATTAACTGTTATATATATATATATATATATATATATATGTGTGTGTGTGTGTGTGTGTGTGTATGTTTGTATTTATATATATATATATATGCCCGTGGTGTAATCGTTATCGTCGCAGGAAATGAACACGAGTTCCAATCCTGGACGAGACAGATGGCATTTCACATAGCACTAATACCCTTGGGAAAGGTATGAATCCAATTATTCTCCCTCCAGCTATGTGCAAATAGTAGGGAAGACTAGGTTCTTCAGCCTTGGTGAAGCAACTAGTCTAGGAGAAGGAAAACTCTGAATTCAAACCTGTTTAACACCGCTTAAAAATTGACCTTGTGACATATCCTGCCCGAACAGAGGGGTTGGGTAAATATGATATATACACTTTTATATGTGAGTGAATACCTTAATTATTTTACCTTATAAATAAATATATATATTTAAGGGTCTTCTAAAACGTTCCAAGCCCTTCAACCAGAAAGAAAATACGTGAAAATTTTTGCTGTGGCAACATATCCTCACTACTTATAAAACATCTGAATTCATTTGTCTAGTTTTATAAGAAGTATTAGTGTGTTGCCCCACACATATAAAATGTTCCCCAATGGGCTTCTAGTCTAGGAGAAGGAAAACTCTGAATTAAAACCTGTTAAACTCTTCTTAAAAATGACCTTGTGTCCTATCCTTTCCGAGCGGAGGTATTGGTAAATATATATATATGTATATATAAGTAAAGTTGGCAACCATAGTCGAGGGTGACCCGAAGGCTCCCTTTTCGTTAGCTACAGCACCGAGGTGTAGGGGAGGGCGCTACTCCTTTCCCTAGATTGCAATATTTTACCCTTGATTCGTACCTCATAATGCTGAGTGTTAAGCAAGTACCATTTTTTCTTTGGTATGACTCGACCTGGGATTGAACCTATGTCTCATGGGCCATTGGCGAACACTCTAACCGCTAGGCCAATGTCTGGTGACATTGTTGGCCTCATACTAGCCAGCAGAATGTACGAAACTTTATATATATATATATATATATATATATATATATATATATATATATATATATATATATATATATATATATATATATATATATATATATATATATATATATATATATATATATATAGGGAGAGAATAAGGAAAATAGAGTTGAAAGCTTCTCAATCTTGTAAAACCGCCTTGTCTCAGAACCATATATACGATGAAAAAAAAAAAAAATAGACGAATTAATTCAGTTTCGTACGAACAGCAAAACAGTACGTACAGTATTTTTGATTACATTTGCACATGGTACGGCCCTATGAAGTACACCAAAATCTCACTGTAAGATCCCAGTGTTTTGCAAAATTCCCAGTGGATAAGATTTCCTAGATAAGTATACTGTTTGTATTCCTATTGCAGCTGCTACCTATTTTTGTTGACAATATATCAGTGTAATAGCAATCAGCACAAAATAACGCCATAAGGATTATGTCAAAGCAAGAATAGACAAGACGCAACAAAATATCAGATGTAGATTATGTAGTATCACAGACGAACTGATCAATTACATGATAACCGAACACAGTAAATTAGCGCAAAGAGCGTATAAGCCTAGACATGACTGGGTGTGGAAGGTGATCCAATGGGAATTGCGCAAGAAGTTTAAATTTGACTATACGAACAAATGGTATATGCAAAACCCCGAATCAGTCCTGAAGAATGAGATACACAAAATTCTCTGGGATTTTGAGATACAAACGGATCAACTAATCTCAGCCAGACGACCAGACTTAGTGTTAGTTAACAAAAAAAAAAAAAAAAAAAGAAAGAAAAGAAGAGAACTTGAATAGTGGACTTTGCCGTTCTTGCTGAACACTGGGTAAAACTGAAGGAAAGTGAAAAGAGAGAAAAGAACCACGACCTTGCTTGAGAACTGAAATAAACTATGGAACATGAAAGTTGGTGATACTAATTGTAATTGGTATGTTCGATGTAATTACCAAAAGACTGGTACAGGAAGTGGAGGACTTAGAAATAAGAGGAAGAGTGTTGACCATCCCAACTACTGCATTATTGAGATCAGCTGGTAACTTGAGGAGACTCCAGACTCCAGTGAAAAAAGATCAGCTAACACCGACGTGAAAAACTCTCAAATGAGTAAAAGGAATTATAAACTAGCGCATAGTGACTATAAGACTAAACACAATTTGGTAAGGAAGGTGATCCACTGGGAATTGTGCAAGAAATTGAAATTGAACCAGACTACCAAATGGTATGTTAATAAATCAGAATCAGTCCTGGTGAATGAGACGCAAAACATTCTCATGGATTTCGAAATACAGACAGATCATCAAATCACGGATTGTAGACAGAGACCTTATTTTAATGAACAAAAAAGAAATAAAAAACTGAAAAAAAATAACTTGACATCTTGTGGATTTTGTCGTTTCGGTATACCATAAAGTACAGAAAAGCCAAAAATATAGACAGATAGTTGGATCTTGCCAAAGAACAAAAAAAAAAGCAAAAGAAAAAAAATCAAAAGAAAAACGAAAGAAAGAATTGATAAAGAAAATAAAGAACTTGTTATCGAGCGAACTTTGTCATCTCGGCTAACCACTCATTAAAAATCAAAGAAAATAAAAAAAGAGACAAGTAGAAGGACCTTACTGGAGAACTACAAAAAAAGCTGTGAAATATGAAAGTTACAGTGTCACCAGTTGATATTAAGAATAATCCTGGAGACCTGAAGAAACATGCTCATATAGGACTTTACACTCCTATAATTTAATTTGGGCAGTATGCCACTTGTTCCCACAACAAAGATGGCGGACGCACACATATTCAGTCTCGGGAAGCCATTGGCCAGGAGAACCAAGTATAGTCAAATTTCAGTTTCTTGCACAATTCCTAGCGGATCACCTACCCCAAACAAGTTATATATTCACAAACCAGAATCCGTCTTGAAGAATGAGACGGAGAAAGTTCTCAGAAAATTTGAGATAAAAGCAGATTAGCTAATCTCGGCAGGCGACCAAACCTAGAGATAGTTAACAAAAAAAGAAAAAAGAAGAAAAAAGAGAATCTGCCGAAAAGTGAATTTGCGGACGTAGTTTTGAGCAGACCTCTGAGTAAATAAAAAAGAAAGTGAAGAGAGATAAGTACCTGGACTTTGTCAGAGAATAGAAAAAAAACTATGGAACATTGAGGTGACGGTGATACCAGTTGTAATTGGTGGACTCGGAACAATCCCCGAAGACTTGGTAAAGGCACTAGAGGACTTAGAAATCAGAGAAGTAGAGACTATCCTGACAACAGCATTTTGAAGATCGGCCAAAATACAAAGAAATGATCAGGAAACTTGAGGAGACTTAAACTGTCACCTAAACTCCAGTGAAAGTCCCACAGCTTATGATGACGTGAACAACACTCAAGGAGCGACAATAATAATAATACGACTCTTGTAGTTTGACTCGGTCAGAAAACGCGAACAGCAGGTTTTTGTTGACAGCTTGCAGTGCAGATCACTCTTGGCGATTTAGTTGCACTTACGTGCTCACAACGATGTTTGGTAATGAGAGCTGGTTGTTTTTAACGCAATCTAAATGGGAATTTACTGGGGTCGAATAGAATCGAAGAATACGGTAACTGATTATCTATAATTCGTATTTAACCAAGAGGCTTTCTTAAACATAGGAGTCAGTCTGTCTCTTTCCATATAGCATTTTACTGAAAAGAATATCTATAGCATTGACTTTTTAGGCTAAATTGGACGCTTTGCACCCAGGAGATACGCTAAATGCAATTTAAAAAAGGTGCAGTTTAATTGTGGAGATATCAGAAGCTAAAAAAAAAGAAAAAATTATCTATCTATGAATTTATTGTTTTTCAAGCAGGCTCTGTTAATGGGGTTTAAAATGCGGTGGGTGTAACTACTACTGAGAGGTAAGACCCACCATCAAAAAGAAGCCTTCCATGTATGATAATAAGCCGAATCCGGTGGTGAGGCTCAAGTTCTGTAGATCAGGGGAGTGTGGAGTAACCTTTTATCGCCTTTACTCTAAGATTTACTGTGATCCGAAGAGGTGGCACCTGTCAGGGTCCAATCTAGGAGTCAAATAGTTCGATTTGAAAATTATTCCTATTCGATTGGATCGTGTGCAAATAAATAAATAAATAAACTTAAAAAAACTACGCAAAAATGTAAATTTTAATGTACAATGAACGCGATTTCCTATTTTAAAGGCATAAAATAACACCGTACGGGTTGACGTGCCCGAAAAATGAATAAATGAGTTATTCAGCCAATTAGTCAGTTACAGCAGCGTATTTTCTTACCACATAAAAGAAAATATGCTGATATGGTTTTATCAATCAAAAACTCTTCAGAAAATGTCTTGAATAGTGAGCATATATATATATATATATATATATATATATATATATATATATATATATATATATATATATCGTGGAACCAGCAACCCACAAAAATAGCATCTCTACGGCCATCTGCCGCCGATCTCACAAACTATTCAAATAAGATTAATAAGACATACGGGGTACTGCTGGAACAACAATGACTAACTCATAAGCGACGTTCTCCAGTGGATAACGATTCAGGGACACACCAGTGCTAGCTGATTATACAAGGACTTACACACGTCAGCTCTGTGCGGACACTGGGTACAGTCTATTGGATCTGCCAGTATTGATGAACAATCGGAGTGGTTGAAAAAAAAGTCAAAGGACTCCGTTATATCAGCACGATTGACGAAGATGATGAAGATATGATATAAACGAAATTGACAAACAAGAATATTTCTTTATGATTCTAATTGGTTAGACTGCAGAATTTCCATAAATCTATATGCATAAACGTCTCCACTTAACCACCCCAGCTTAACTGTGCTGTCAAAAACATTATTAGTACAAACGACGCGTCATGTTTTATAGACTGTGTGATAAATTTGAGATTTGTTGATATGTGAAAAAAAAAAGAAAGATTTGCAAACTCTACGAAGTGTAGTTATGTCTGGAGGCGGCGGGAAGTTCAAATAAGAATTTCTTCTAAAGAATTCATTCCTCCAAGCATTTCTATCTTCAATTTATTACCAAGTAGTGTGTCGAAATAATTTAAAACAACAACAAAAAAATCTTCGGTGACTTTCCTGATTTAGTGCGTTCATTTTTGTGTGATAAGCGACGTTAAAAAATTACAACTTTTAGGCTCTTGGAATTGATCTATCTATCTGTCTATCTATCTCATTCTCTTAATATTCATTCATTCATTCTATCTATCTATCTGTCTGTCTATCTATCTATCTATCTATCTATCTCATTCTCTTAATATTCATTCATTCATTCTTTCTTTCTTTCTTTCTTTCTTTCTATCTATCTATTAATCTATCTATCTATCTATCTCATTTTCTTAATCTATCTATCTATCTATCTATCTATCTATATATATATATATATATATATCATGTTATTTAATATTATTTTAACACGAAGTACTTATGTATATTACATAATTTCAAAAAAGGAATCGAGGTTCAGTCGCTAGTTTGAAGCTATTATTTTAACTATTAATTGTTTTTATTTATTTTTTCAATGAATCGGGGACAAATTAATCGAAATAACTGTTATCGTCATCATCATGTCATACTGTTAGTATGGATCTCTCTGGACCTTCTCCTGCCACCCGTCTCTATCGTCCATTGCTCCCGGAAGATCTGCCAGGCTACATCCTGTATCGACACAGAATATGCTGTATATAGATTCTAGCTGGTCGTCCTGCATTTGCTCGTCCATGTAAAGGATCCGCCGGAATCGATCTCCGACCGTGTACCGTATGTCTGGTTCGTCTAACTTGGGTAGTTTTCGAGATGGGTAATAGGTGGCCACACAGCAGCTGTTTTGTAGGGTGTTGCCTCTAGGACTTGTTCAATTCATCTTGCAGCGTTTTGTGTAATTGCCGTCAAGCTTTTTCTCCATACGTTTAGTTAGCGTCCACGTGGTGCACCCATATAGCAGTATCGACACGGCCACTGCTTGGAAATAACTGCGTTTTATTTTATCGGTCAGGTCTGACATATCGATAGCTGTCCATGCCTTTGCTAGTCGCGTGTTGATATCATTCTCGGTTGATGAGACGCTGCTTCCGAGGTAGGTGAACTTGTCCACTAGTTTTAGAGAACTATCATTTAGTGTGTAGATGTCACCTCTTTGATTAAAGCACATGTATTCTGTCTTGTCTGCGTTGACATGGAGGCCTATTCCACCCGCTGCTCACTTCAGGCCATACAGTAATGATTCGCCTTTGGGCGGGCGAGTTTTCCAGAAGCGCTATGTCATCGGCGTAGTCCGCACCTGTAATGGTTTGTGTGGGTATCTTCTGCTTCTTTCCTTTGCCAGCTTGAAACTGTTTTCTTTCATTAAATCTATAGACGTTCTAAGCACGCAGACTTGGCAGATAATAAACAGGTATTAGGCTAATGTTTCTCCTTGCAGCACACCTGCAGTAGTCTGTGTCTCCATCTGGTGAGTGGACTTTTACTTTCATGTTTTTACAGAGCATTATTATGGTTGCGACGGTTTATTTGGGGAGGTCTTTAGCGAAAAAGTATTTGCTCTATCTTCCCTCTGTGTATGGAGTCAAATGCCTTGAAGAAGTAAGCGAATAGTATTGTAGCCTCAAGTTTTCTTTGAACGTACACCTTCTAGAATTCAAGGAATAGTAAAAAATTGTGATGTCGTGGATGGATTTCTCCAAAAAGCCATTTTGGTTCTTTCTAAGTATTTTCTCAATTTTAGGTTCTCTGCTGTTGCCTAGTAGAGCATTGTAGATCTTGGCCGCTCTGGGTGTAAGGGTTATACCTTGGTAGTTCTAAGCTATTCCGAAGTCACCCTTCTAAGGATAAGGGAGGATGCATCCATTTGTCTACCTGTCTATTGTGTTCTGGTGATATATGACGTTACAGTATCGCCGCAGTATGTCGTCGAATTCCTTTGTCTTCCATACTTCTGGGGGCATTTCATCGAGCCCTGCTGCTTTCCTATTTTTAATTTTTCTTTGTACAGGATGTGATTCTTCTTGCGTAAACTGTCCTAGTTTGATGTGTAATTGATTACTAATAATTTTTGTGAATGGATCGTCCGAAACTTTTGGCGGTTTTTCGAGTAAGTTCTCGAAATATTGTTTTCACAGGTGCATTCGTTCTTCTTGGATGGCAGCTTTAAGTTTAGCTCACGCAGTACTCTTCCTTCTGTTCCCTTCGTTTACCGTCTGCCACGCTGTCCTAGATTGTATATCTTTGACCGAATCTCTAATCTTATCGATCTGATTTTGTATGCATTCTGTTTGTTCATTTAGGTATACGTTAGTTACTTCATTTTGTGTCTTCTTAAGTTTCTGAGTATGGTTATTGGTTGGGTTCCGCTTATTGCGTTGGGAAGTGGTTTTTCCTCTGCACGCTTTTTTTTCTAACCGCTAACGTATCCCATGGAACTCTGGGGCATTGACGAAGTTCTCATATTCGTCATTCGGAGTAAGCATATAAATTTTTTTTCTAGGTGTTAACGTATATTATCTCTAATATCCCTGTTATTTAGCAGGGACCCGTCATAGTGTACGGTTGTGGTTGTTTTGGTCGCATTCTTTCTTTGCCGTGATAATTCGGTGATCGGAGGACACACCCTCGAAAGAGTAATATGCCCCTTAATTCAATGCGCTATTATTCCATTTCTTATGTGTGAGGTCGTAGTCTATCTGTTCTTTAGCGTTATTTGAGTCGGTGTTGGTCCATAGTTTCCCCTTTCTTTTCTGAAATTTACTTTTAAGGCATGTTAATCTATTTTCTAGCGTGAAATCTGTTAGATGTTCTCCATTTCTGTTTGACGAGTTGTGTAAGCTGAATTTTGTTGTTAATTTTTTTACCTATTTGGAAATTTATATTAATAGTTTTGGAAATATTATAGAATGGTTGAAAACCAAAGTTTGTGTGAACCAAATGAATGAACAAAAAAAAAAAGGTTGAAAAGACGTGTATATCTCAGTAAATGACAAAAGATTTAGAGCTCCTCTGTCCACCTTAGAATTGACTCGCTTTATAGTAAGAAACCTAAAAAGAAAAACAAAATCTGTAGCTACCTCTGGAACTGGTCAACTAACGGGTTAGTTATCCTCTATCTTTTTACTATATTATTATTTTAAATACATGAAATATTTTATTATGTGTAATATCATTGCTGAATATTATCTGTGTTTTAAATGTAACAGGTTGTTAATGTAAATCCAAGTCGCAGTTGAAACATGAAAAAGGAGGAAAAATATTTTAATAATTCTAGAAATATTACAGTCTTTGTAAACCTAATTTAGCGTAAAAAGTGTGAGGTATATAAATCATATACAAAGTAAAGTTGGCGACCGTAGTCGAGGGTGACCAGAAGGCTCCCTTTTCAATAGCTATTACACCAAGGTGTAGTGGAGGGCGCTACTCCTTTCCTCGGATTGCTCTACTTTACCCTTGATACGTACCTTATATCGCTGAGTGTTAAGCAAGGCAGTATCAAGTACCATTTTTTTTAAGTATTTGGTATGACGCGACTTGGGATTGGACCCAGGTCTTCCGGACCATTGGCGAACACTCTACACACTAGGCCAATGAGCAGGCTTAATGAACCATAAATAAGGACTCTCTGATGAATTTAAAAAAAAATAAAGTAACTAGTTGACTTAATACATGCACGGGGTGAGGGGAGGAAAATAATTTTTAAAAGATATACCATAGACACCATGGGAGTCGGCGTGGTGGACGAACCCAACGACGGGTCAACGACACCCCTAATCAGCACCGAGGTGTAGGGGAGGGCGCTACTCCTTTCCCTAAATTGCGGCCAGGATCAAATAGTTCGATCGGGGAACTACTGTAACTCATCTATTAGGGTGGTGTCTATGGATGAGAATAAAACACAGCCATCTAAAGATTACCATAATTCATACTCAAATCACATTTGTCTAAACCGCATCGCCATCGCGGAGGTAAAAAAGAGGCGCGTTGTGCTAGGTTTGGAGCTCTGGCCACAGTGTTCGAAAAATCAGCTACAGAACTCAAACTAAAGCAAAAACTACTAGAATGTAAAAGCACAGAACAAATAGCGATATTCACCGTTAGAACCTTAAATAGAATATGCCAACTCCCGGAGCTGACAACTTCTGCGATAGATCATAACATAGACATGATATGCATACAATAACACAGATACCTTCATAGTGAAGATATAAAATACCACGATACCGGCAATGGACGGACGTTCGTTTTGGAATCAGCATGGAAAAACTCTGTCAACGTCGCGATAGGTGGTGTAGGTATGCTTATCGGACCACAAATCCTAAAATCACTTAATAGCATCGAGAAAATACAACCGAGGTTGATGGTAGCTGCTTTTTATAGCAACGCCAGAACAAAAACCATTTCCTGCTACAGTCCTACCAATGTTAGTGACGAAATGGACCTCATCGCCCTCTGTAAAGAGCTATCCGCCCTTGTTGGTAGCATCCCGAAACACAATGTTCTCATCATTGGTGAAGACATGAATGCCCAAATAGGTAAAAACGTAAACAACAAATTCAGCTTACACAACAGAAATAGCTGTAATCAATTAGAATTTCATGAACAGATCTTATTTCTTTTAATCAATTTAGGCGTAATATCACACATCTATCTATCTATCTATCTATCTATCTATCTATCTATCTATCTAGTTTGTATTGCTGTGCTCCTATCTATCTATCTATCTATCTATCTATCTATCTATCTATCTCAGTCTTTTTTCAGTCTATCTTTATATCTATCTACGTGGAGCACTGAACGAGAATTAAACTCACAGAACTTAAAATGGCTGACAAAATTATCTTGTACATCACTACTCCGGGATGAAGTTTCACAAGTTGGATGTGACACAAGGTCATTTTATAAGCAGGGAAGAAGTGGTTTGAATTCAAAGTTTTCCTTCTCCTAGATCTGTTTCCATATCAAGATTAAAGAGCTCAGTCTGCCCTAGTATTTACCCACATCTGGTAGAGGGGGGGAACAAGAGTATTAGTGTGATGTGAAATGCAAACAGCTTTGTTTAGGATTTGAATTCAGTGCCACAGGTCCATTTCACAGGACGATAACCGTTATGCTAAGCGTTAAACCCCGAATGTTATTAGACATTTACAAACTATTTAATTTCAATAACCAATTAGTTAATTGGTGGGAAATATATTTGATTTTGTTCGATTCAGATTCTTCATCCAGGAAATAGTTAACGTGAAGTGTATATTAGAAGGTCAGTCGGCTGGGGGTGTAGAATACCCCGACTGCATCTCTGTTGAGAGTTAAGATATCCCCCAAACGAGTGTCCTGGATATGATATTAAGAATTTGATGGAGAGATTCCAGTCTTGGAGTTTATGGAATGTGCAGTACCCTTTCATTGACAATGCTTCCAGGTACAGTCTTCCCGGAGTGGTAGCATCTGATAGGACCTTATCTATGGGTTAAATAGTACTGCTTGACATTTAAACTGTTGTCAAGAAAATGATTCATTTTGAATTAAATTGTTAGAAATAGAACTGTTTGATGATTTAATTGTGTGAAAATAAATGACTAATGTGTAATTGAATCGTTAGGGATACATAGCAAAACTTGAAACCATTTAACTTTGTTGACTTACGCTGAATTGAATTGTTTGAAATTGAACAGTTTGATCTTTTAACTGTGAGTAAACAAATGACTGATGCTTAATTGAATTGTTAGTGATACATAGGAATATTTGGAACCATTTAACTTTGTTGACTCATGCTGTATTGAATTGTTTGAAATAGAACTGTTTGATCTTTTAACTGTGAGTAAACAAATGACTGATGTTTGATTGAAGAGTTAGTGATGCCTAGGAATATTTGCAATCATTTAACTATGTGCAAACAAATGCATTGGGTTCAATAGAATAATTAGTGTTTGGTTGCATGTAATCCTTAGAATAATTAGTGTAAAATAACAATGCTTGTCACTTATTCACAGTCTGCAAACAAATGATTAATATTGAATTGAATTAGTGGTGTCAGATTGTAATAATTGAAACCCTTTAACTGTGTAGAAACGATAACACTACTCGTGTACAAACAAATTAATTCTAATTCATTCAAAAATGAAATTATTTACAAACTGTGAACAAACAAATGACTGGTGTAAATTTTTAACTGTTATACAGCAATAATACGTTCAAAAATAGAATGAAAGCCTTTAACTGTCGGGGTGTCCTCGTGGTGTAATTGTTAAAGCGATGAACTGCGGAATCGTAATAAGCGAGTTCGTACTCCAGTCGCGTTATTACGTTCACTTTCGGACAAATACCCTTGGAAAAGGTATGAACCCCCTTATCTTCCCAGCTATGGGTTAAATTGTAAAATTAGTGTTTTTCTAGGAGAATGGCTTTGGCATTAAATAACCTATAAAGGTTGATATGCCAAACCAAACCAAACCTTAAACTCTGTGCAAACAAATGATTAATAGTTAATAGAAATACTTAGAATCATTTGACTGTACGCAGAAAATGAACCCCGGCCTGTTTAAAAATATTATCAACAAAATGCCAGCTTCAACACAGAGGAGTAGAGGAGGGCACTACTCTTTCCCGGGATTGCTCCACTTTACCCTTGATACGTACCTTATAATGCTGAGTGTTAAACAAAAAGGTATCAAGTACAATTTTTAAATTTTTGTTATGACGCGACCTGGGATTGAACGCTGGTCTCACTGACCATTGGCGAACACTCTACCCACGAGACCAATGAATGTATTATATATTTAAAAAGATGATTTGGCATTAATTAACCTACAATGGTTGATATACCATAAAACCAACTCGAACCATTAAACTGTATATCAAAATTATTTAGTCAAACTTTTTGCTTTATCTGTATTTCCTGGTAATACCTGTTAACTCTGCTAGTAAACTTATAAAATCGTTGACATCTGAACATCTTTCTTCGGTGTTTTTTTTTTCTTCGCAAGATGGCTTTCGAAATAAATATCGTTTTATTTATTTATTTATTTTTTAATTTTCTATTAAAGTCTATGAATAATGAAGTAGCTTAAAAATATACAGATATCAATTATGTATAGTTGGGCAGCAGTCTTTCATTTAAGCATGCCTGATGAAATAATGAAGACACATTTTGTCTCTATAATTTTATTAAGATCCCTTTAAGCTTCATGATAAGTGTCTTAGAGTCAGATTGGAATTGGTGGATGAATTTATCAATATTGTCCCGAGCTCTTTCGGACTTTACATAGGCCATTATTAGGGATTGCTTGCATGTATAAAGAGTGTTTTGAAAGAGTTTTTTTTAAGAGTTTTTTTTTTTTTGTTTTTATAACATTACAAAATTACGTAAACGAAGTTGGATAAAACCGAGATGCTGATGAATTTAAAAAACAGAAAGCGCTCGGGACAATTTTGGTAAATTCATCCACCAATTCCAACTTGAAACCAAGAAACTTATCAAGAAGCTTGAAAGGGTCTTGATAAAATTATATAGACAAAATGTGTCTTTATTATTTAATCAAAAGGCTTATATATATATAATGCATAAAGAATGCTAGGGAGAATTATATATATATATATATATATATATATATATATATATATATGTATATGTATAGTTGGGTAGTAGTCTTTCATTTAAGCGTGTTTGATTTAATAATAAAGACACATTTTGTCTCTATAATTTTATTAAGATCCTTTTAAGCTTCCTGATAAGTGTCTTGGTGTCAGGTTGGAATTGGTGGATGAATTTACCAAAATTATCCCAAACTCTTTCGGACTTTACATAGGCCATTACCAGTGTTTGCTTGCATATATAAAGAATATTTTAAAAGAATTTTTGAAAATAAGTTTTTTTTAGGTTTTTAGATATTAATTACTAAAGCACAAGCATACAAGAATAAAACACCCCTCAAAGAAAAAGAAAATAGGTACAAAAATTAAATAGAATTTTACAAAAGCTGCCTGAAGAAATGTATTTTCTTGCAGGAATGTCCATTTGTTGTTTACAAGCTCAAGAAATAAATATTAATCTTGAAAACCAAGTAATCCTCAGCAGATTGAAAGGGTGTTGATATTCTTAAAGACAAAATAATTTAAAAAATACGATGCCCACAAGAGCATTTTTTCGCAATGTACCTTGTAATATTGCTGACCCTGACTTGGTCCGGAAAGACACATTTATTCACTAAACAAATAAAAAAAATACTTGTTGGCTGCGATTAGCTCACAAGGTTATCTATATTTTCCCCTATTAAAAATTGATCCGACGAAATACAGTTTTGCCTATAAATAAGAACACCATTGTTACGAGGTTAGTGTGAATGTTGTAGTGGAGGAGATTCCTGTGCACATGTTTGTTTATTATTTAATGACATATCAACCTTTTAGAAGGACAGTAGTGGTACTATTTAACCCATAGATAGGATGATAAGGGAGTTCATACCTTTCCCCAAGGGTATTTGTCCGAAATTGAACATAATAGCGTGACTGGAGTTCGAACTCATTAAAACGATTTAGTAGTCCCGAGCGTTAACCGTTACACAACTTTTTCTGGGTACTTTGATGAATTAATTATAGATATATAAATAAAATTACGTCAGCGAATGAACTCTTTTCAGCCAATGAACTCTTTTCAGCCAATGAACTCTTTTCAGTTCACTCTCGGATCTTTTGCTTTTTATAATGAGCAACGGCATATGATAGGTTCGTGTACTGGACGAAGGAGAAAATGAATGAATAAAAATCCGATTTACAAATTTTAAAATTTTTATTACTTTAACTTAATTGAGAAGTTTGTCGAATCCAAAGTACAAAACCATTTTTTGTTTGCAAAAATAAGATTAGTCAGAACGTAAATATTTTTAATAGATATAGTTTAGATTCGTACAATGAAGTATAACAGTAATTGATAGTTCAAAATGAAGGGACATATTTGTGAGTCTAAAAATCTTTTTAAGAGTATGTAACAATATATTTGGAAAAAAAACGCCAAGGCGGTAGTGTCTGTGTGCTAAATATAACAAGCTGCAGGCGAGATATTTGTAGTAGTAGTAGTGGTGGTAATCACAACAGGTTTATGTTAAAACTAACGTATACGATAGATAAGTGATTTTGAAATGAAATGCATTTTTAAAAGAAAAACAAGTAGATGGTCACTCAAAAGACATAAACCAAAAGGTATTTGAGTAAGTAATAATTTATTACTTACACTTAGTTGTATAAAGTGTTGACAATTACATAGTTACCGAAGAAATATTTATTCCTTCACTTATTTATACTATTCAGGTTGGCAAGAAATGAGCTAAAACATTGATGCTTAATCTATAAATCTAATTGGCTAACAATTTGTATTTTAAAATTTTTTGGAGGGAACAGATTTCTAAAATTATTTGGGGTTTTGATCCTTCAAATTTTTCGCGGTGAGTCAAATATTGTCGTCTGCGAAGTTTCTCGAAATCTAAACCTTGCGCAAATGCAAAAGTACACACATGAAAATTACAGCTTATTGTGTCTACTTTTTCCAAAAAAATCACCACTTTTTTTTGCTATCAACATCACTTTAGTTCGCATATATTTTGCATGAATATAAATCTTTCTAAGTGTATGTAAATGTTTAAGTATTCTTTTGAATGTCTGTCAGTTCCTTTATTTAATAGTGAATCAACCTTCGTGACTTATTCAATGCCAAAACCATCCTTTTAGAAGAACAGTAGCCGTGTAGTTATGAGGAATAGCGGGTTCAGACATTTTCCAAGGGTATTAGTCCGAAAGTGAAAGCAATCGTGTGATTGGAGTTTGAACTTGCTTGTTCCGATGTTGCTGTCCAGCACGTTAACCACTACACCACTGTGTGTTCACCACCAATGAATAGGTCACCAAAGAAAGATGCCTATACAAAACAGTACAGTGCTATTCATATGTATAGGCGAAGAATATATTTCTATTTGTGTTTATAATTACGGATTAAACCTCTGTAATTTATGCCAGTAAAACACAGATCCTTGTCACAAGGGTAACGTGAATGTTGTAGTGGATTATGTGGTACAAGCTCGTTAAGAATTGTAGCTCATTATTGTAGCAGTGGAGTTTTCCGGGCACTTTGATGAAGAGATTAGTACAGAAACTAGTTCTAAATAAAAGAAACAAAAATGAACAAGCAACAGGAATTTGTGTTCAAAAAGACGTTTTCCCTTTTTATATAACATTTTGAGCAACGAGCCACATCTCACAAAAGATATATTGTGTGAGTATTATTCTTTCTCTTTGTACTGGGTACATAAATATTTTGGTATTCTTAATAAAATGCTTACTTGTGTGTTGGTCCTGAAAATCCTGATGGAATAAAATGTATTTATCGTTGTGAAAGTTTGAGGCTGATACTTTTGTTTCGTCTGTTGTCTAAAACTATTAGGGCTGCTTATATGTACTGAGGGGTCTTTTGGCCTATTTACACTCTTTAGTTTTTTGTGTGTAAAATAGGGAAAAGTCCTTTCTGGAGAACATGAGACACGTTGGTCTTTTTCTATCTTATTATACAGTGACACATGTGGCTCAAGGACCGTTACATCTAAAAAAATTCATCTTCTTTTGTAAAACAAACATAGAAAGAGTTTTAAAATCATTCTTAGTAGAACTTTATACAATTATAACGGATATTATTAGATACTATTTAATACCAAACTCTACAGCATTGACACTAAATTACCAAAAATATGTTATATAGCTGTCTAAATGTTAGTAAACTTTTTATAAGTTTGTGGAATTTTATCTTTAGCCGCAGAAATAGTTTTATCTGTTGTTGCAAAAGTAATTTTATTTTTGGTTGCAAAAATATTTGATTATAGCTTTAAAATTCGCTTCAGGTCAGATGGAAATTTTTCTATAGGAAAATTCAAGTCTAAAAATAAGGAATGGGCAGAGGAAAAATTATTTTTAAACAGAACAACCTAGACACTGCAAAATAGATATCATTTAAAATAGTGATTTAAAAAAGAATTGTGCTAGAAATCAAAATTTGACTCTACAACCAAATATGCACAAACTAGAATCGCACTAAGAAAATAAGACGCTTAAAATTCTCAGGGATTTTGAGATATAAACGAATCCTTTTATCGTGACCAGAAGATTAAACCTCAGGTTACTTAAAAAAAAAAAGAAAAGAAAAGAAAAGAAAAGAAAAGAAAAGTGTCCTCGTGGTGTAATGGTTAAAGCGATGGACTGCGGAATCGTAGTACGCGAGTTCGAACTCCAGTCACGCTATTACGTTCACTTTCGGACAAATACCCTTGCGAAAGGTATGAACCCCCTTATTCTCCCAGCTATGGGTTAAATAGCATTACTAATGTTCTTCTAGAAGGAGGACTTTGGTATTAAATAACCCACGAAGGTTGATATGCCATTAAACAGAGAAACCCAACCAAACCAAGAAAAAAACTCACCGTCAAGTGGATTTTTGTCATTTCGGTGGACAGAAAAAAATGGAGAAAAGATAAACAAATTCTTAGACCTTTACCAAGAACTAAAAAGAAAAAAAAAGAGACATGATTGTGACGACGGTGATACCAGTTGTAGTTGGTATACTTGGAACGGTCCCGAAAGGCTTGGATAAAAAAGACTGGAGTGATTGAAAATCAGAATAAGCATGGAGACCATCAGATTGCTACATTTTATTTAATATTCAGAAGACTCCTGCAGAGATCTCAAGAGACTTGTTGTCACTCAGACGCCTGTGAAACAACAACATGTCATTGCTCAGTAGTAATATTATTTCCATCATCATTGGTGTACTGGCACCATTCACAAGAATTTCAAAATGTTTTAAAAGTCAGCAAGGCATTTCATCTGACATTGGAACTCTCAAAAAGTTTAACAATCGTTGAGAATGCACAAAACAGATGATCTGTAGACATTTGATGGCACTCAATCACCTACACACATCACAAAAACGATCACCATTTCATTCTTGTCGGAGTCGAGAATGTTTTTTAGCCAAGCTTTGTATTTTACTGCCATGGGAATGAAACACAATGAAGTCATGAATTATGCAAGATGCTTGAAAACCCAAGAGGTCCTTCGAAAAATTGAATTTGAGAATATGGAGATGACAGGATTAAATCCTTTAAAAGAGTTTAATCAATAATCATATACTTTCCCGATTGAAATATGGCAAGATAACGAGGAAAATGTTTCCTGAATGAAGATTTGAATCGACCCAACAATGTTGGTTGGTTGGTTGGTTTTACGGTATGTAAACAATTGCTGGGTTATCTAATATCTAAAGTCATATTATTTTTTAAAGAATTATATGGCTTCCATTAACTAATAAGAAACACAATTTTACATAATTATAACTTCAAAACACTAAATAATCCGAACAATTTAATATAGTTTGGTTTGGTTTTAATGACATATCAACCATTGTTGGTCATTTAATGCCAAATCCTTTAAATATTAGATTTATTTGGTTCTGTTTGGTTTTAATGACATATAAATTATTGTACGTTATTTAATGCCAAATCCTGTTTATACACATATATTAAATATATATTATTTGGTTTGATTCAGTTTTATGGCATATGAACCATTATAGGTTATTTAAAGTCAAATCTTGTTTATACGTATACATTAAATACATATATGATTTCAAAACAGATTTTCTTGATAACATTCTTAAACAAGCCTGAGCTCTTTTTTGTACTCCGTTCAAAGGTTTCAAATATTGCTATATAACAGTCACAATTTAACATCAGTCATTTGTTTGCACACAGTTTGTTCTATTTGACTCATAAATAGGACCCTACCAGGTGAATCCAATTATTCTCCCTCCAGCTATGGGTAAACAGTAGGACAGACTAGGTTCTTCAACCTTGGTTAGGCAACTAGTCTAGGAGAAGGAAAACTCTGAATTAAAACCTGTTAAACTCCGCTTAAAAATTGACCTTGTGTCATATCCTGCTCGAGCGGAGGGGTTGGTAAATAGTACCAGGTGCAGCCACTTCGCCCAGAGTGGAGCTTGAAGCAATGGCAGTGAAGGGGTACTGCATATACTCCACTTACCATCAGATGTTTTAATGTCATATCGAGGACACTCGTTTTGGGGAAGTCTTACCTCTCTGCAGAGATGCAGTTGGTGTATTCTACAGCCCCCGACGACTGGGCAATTTATATAGTTTCACGAAACTTTCTATTTAGTAATTATAATAAATAAAAAGAGAACCTGCTGATTAGCGAACTTTGCTGTCCTGGCAGACCACTGAGTATTATTAAAAGAAAGCGAAAAGAGAGACAAGTACTTAGACTTTGCTAGAGAACTAAAAAAAACCCAAAAAACTACGGCACATGAAGTTGACTGTGATACCAATTCTAAATGGTGCACTCGGAACGATCCCCAAAGATTTGTTAGGGGGATTAGAGGAGTTGGAAATTGGAGGAGGAGCAGAGATCATCCAGACTACAGCATTGTTAAGATCGGCTGCAATACTGAAATGACTCTTAGAGATTCGAGGAGACTCGCTGTCACTCAAACTCCTAAGAAAGACCATCAGCTAACACTGGTGGGAAGTACATTCAAAAGAGTAAAATAATAATAAACCCAGCACCTGTCCTAGAAAATAACTCGCATTAACTCCTATGGGACTTTAACATACAAACTGATCACCTAATCCCGGTCAGAAGACCAGACCTCATAATAATCAACAACAAAAAAGAGAATCTGCAAAATTGTAGATTTTGCTGTCCCGGCGGCCACAGAATAAATCTGAAGGAAAGTGAAAAGAAGGATAAGTACCTCGACCTTGCTAGAGAACTGAAAAAGCTGTGGAACATGAAAGTGACGATTGTGCCAATTGTGATTGGAGCGTTAGGCACAATAACCAAAGAATTGCTAAAAGGCCTGGAGGACTTGGAAGTTAGCGGACGGGTAGAGACTATCCAAACGACAGCATTGCTAAGAACGGCCAGAATCCTGAGATGAGTCTTGGAGACTTGAGGAGACTTGCTGTCACTCAGACTCCAGTGAAAAACCATCAGCTAACACTGATGTGAAAAACTCTAAAGGAGTAAATAATAACCAAAGGATTATTAAAGGGACTGGATGATTTGGAGGTAGGAGGACGAGTGGAGACCATCCAAACTACAACATTATTGAGAACGGTCAGAATACCAAGAAGAGTCCTGGAGACTTTAGGAGACTTGTCACTCAAACTCCAGCGAAAAACCATCAGCTAAAACTGATGTGAACAACTCACAGGGAGTAAATAATAATAATAATAATAATAATGCAAATTAGCACAAAAAGAGTATAAGACTAGACACGACGGGGTGGAGAAGGTGATCCACTTGGAATTATGCAAGAAATTGAAATTTGATCAGACGAACAAATGGTCTACGCACAGCCCAGAATCCGTCCTAGAGAATTAGACGCTCATTGTTCACTGGGATTTTGAGATACAAACAGATTACTTAATCTCGGCCAAACAACCAGTCCTAATGATAGTCAACAACAACAAAAAATAAAACCCGGCAGAATAGTGGACTTTGCTATCCCGGTGGAGTAAAATTAAAAGAAAGTGAAAAGAAAGACAGATATCTTGAACTTGCAAGAGAATTAAAAAAGCTATAAAACATAAAGGTGACGGTAATTGCTGCACTTGGAATAATCCCCAAAAGATTGGTATAGGGAGTGGAAGTCTTAGAAAACAGAGGACAAGAAGAAACTATCCAGACAACAGCATTAAAAATATCATTTAGAATACTGAAGAGAGTCCTGGTGACTTGAGGAGACTTGCTGTTACATAAACTCCAATGAAAACCATCAGCTGACACGGATGTGAAAAACTCTCAAAGGAGTAAGATAATCATTTGCGTATTCCAACTTAATACAAATACTTTGGACACAATTATATGGTTTCACGTATCCCTAACTAATGCGATTATATTTAAGCTTGTTTTATAAAACTCCAACTGCATCTCTTGCGGAGGTGTAAGATCCCTCTAAATTGTTTTGTCCTCGTTATAATACTGAAGTACATCTGATGGTGAGACAACAGTTCAGCTCTGAGGAGTGGGAAGTCATTCATTCATTGCCAAATCGATTGACACAGAATGATAGCATAAAGGGTCAAATAGATACGTCTGAAAATTATTTATATTAGGTAGAAATATATTTGTGTGCAAACCAATGATTTTTAATATTAAATAAAAAAATAGTTGAAATCCTATAATTGTCTATAAGTTATTTGTGTTAAGTTTTGATTTGGGTTGGTTTGGTTTTTATGGCATATCAGCCATTGCAGGTTATTTAATGCCAAATCAAGTTTTATCCATATAAACAGTTCTATTCCAAACAATTCAGTCAAACATAAGCATGCAGTCTAGATGTCAAAAACAGTTCTATTTCAAACAATTCAGTCTAACATAAGTACGCCGTTTTAATTAAAAAAACAGCTCTATTTCAAACAATTCTGTCTAACAGTTTAAAAGTCAAAAGCAGTTCTTTTTTAAACAATTCAGTTTAGCATAAGTACACAGTTTAGTTCTATTTGACCCATAGATAGGACCTATCAGGTGCTCTCACTCCGACCAGAGTGTGCCTAAAGGGGTACTCTGTATTCCCCAAAGCTCCAGCATTACTGGAGCCTCACCATCTGATTGTTTAGTGTCATATCCAGGACACTCGTTGGGGGTGTCTTACCCCTCTGCAGAGATGCAGTCAGTGTTTTCTACTGTCCCAGCCGACTGGGCTAGATGGTTTAGTGTCATATGCAGGACACTCGTTGGGTGTTCTTACCCCTCTGTAAAGAAGCAGTCTGGGCTATGTTAGTGTTAAGAGTTGTACGTATAAGTTTTATTAGCAAACAATAATTAATCCTAGTTTTTACATTAAGATATATAATTGCGTGAAGAAAGGCTGGCATAAGTGTTTAATGATATAAAAAACGTAACATGTAAAACCAACAAACCAATCTGATTATTAAAATAATCAAGTGTATAGTTTATACTTAACTGAAACATTATTCTTAAAAGAGTTGAAATATTTAAAAAGATTGATCATTCGGTCGGCTCGGTTTAGAGTACGCTGACAGTATCCCCTGGGGAGGGGTATGACACTAAACTGCATCGATGGGTAAGGCTCTAGTCTTGAGGGTTTCGAGAGTTTGTCGTACCTCTTGATAGCCATTACTCCCACGCCCACTCTTGCCGGAGTGGTAGAATCTGTTGTTATCTGTGAGACAAGTAGATTTGATTAAAAATTATTCGCATTCTGCAACAAAAAATACCTCTTAAAAACAATCGAAATAGAAAATACGAACTTATCATGAACGCAATGCCCTTTGCAAAAGGTATATATTTGTTTTTGTTTTTACGGTATATCAACCATTGTAGGTTACTGAATACCAATCCCGTTTATACATATATATTAAATATATAATTTGTAAACATTTTGTTGACAGCATTTTTCAACAAATCTGAGCTAATTTTTTTGTACCCAGTGAAATGGTTTCAAGTATTGCTGTCTAATAGGAATAATTCTATTTACTATTAATCAATTTTTTGCACACAGTTAAATGGTTTCAAGTATTTTTATTTATCATTAACAATTCGATTAAGCATTAGTCGTTTGGATGCAGTCAGTGCTTCCTAAGATCGGAAGGATGGTTATATTTTATGATCTGTCATCATCATCATCATGTCATGCCGCTAGCACCTATATCCCTGACCCTCTCTCGCTACTTTTCCCTATCAGTCATCGCCTCTGGCAGGTCTTCAGGGCTACATCTCGTATCCTCACATAGCTGCTGTATGTATGTTCGAGCTGGTGGTCCTGCTTTTGCTCGGCCATATGCGGAGGTCTATAGGAGTACATCACTTATGAGCTCGTCCCTGCTTCACCAGCAGTGTCCTGCATGTCTGGTTCGTCTAAGTTGGATAGTTTTCGTGATGGGAGGCAGGTGGCCGTATAGTTGGCGCCTTGTGGGGTGGTTTCCGCCACGACTTATTCAATATTGCTCGCAACATTCTTAAACCTGTACGATCGAGATTGCACCTTACAGTTTAGGCTGCGAAAGTTTAACCTGGAGACAACTTTTAAATTGGGCCATGGAGTTAAGCTCTTCATTATCCGATCCAACTTTATATCCACGATAATCCTTATTTACACCTTCTGATAGAAATTTTAAAGATCAGAACTTTAAAGGGAAACCATTATTAAAAATTTCATCCGTACTTGTAAATAAGTAATGTATTGAAATTAAAAATATCAACTTTTGAAATTTGACAAAAGAAAAAAAATAGTTATAAATTTGATAATAATACTAGAAAATAACACACATAAACTCCGTTGGGACTTGTTTATACAAAATAAAACAATTTTATTTGACCTAATCTCGGCCAGAAGAACAGACCTAATAATAATCAACAAAAAGATGACAACTTGCAAAATTATCGACTTTGCTGTCCCGGCTGACCACAGAATAAAATTGAAAGAATATGAAAAGAAGGATAAGTACCTCGACCTTGCTAGGGAATTGAAAAAAAAAAACCCGTGGAACATGCAGGTGACAATTATACCAATACTGCGTTTGGAACAGTAACTAAAGGATTACTAAAGGGACTGGAGGACTTGGAAGTTGGCGAACGAGTAGAGACTATCCAAACGACAGCATTATTGAGAACGGCCAGAATACTGAGAAGAGTCCTGGAGACTTTAGGAGACTTGCTGTCATTCAGACTCCAGTGAAAAACCATCAGCTAACACTGATGTGAAAAGCTCTAATGAGTGAATAATAAATTCAATTCATAATAAAATTCAATGAATATTGTTTTTTTCTTTACTCACAGTTAAATGTTTAGTGTCATTATAAGGACACTCGTTGGGGGAGTCTTTCCCCTCTGCATAGGCACAGTGGGCGTATTCTACAGCCCCAACCGACTGGGCAAACAAAGACTAGCGGGTTATTTTAAAACTATTCATTATTGCAGCCAATAACGGCATTGGTAACGCAAGTACAGAGAAAAAGATTACAAAATTCTTCGATCCAAAAATACAAAGAGAAGAGACAAACAGGCAAGATTGCGCACGGGAAGATGTAGACATGACTACGCAAGAGAAATCTCGCGAGAGAAACTGAATATCTTCATGTATCAGTATAAAACAACGCCATTAAGACCAATCATATTTATCACCGGCTCATTGGATAGTGGGTAGAGTGTTCGCCAACGGGCCAGGAGACCTGGGTTCAATCCCTGGTCGCGTCATTCAAAAGACTTTAAAAATGCTATTTGATACCTCCTTACTTAACACACAGCAATATAAGGTGCGTATCGAAGATAAAGTGGAGCAATCCAGGGAAAGAAGTAGCGCCCTCTCCTACACCTCGGTGTAGTAGCTATTGAAAAGGGAGCCTTCGACTACGGTTTCCAACAACAGCAACAACCATTTTCATATTTACCCAACCCCTCCGCTCGAGCAGGATATGACAAAAGGTCAATTTTTAAGCGAAGTTTAACAGGCTTGAATTCAGAGTTTTCTTTCTCCTTGACTAGTAGCCTCACCAAGGCTGAAGAACCTAGTCTGCCCTACTATTTACCCACAGCAGGAGGGAGAATAATTGGATTCATACCTTTCCCAAGGGTATTAGTGCTATGTGAAATGCAACCAGTCTCGTCCAGGATTTGAACTCGTGTCGCCGTGTTCATTTCCTATGACGATAACCATTACACCACGGGCACCAACAACAACCATATTAAAGCGAAAATAGATAAGATGCAATTGAATAGAAAGAGTAGGTTATGCATAGACAAACATGAAACGATTACTAATATAGTAAGCGAATGTAGCAAACTAGCACAAAAGGATTACATAACTAGAAACGACTGAGGGGGAATGATGATCAACTCGGAATGGAGCAAGAGAATTAAACTCGGCCTTACTATCAAACGGTAAATTCGTCCTAGAGAATGAGACGCATTTGATTCTCTGGGATTTTGAGATAAAATGGAACACCTAATCATTGCTAGAAAACTAGACCTTGTAGTAATTAATAATAAAAAAAAGAGAGAACCTGCTGTCCAGCGGAGTTTGCCGTTCTGGTCGACCACAGAGGAAAAATAAAAGAAAGCGAAAAGATGAACAAATATTTGTGATTTACAGAGAATGTAGAAAGCCGTGGAAGAATATGAGAATGACAGTTGTAACAATCGCGTTTGGTGTGCTTGGAACATTTCAAAAAGGCTGGGACAAAAACTGGATGAATTGGAAACCAGAGAAAGAATTGAGGCTATCTAGACGACAGGGTTATTGAGATCACGCAGAATTCATTGAAGAGTCCCGAAGACTCGAAGAGATTTCCTGTGACTCAGATGCCAGTGAAAAACCACCACCTAACACTGGTTTGAAAAACTTGCAAGGGGTAAAATAATACTAAAATCTTCATCTCTGTTGATTACTAGAGGACTATTAGTTGTCTAAATTTCTGAGACGAAGCTTGTTGATTTTTATCATTAAGGGTTTTCGGAGTATTGTCTTCATCTTTATTGTTATTTCCACAACGTTTCGGCCGATAACGGAATCAGAACAGGTTACCCCCTTGGTTTCAATAAAGGACATAGTTCGAAGTTCCGTGAAGCTTCCCGAGTTCGACAAACACTTGAAGAAGGCCGGAGGACATATCAGCCGAAACGTTGTGGAAATAACAATAAAGATGAAGACAATAATCTGAAAACTCTTAATGATAAAAATACTAGAGCTCTGTTCTATTCAAGCACATCCTCCTATGGACAAATAGTAAGGCAGACTAGGTTTTCTAACCTTGCTATGGCAACCGGTCATGGGAAAAGAACATTCTGATTGGAAACCTATTATATCCCGCTTAAGAATTGACCTTCTGTCATACCCTGCTCGGGAAGAGGGGTTGGGTAAATACATGCCCTTTCCAAGTAAAATAGCTGGGGCCAGTCTTATTACAAGATGTCCGAATTTCCCCATAAAGAGAATGTTGCAGGGTTGGACACTTTTTTGTCATTAGAATAGCCTCACATTTAACCTCTGTTAAAAAGTCTAAAAAAGAAAATTAAATTATAAACAAACGAGGCGACAAGAGTATCTGTCGAATAAATCCACAAAAAACCGTTGCAGCGTTTATAACTATATGCGAAAAAATAAATGTCTGAGTGTCGTAGATATGTTTGTAAGGGTTTTAGATTTCATGCGTTTTTTTTCTTAAATTTAAAGCAGCATAATTTGATAAGTTGCCAAAGAGATTTGGCTTGAAATCTATACGACATTTTTCTAAAATTCATCTTTGCCAAGAAAAGAGATAAATAACAAGAAATTGAATAAAAATATCACTTCAAATAACTTTCAAAAAATGGCGCCTGTAATTATAGACCGAAACTTGTTCTTTATATTTTCTTTCTTTCTTTCTTTCTTTCTTATTATATTTTCTTTCTTTCTTTCTTTCTTTCTTTCTTTCTTTCTTTCTTTCTTTCTTTCTTATTATATTTTCTTTCTTTCTTTCTTTCTTATTATATTTTCTTTCTTTCTTTCTTTCTTTCTTTCTTTCTTATATTTTCTTTCTTTCTTTCTTTCTTTCTTTCTTTCTTATTATATGTATCTTTCTTTCTAAAAATATTTTCCTTCATTCTTGTGTCTGTTGATATCATAGATGAGAAACTGGCGGCCATCCTGCTATGTTAATTTAGATGTTCGTATGCTTTATTATCGATATTGAGCTCTCTTTGTTGATAAATATAGGAAATTGTAAGTGTGTGTGTGTGTGTATGTGTGTGTGTAAGTGTGTGCGTGTGTGTTGTGTTGTGTTGTGTGTGTGTCCCAAAAGATGGTTGGAGAATGGACCACTGTAGACACTGTGGTAAAAATAAAAGCAAAATAAACTATAAGTTTAAAAGCCTTAATTAATTTTGGTGCGATTGCTCTTCTCAAAATAATAGAAGGAGACTTTATAAATCCGAAGAAGGCTGTGGATTGCATAAGCCAAAATCTGATGCCAGCAAAACAAGAGAATTAAGCTGGTTTCTCAAAGTGGTCCAAGAGGTGTCCTCGTCATGTAATGGTTAAAAACGATGGACTGCAGAACCGTAGTAAGCGAGTTCGTACTCCATTCACGCTATTACGTTAGCTTTCGGACAAATACCTTTGGAAAAGGTATGAACCCCCTTATCCTCCCATCTATGGGTTAAATAGTACCACGACTGTTCTTCTAGGAGAATGGCTTTGGCATTAAATAGCCTACAAAGGTTGATATGCCATTAAACAAAGAAACTAAACCAAACCAATCAAAGTGGTCCATAGAGAGAAAATAAAATTTTGGCTAGGTGAATAAAAGCAAAGGATTCCACAGTGGGGGGATTTACACGTTTGCCTAAATAAATTCTATATTACTGGATGCGAGAAAAAATCTGCAACAAAATATTTCAAGCTTTGTGCAATTGTTGGGCCAATTTTATTAGCTATTCCCTGTGGCATAATCAAAAAGTTACAAACAAAAAGCTGCGTTCAGGATTTGCCGACTTCATTTCGTACTGAAAACGAGACAATAAACGAGAGTAACAAATACAAAAGGAAGGCGTTATTAACGTTACGAAAACTTTATATTATTACAAAGGTTTAATTAGTCTCGCTGATAGCTAAATGCGAGTAGAGAGAAAAATTAAAATACGCCAATGTAGTTTGACCAGAGTCAGTTTTTTTCTGAATTTTGGCTTTCAAAAATTTGTACTCGACCTAAGCACTGACTTATAGTATCTAGTGAGAGATAGGTGGCTACTTTGAGTACAATGTGTATATAGTTTTCGTCAATGGTCCGGGAGACCGGAGTTCAAATCCTGGTCGAGTCATACCGAAGACTCAAAAAATGGTACTTGATGCCACCTTGCTTAACACACAGTATTTTAAGGTACGAATCAAGGGTAAAGAAGAGCAATCTAGGGATAGGAGTAGCACCCTCCCCTACACCTCAGTGTTGTAGCTAATGAAAAGGGAGCCTTCGGGTCGCCCTCGACTACGGTCGTTAACTTACATTTACTTATATATTTAACAACCCCGAGACACGGACTGGATATGACGATAGGCCATTTTTTAAAGCGGAGTTTGAATTCAGAGTTTTCCTTCTCCTAGACTGGTAGGCATACCACGGTTAAAGGGTCTTGTCTGCCCTACTATTTACCCATAGCTGGAGGGAGAATAGTTGGATTCATACATTTTCCAAGGTTATTTGTGCAATGCGAAATGTAAATAGCCTCGTCCAGGGTTTGAACTCGTGTCACTGTGTCCATTTCTTATGACGATAACCATTGCACCACGAACGCCTACTTAATCGTGAATATTTACATTCCGAAGGATATTTACGTACAGTAAGGTTCTTGCATTTACATGAAAACATATTTTTCTGTGTATATATTAAATGTATCCTTATCTGTGTGTGTGTGTGTGTGTGTGTGTGTGTTATATTTTTAATTGGAAATAATAGCCTTCTGCAAAATAGAATCAACATTTACCTGACATGAAAAGAAAAAAAATTAAACAATTTTGACAACTTGGTGAAATTCAAAAATAAATACAGTTGATCACGAATATGAATGAACAAAGAAAGCATTATGATATCTTCAGAAGAATATATACCAGCGGTGAATTACAACATATCACTCTCGTGAAATAATTCGCTTGTATATATATATATATATATATATATATATATATATATATATATATATATATATATATATATATAAAGAGAAATAGAAAGAGAGAGAGAGAGAGAGAGAGAGGGAGAAGGAGGGGAAAGAGGTTGATAGATAGATAGATAGATAGATGTGTGCGCTTAAATATATCTTTATGTATACATGTGTGGATATCTATCTATCTATCGATCTATCAATCTATCTATCTATCTATCTATCTATCTATCTATCTATCTATCTATCTATCTATTTAGAGAGAGAGAGAGAGGGAGAGAGGGAGAGAGAGAGGGAAGGAGGGTGATAGATAGATAGATAGATCGATAGATAGATAGATATACACACATATATACATAAAGATATATTTACGCGCACACAAATCTATCTATCCATCTATAGAGAGAGAAAGAGGCGGGGGAAAGAGTGATAGATAGATAGGTAGATAAATAGATAGATAGATAGATAGATAGATGTGTGCGCGCGTAATTATATCTTGATGTATATATGTGTGGATATCTATCTATCTATCTATCTATCTATCTAGAGAGAGAGAGGGGGGGAGGGTGATAGATAGATAGATAGACATAAAGATATATTTACGCGCGCACAAATCTATCTATCTATCTATCTATAGAGAAAGAGGCGGGGGAAAGAGTGATAGATAGATAGATAGATAGATAGATAGATAGATAGATAGATAGATAGATAGATGTGTGCGTGCATAATTATATCATTATGTATATATGTGTGAATATCTATCTATCTATCTGTCTATCAAGAGAGAGAGAAAGAGAGAGAGAGAGAGAGAGAGAGAGAGAGAGAGAGAGAAGGGGGGAAGAGGGTGAAAGAAAGAAAGAAAGATAGATAGATAGATAGATAGATAGATGTGTGCGTGCGTAATTATATCTTTATGTATATATGTGTGAATATCTAT
The DNA here is from genome assembly GCA_963585895.1 of Sepioteuthis lessoniana. NCBI lineage: Eukaryota > Metazoa > Mollusca > Cephalopoda > Myopsida > Loliginidae > Sepioteuthis > Sepioteuthis lessoniana. The sequence continues at coordinate 107,450,304 of OY757913.1, read as the reverse complement.
CTATCTATCTATCAAGAGAGAGAGAGAGAGAGAGAGAGAGAGAGAGAGAGAGAGAGAGAGAGAGAGAGAGAGAATGTGAAGTAGACTGACATTGATATAGATAGATATTTTTGGGTATGTTTAGAATAGGTAGATTTGAACGAAATAATACCAATATGAAAACCTACACATAGATGAATAGATATAGTGTGGGGATTTAAAAACTATCCACTTATCAATCTATTTTTCTTAAGGAAATACATTAGGTATTTGAATAAATTTTCGAACACTAATTACATCACACAAATTTGAAACAGAACGCCACCAACGTAAATAGGATATATAAAACTTTCCCATTTTTTTTGTCTCCTTTAAAAATTCGCACACCCTAATTGAGGTTAAATATTTTCACCGTTAAAAAACAGAATGTTTTCACATTTAAAAGCCGAAAAGTTTAACTGTGGTAAAAAAAAAATTAATAAAACCTCTGAAGACTTTGTGTTTTTTAAATTTTTGTACATTTTCATATGCATAAATATTTATACATATATACGTATGTAAATGTGTTTATGTATGTGTATATTTGTGAATTTATTATATCTTACTGTCACACATGTTAGTCACAACGCCACTGGAACTAACCACGTCTATATATGGCGGCGTGAGTATATATATATATATATATATATATATATATATATATATATATATAATGGAAAACTTGAAAGATGGCTTTTATATATATATACGTGGATCATTAAATAAGTTCCTTGACTTTTTTCGTATTGTCACTGTTATTGATAGTACACACATGAAACTATATTCCCCTTCGAAGGAATCTCCTCCGGCTGCAATGCACTTGTGCCATTCCAACAACTTCTGGAAGGCCCAATGGAAGTCCTCTTGTGTGATCGTGTCAATGACCTTCGTCACAGCCTCTTTCATCTCCTCAATTGTCTCATAACGACAGCCTCTGAACTTAGGAAATAACCAAAAGTCACAGGGAGCAAGTTCTGGGCTATAGGGAGGGTGACGAACTGTCTTGATGCCCATCTTGGTCAAATAGTCTGTGACAAGGATGGAGTGGTGAACTGGTGCATTGTCCTGGTGGAAATGCCACACACCCGATGTGAAGAGTGCTGGCCTCTTCCAACGGAATCTCTTCCTGAACTCCTTTAAAAGCTCAACATAGTAACCCTAACCCTAACCCTTTGGCCAATCAACTCTGGTGTATTGACTTGCTTTCTCCCCCCACACCTCTTATCATCCCTCACAGACTCCTTGCCTTCCTTGAATCTCTTATGCCACTCAAAAACTGATGCTCGATTCATGCAAGATACTTCAAAAGCAGTCTGAAGTATTCCATACGTTTCTGTGGCATTTTTTCCAAGTTTATGCACAGAATTTTATTGTATATCATTCTTCTAAAGTGTCAGATTGCATTTTTGAAATTCACCAGTTGTGACAATCAGGCTTTAGTAGGATGTATTCTAATTCCTGCTGTAGTTGTTCATTTCAACCTGAAATCATAAAAATTAGTTAGTCATCTCATGAGATATATAGCAATAACATTTTCATGAGTCTATGACAATTTTAAATGCCAGTACAAAAACAAAGTCTGGAAAATTATTGAAGGCCCCACGTATATATATATATATATATATATATATATATATATATATATAAACTGCCATCATTACCAACAAGTTGGGTAGACAGCAGGGGTTCTTTTTACTCTTTCTTTTTCTCTCAATAAAAATTCCTATTGATTCTCACTCTTAGGAAGTCATCAAGATGTCATCCAATGTTATATATATATATATATATATATATATACGTACTTATGCATCTAATTCTATGCACATAAACACACACACACACACACACACACACACACACACACACACACGCACGCACATACATCTATATATATATATATACTGACTGACATAGATGTTTGCGTATAATCATGCATGTCACTTTCATAAAAATAAGACAGTGACCAATTATATATATATATATATATATATATATATACTTACTCATATATATACATATGTATATATCACCAAGGCGATGATACAGCACGGATTACTCGAGCCTCTGGCTATTAGTCCTTTTTATTCATTCTCCTCAGCAAGTCCTTAAAAGGTCACCCAGTGTCCGTACAGGGTAGATAATTCATATATCTATAATGCAAGTATATATGTACATGTATGTATGTGTATATATGTATAAATACACATTCACGCACACATTAACACACACACAGACACACACACACACACACACACACACACACACACACACACAAACACACAGACTCACACACAGACTCACACACACACACATATATATATATATATATATATATATATATGTAAATATGCTGATCGATTTTGATGTCTGTGTATTGCGAAGCATATCACTCTTACAAAAATAAGAAAGTAACTTGATATATATTTAAACACACACACACACACACACACACACACACATATATATATATATATATATATATATATATATATATATATATTGAATGAAATCTTAGTATATTTACAAGTAATCTTTAAAATAATTTCTAATGCAATAAAGAATGATAGAAAGAAAAAAAAACGTAGCAAATTTTTTCCTGAGAAGGAAACAAATCTTAAAACAGAATAGAATAAATGTTCGATCGATGCTGGAGAACTTTTCTATTCTCTCGGTAAATAGCGAAAATGCATATATATATATATATATATATATATATATATATATATATATATATATATAAACTGGGAAAGGTTGTTACGCCCAAGAATGCCCGTATGCAGTAGCAAGAAAACATTTATTGACAGGGTATATAAGAGAAAATCCATAGACAAAAACCGATAATGGGTCCTTTAGATCAATAGGCACATTCAAGCACATGTATTTGTCAATGTATGTGTGTGTGCGTGTGCTGTGTATGAGTTAGCAGGTTTGTATATATGTATAAGTAATTATATCTGAAAGAAATTCAAATTTCGAAGAGATATTTCTTCGAACTAAGCATTATCAAACGAATTGGATCAGACTTTTTTTTTAGTTATACTAACGGCACGTCAACCTGTCTATGGTTATTTTATGCTTATGGATTCAGCTTCATTGTACGCTCATTTTTTTAATGTTTTTTTTTCTTATGCTTTTTTTTGCCCACTGTTCCAATAAATACAAATAAATTCGGGAGTAATGGCAATGAAGTGGTGCCCCGCCCTGTCAGAGCACTAGAAGAATAGCCTAAATATGCAATAAAGTTAATCATGATAATTACTTATATTAGTTAATTATTTTGATTGTAGTTACAAATTGTTAGTCGACCTTAGTTGAGGGTGATCTGAAGGTTCCCTTTTCAATAACTACTACACCGAGGTGTCGGTGAGTGCTTTACTCCATTCCCTAGATTGCTCTACTTTGCCCTTGATCCTTACCTTATAACGCTGAGTGTCAAGCAAGGCAGTATCAAGTACCATTTTTTGACTCTTTGGTATGACTCGACCTTGGATTGAACCCCGGTCTCCCGGACCAAGTCAGCTAAAAACTTTGAATGTAAGTGTAACTCGTATGCGAAAGTCATATGTACGTACGTATCGCAGGGTTCCATTGTTGAAGGTCAGGACCTGCGTACGAGTACATATCGTACGCGCATCTGTCATGTTAAAATAGAGTTTTATTTTGGACTCGGGGTTGTGGACAGGATGTTAAAAATAAACACTTAATCAGGAGAGGATTGAGTTATGGGCCTGGCTGGAAGGTTTCAATGATTATGTCACACTTGAAAGTTGACATGTTCTTATCATTGGTGAATGGAATAGTTAAGGCATATTATATAAGCAGCTGGAAAGTTGGCGACCTTAGTCGAGGGTGACCTGAAGGCTCCCTTTTCAATAGCTACTATACCGAGGTGAAGGAGGGGGCGCAACTCCATTCTTTTGATTGCTTCACTTTGCCATTGATATTTTTCAACCTCATAGTGCTAAGTTTTAAGCAAGGTGGCATCAAGTACCATTTTTAAGCCTTTGGAATGACCCGACCTGGTGATTGAACCACAATCTCTCGGACCATTGACGAACACTATGCTCATTAGACCAAAAGTCTACTGGGCCATTGGTCTAATGTATATAGATCAGGAGATCAGGGTTCAATCCCTGGTCGAGTCATACTAAAGACTAAAAAATGGTACGTGATGCCACTCAGCATTATAAGGTCAGGATCTAGGGTAAATTGGAGCAATCCAGGGAATGGAGTTGCGCCCTCCCCTACACCACGCATGTAGTAGCTATTAAAAAAGGAGCCTTCGGGTCAGCTACAACTAAGGTCACCAACGTTAGTTTTTACTTTTATATAAGCAGGGTTATTTATTTCAGTTGGGCAGTTGACTTCAAAGTTCAGAGTAAGAGGCAGAGAGTTGAAATTGCGACAACTCCCTTTGGGGCGAAAGGTCTATTTGGGGCGAAGAAAGCAAAGTCGGTATTTGGTTTCACCTCACAAGCATGAGATTCTTTGCTTTTCTTGTGACCTGATTCATTCTATTACAATATCTTTCTCTCGTATTTCAATGGCTGACTGCAATATAAAAAGGTTGCGGACAGAAATGAACATTTCTTCTTGGAAACCAGTCGATTTGTACTTCGTGAAATATAACACATATGCCTATTTATGATCCCGTAAGGTAACAACGAGTGTTATAACGGTGTCACCGATTTTTGGTCGTTAAAATTCCTCAGCTGAGAAAGCTGCCAGCATAATAATCTTTGCCCCGACGATAAGGCTAAAACATTCTGCATCCAATTGTTAGCTTCTTATATATTTTCGACAAAATTTACAGCTTTTCTTTTGTTGTTTCTGGAAAAATTTGGTGCTTAGATTACGATGCTGCCAAAGAAAGTGAATAGTCCAAAGTACTGACGGAGAAATGAAGCTTTAAAACATCCCTAACTTCGCTTTCCCTTTCTTTGTGAAAGGCATATCAACCTTTGAGGGTTATTTCATTACAAAGCCACCCTTGCAGACTGACAGTTGTAGTGCTATGCAACATAAAGCAGGATAGGGAGTTAATACATTTTCAGGAGTATCCTGACTTCGTATTGAAAAGATCCCTTACTTGGAATATTTTTCGACAAATTTTGATGTTTAATTTTTTATCATTTCTAGTAGAATTTGATACGTAGATAAAAAATAATACCAAAGAAATGGGACATTTTGGAGAAACTGAGGCTTTAAAACATCTCTGTCGCAGTCATGAACGTTAGCTACTACGCCAAGGGGAATCTTCTCTCTCTTTCTCTTGCTGACAAAATTTAAAATTATTTTTTATCGTTTCTGGTAAGACCAGTATCGACTCTGAAATAATTGCACGATAAGTACTTAACTGCATTCGGCTCTTGATATAAAACGGGTGGATATTTACGTTACAAGAAGAAAGAATGCATGTGTTCGATTTTTTCCCCATTCTAAGCATCGATTATATTCAATGTTCTTTGTATGCGTAGGAGGGGTTTCTAATTTCTGGTTTTCGATAGAAAAAAAAGACTCAGTTCACAGTGTTTGTTTAGTAGTCCAAGAGGTACGTCCTTAAAAAGAACACTTTTCTTATTTCCTTATACGGTACTGTGGCAGTAGTTATTTGTTTAACAAAGTGGTGTACGATGCAAGTTGATAATAATAAAAAAAATCTCTTATCATGTACATACTAAAACTTAACTTTTTATAAGTCCACAATTACGAGACCCTCAGTAAGGACCGTATTTATAACAGTAGAGCTGATCTGTAAGGCCATGTTTCAAAACATTATACCACAAAGAACATTGTTAAGTTGATTTTAACGGCATGTCAAACCATTTAGAGTTAATTCATCTCGGAAATTTGGGAATAGCGGTCGTTGTACGTTCAGACGTATTTACATTTTTTTTTTTCTGTAATTATTTCTTAAGAGTCTTTGGCCCTGGGTCCTATCGAATACGAATAATTTTAAACAGATGTATCTGATCCATTGATGGGACCCAAATAGGTACTACTACTATGGGTCTGAGTGGACCTGGGAGCAATGGCAATGAAGGGGTACTCTACACTCCCCAGATCTCCAGAACTAGAGCCTAATTATAAGATGAAGCTAAGAATCGTACCCAGAGGCACCCCTTAGTTTGGGTGGGGGCCATCTGCGTATTTTAAGGTTCATTGATTAGGTATATATATATATATATATATATATATATATATATATATATATATATGTGTGTGTGTGTGTGTAAGTAGTGTTCAGATTTTGCGCAGTATTTCAAAGTAACTACACAGTTGCAATTTTTCTTCCAAGTTAGATTATATACCCTTACTCCAGCACGAGGGATCCTTATAATATTTATGATAATAATAATAATGCTGCTCCGGATAGAAAATAGATACTGCTATGAGTTAAAAAATTCTATCCGGAACAGCATCATTTCGAAGTAAAATGAAATGAGCACGAAAAGCCCTGTGTAAAGTAAACCGGTTTTAAAAAAGAAAAATGGTAAGATATTTGGTAGATCGAGCTACTATTACCATTTTCCTAAGTTCAATTACATCACACAGGAGTGACAGTTAAAATATGGGTGGTATTACTATGTTACGCTTTATTTACCCAAAGATAGACGTTCGCTAATCGGTAGACTCCTAGTTCTGTGAGTGCCAAAGGGTTGACTACTAGTCCTGTGGGTACAAAATTTCAGACACATAGTCCTGTGTGTGCCAAATAATGGACTCCTAGTTCTGTGAGTGCCAAAGGGTTGACTACTAGTCCTGTGGGTACCAAATATCAGACACATCGTCCTGTGTGTGCCAAATAATGGACTCCTAGTTCTGTGAGTGTCAAATGGTGGACTCCTAGATCTCTGAGTGCGAAACAGAGGACTCGTATTCCGGTTAGTGTCAAATGGCGGACTTCTAGACCTACGAGGGTTATATGATAAGTTTCCAGAATTTTTTTGTACAGGCATTTAAAATTGTCATAGACTCTTGAAAATTCACTATGTAATTGCTATACGGCTTATGAGATGACTGACCAATTTTTATGATTTTAGGTTCAAATAAACAGCTACAGCAGGAATTGAAATACACCCTACTAAAGCCTGATTGTCACAGTTGGTGAATTTCAAAAATGCAATCTTGACGTGAGAACATTTTAGAAGAACGATATGCTATAAAATTCAGTTTTAAACTTGGAAGAAATGCCACTAAAACGTATGGAATGCTTCAGACTACTTTTCGACCATCTTGCATGAATCGAGCATGAGGTTTTGAGTAGCATAAGAGATTCAGGAAAGGCAGGGAATCTGTGAGGGATGATGAGAGGTGTGGGAGGAGTAAGGAAGTCAGTTGAAAGTGCTCATACGAAAAATATCAGGAAACTTATAGAAGGCACCTCGTATGAGAATCAAATGGTGGACTCCGAGATCTCTAAGTGCAAAAGAGAGGACTCCTAGTCCTGTGACTGCCAAATAATAGACTCCTTGTCCGGTTAGTGCTCAGATAGACTAACGTGTATTCAATTATGAAATTGAAGAGGAGCTGTGTAATTCTCAGCTCCAATCTTTGTAAAGACACTCATTGAGGCGGGGGGGGGTTCTCACATCTCTGCGAAATGCAGTCGGCCCATTTTACAGTCCCAGCCGATTTCTAATTTTCTTTTATTACAAATTATAAGCGCATAGTTAGAGAGGGTTTTTATTAAAATAATTTTTCTCGTTTTGGGAGCAAAAGAATCTTAACTTTAAAATGACCATCTAAAAGTGGGTTTCTTATAAATGATAGGGACGAAAAATGTAATGCCTATTAAACTAAAACATCCAAAAAGATATCAGATATATTAGATGATATTAGTCAACTAGAGAAACTTGAAGATATCTTTCAGAACAACACCTTAAAACTGAAATTTAAATTAAAAAAAAAAGATTCTTAGAATTTCATAAGAACATTTTTTTCTAAAGTGGTCTATGAGAAGATTCATCTAGTTGGATCAGAACGTCCAAGGATGTATGGATTACCAAAGATCCATAAAATCTATGATCCACTGGAAACTATTTTGTATTTGGTTGGATCTGGCCAACATAAAGAGGTCAAGTGATCAATCGACATCATTGATCATGTCCTAGAAGTTAATTCATATTATTGTATAGCAGGTTCCTTACAATTTGCTGTTCTTGTGTGCAAATTCAAATGCAATACCAATATAGAATAAACGTGTTCTTGCTTTATTTCTAGGTAATCTACTAATGTACTAAAGGCTTTGATATGATGATCACATATGCAAGAAACTGAATTACCAATTGAAGTTTTCCATACATTCGTAAATTAGATATATGTATTTACTCAACCCTCCCCACGAGCAGGATGCGACACAAGGTCAATATGCAGGTTTTTAGAGGCTTGTATTTAGAGTTTTCCTTTCTTTAGATTGGTTGTTAATTAAAGAGCCCAGTCTGTCCTACTATTTAACCATAGGTGGAGGAAGAATAGTTGTATGCATTATTTTCCCCAATTATATCAACGTTATGGGAAATGTCAACAGCCTCCTTAAGGTTTGAAATCGTGTCACCGTGCCCATTTCCAACAATTTCCAAAATTAGATATACGCTATATCAGCAATATTGGACACTTATTTTCTATTGAAATAGTAAACAACATTTTATATATATATATTTATATATATATATTTACTAATTTACTATCTACCAACATTCATGGTGACAAAGAAAAAGAAAAAAAACCCGGCTAGAATTCAGAGATAACAAATCTCGAATCACTGCCTGGGGAAAAAAGAAAAAGATTATCGGGAGAAAAAAAAAAGGAAAAGTCCAACTTCGTCACACCAGTTGAAAAAAATCGAGAGATATGCAATCAGTTGGTCAAAAGAACAAAAAAAATCCCCGCAAAATGTTGCAATGCTACAATTACAAAAAGTGCTCAATACTAAATAGAGCCAATTACAAAAATTAAATCGACTCGCGATTTAATTTATATATATATATATATGTTCCTTTTTATATTGGCATTTGAAGCATGAAGCAAGTGTGAATTTTACAAATCCATTAATAGGTGGATATCCAGAGAGCGGGAAGATTTGTTCAAGCTTGATAAAAAGAAAATAGAAGAAAACTTCGCCAACGATAAATTCATATTAGAAAATATTATCGCTTGAAAATTAAATTCTTTCATATTCTTAAAATATACGCTAGAAAGAGTAAAATTCAGATTAAATAATTTTAAACGATTTTAAAATTATAGCAATTCGATTACAAACCCGTGCCATACTCCTCACATGGAGGTATATAGATAATTTATTGTATGCATAAAACTTCAAATATATTCATATTGCGTGGATTAAAATCAACGCTTTCCAATGTAAATAATTTTTCCGGAAACATATTCTTAGATATTTTTTCTAGAAACATATTCTTAGATATTTTTTCTAGAAACATATTCTTAGATATTTTTTCTAGAAACATATTTTTAAATGTAACAATAAATTTAGCGTATATTTCAAGAGGCGGGCATCGCGTTTATTTACAGTATCTCGCTTTATTATGGCTTTAGCTTGAATGTATTTCTTTTGATAGACCAAACCTGAACATCTATTTTAGCCCTTTCACTTTTCAATGTAAATTAGAGGTATCTATCCACACGTTTTCACTAGATTTTATCCTTTATTCTAAATGTGGCCCTCAAACATGTCACAGGAAGCGCTGAGAGCCATTTGTCGCACTCAAGACTATGAAAGGGTTACAAACCTGAAACATCGACATACACATACGGACGGCGTTTATCCAAAAAGTATTGATACCAAAGTAATATTTACTATTTACCAAAAAATCAAAAAACACTAAAAGAGATTGTTTATTTTCTTAAGAATACTCTCCTTAGAATTTGATATATTTATTCCTGTGAGGTTTTCACTATTCTAAGAAGCTCTAAAAGTATAAAAATAGGGTGTTTCACATAATTCTTTGTATTTTCCTTGTGGTCGAATCGTATATTTAATATGAATTTTCAGTTTATGAGAGCTGAAAAAAAGTCACTCGAAACTAGTTCTGGTGAATGTCAACAACATTGCAATTACACAATACTGTGTTTCGACCCCACGTGTCTCCATGGTACCATATATCATATATATATCATAAAAAAATATACACACATTCACATATATAATATTGATGATATAGTTCGCTACATTTGTAAATAAAGAGTGCCTATTATCATTGTTAGTGCGTATATATCTAAGTTAGGACAGCAAATATATGTTTCTATACTTGTCATGGCACTTGATTGTGCCCTTAGTTCTGTGAATACCACATTCATTTTCGGCTTGCAAGTTTATCAACTCCCTCTGTGCCCACATTGTGTTTGAAAGATTCACAGAAGGTGTATGACGCAATTTCTGACTCTCGGGGGGATCTGTTGGAACAAGTTGCCCGGCTGTTGCCAAGAAAACACGCTGTTTACAATTAACAACTATTTATCGAAACACAATGGTGTAAAAGATATAGTCATTAGTGCTGGAAACAGTCAGTTTATTGTCTATGCATTCATCAAGACAAGTGTTTTTGGTTTGCAGTTGATATCTTTTACTACATTGCGTACTTGGAAGTGGAAGGGTGACGAGACTGGCGTCTTTTATTTGTTGCGTATAACTAGTCCAGCGTTTCCAGTGATTCTCTTTGACGTAGAAAAATTGAAAATGTTTAAAGACTGTGGTGATAGAAGGAGAAACGCATCCCATGAAACAAAGCGGCTGTGCATATACTTGGATGAAAGATATTCGAGAAAACAAGAACATGGCTGCTCCTGAAGTTCTATGTTAAAAGAAACAGACTCGATATTGAAGGAAACTTTTGATATGCAAATTTCGACTCTTTTGGCTTCTCAATAAAAAAGTGCGTTATCCAAGAAATGCATCATTAACCCTATGGTGAAGAAAAAAAAAACATCAAAAAACATCAAAGAATAGTTCCTGTTTCTTAACACCATTGACTATGCTATTCCCAGCAAGGAAGCTCCCTTTATCATAGGAAGGTTCTTAATATTTCTTGTCTTCTTTGTTTCCCTTTCTGGTGTCTGCTATGCGACTGTTCTATCCGAATTGCGTTCCAGCAGATACCCGGCAAAAATTTGAAGAACGCTTTCTTTTTCTTCCTACAAAGATACTGGCCAGGACTTTAGTCGGTTCAAAAGATCCCAAAGAAAGAATTATGTTCAGTTCCTTGAGGCAAAAATGTTGTTAGTATGAGAGGAAATTAAAATGGAAATCAGAGTAAAATTGTGTTCTTGGCATCAAATAGTTTTCGCTTTCTTGATAAATATATTCGATAAAAAATAAACAATCTACCACCATTTTCTTTCAACAATTCATTCAAGTTTTCAGATCACCGATTCGCACGAGCACACACCCACATATACGAATATATATATATATATATATATATATATATATATATACACACACATATATATATATATATCTGTAAAAATGGAAATAAATCCGACGGTATATAAATGTTCAAATATGAAAAAAAAACCCGAACCATTACGAGGAGGAATTTATTTATTGTTGAATTATTTACGAATGAAGTTGTAGTTTTTATATTAAATCATCATCAGGGCATTTAATATGTAAGCTTGTATCTTCTGAAATATATCACGTTTTATTTAAAAAAAAATGAAACGGAAAAGTGAGAAAGCTTTTAAGATTCTATTTCCGTAAGTGGCGTTCTGTTTCAAAACGATGTGACATAATTAGTGTTCGAAATGTATTTCTTAGTTGAACGTAAAGTATATATTCCAATCACTCACCATCGGCTGATTTGGAGTTGGATAATGCTATATATATATATATATATATATAATGTTACGCTGCCAGCACGGATCTCCCTGACCCTCTATTACTACCTGTCTCTATCGTCCATCGCTTCCGGGAGGTCTTCAAGGCTACATCCTGTATCGGCACAGAGCTGTTGTATATAGGGTCTAGGTGGTCGTCTTGCTTTTGCTCTATTATATGAAGGGGTCCACCGGTGTATATCGCTTATGAGTTCGTCCTTACTTCTCCGGCAGTATCTCGCATGTCTGGTTCATCAAACATTTCGTGTTATGTGGTAGGTGGGCGTATAGCAGCTGTTTTTTTTGGTTGTTGCCTCTAAGACTTGTTCAATATTGCTCGCAGCATTCTTGTGTAATTGCCGTCAAGCTTTTTTCCATACGTTTAGTTAGCGTCCATGTGGTGCATCCATATAGTATCGACACGACAGCTACTCAAAAAAACTGCGTTTTATTTCATCGGTCAGGTGTGGCTTCCATATGACCGATAGCCTATGACTAGAAATGTTATTAAAATATCTAATGTGAGTATAGATAGAAGAAATAATCAATGAACACTATTTTACCACCCATATATATATATATATATATATATATATATATATAAAGAAAGTAGTAAAACAGAATAATCCAAATTAGATTTATTTATTTTGATGTAAAGCCAACGTTTAACGTTTCGGTTTCGATATCCTTCTTCTGGACATTGATATCTTGAGAATTGTTCACAGCGATGGACGCTTCTCGAGATAACAGAAGCAATGAAAATGTATATAACGAAAAAGATATTGTACCGGCAAATTGACTAAAATCCCAAAACGGGACTTTATTTTCGCACGTGTGAAGCCGGGGCAGGTTGGCACTTGATCCCCTATAGAATAAGTCCTCGTTCAGAGTTTTTCTCTCAGGCATATAAGAACTGGCATATTACGTGAGGGATTAATTTAGGACCAGACTGACCGCCGCTGGCAAGGGGTTCCAAATTTCACACTATCACACACACACCAGGCCGCTAAACTTCCTTCCCCTCGACAATGGAAGATAATGAGCCTATAGGTTTTAGTCGTAATAATATTATATTGTAGTAGTCGGCAACTCCGGTTTCCCGTGTGATATTTTAGGAATTAATAGGACAATTCTAAGCAAGATAACATAAGGCGAATAGAAGCTAAAAAGGATATGTGACAACGACAAATTCGTAGTAGAACAGCAAAGAACAACATAGACCACATGGTAACATAAAAATACATGAATTCCTATACTACAGTTATATACACTTTCAAAGTGTCAAAACATATAATAATTGGACAGTCCACGAATATAAATGTCTTTTCTTGACTTCTGTTTTTCTTCAAATTGAGAGAGAGAGAGAGAGAGAGAGAGTGGTATACAAAATTTGGGTATAAAGGAAAAATGTCCCCAAAGTTACTTATCTTATTTTACGACGGTGTTCCACTGGAGAATCTTTCTTCTTTCACGAGCTACTAGACTTTGTTCTGTTTTTAATACTGGCTTGAAGAACTCGGGTCCCTCATGTCTCAGTGTTCTTTTGTCTTCAACCCGGAGTAGAATGGCTATGGTTCGTCTGCCCGCTACCAACCCTGCTCAAAAACTGATCTTTCTTACTATTTACTTCCGCTGAGGGGAAGGGGTCCCCACTTCCGTTTTGAGGTCCCAGCCAATCATTTGGCTTCTCTCTTCTCCCCCTTGGTGTCCGGCGACCTGAGGTTACTAAGTACCAACATCTGGTCTCCCCTGTGTGACCCGCATTCCTTCCTAACGGTCACTTGTTTGACGGCTAGATACTGTTAGTTCAACGGGAGGATAGTGATTTTATCTCCCTCCTCCCAGTGGGATATCGCGTGACAATATGAACATGCATTTAGCATTCTTAATTTAAAAGTATTAAGTACGTGTTTTGGCACGTGGAATGATGTTCGAAAATGTTGGATTTATATGTATGTGTGTGTGTGTGTGTGTGTGTGTGTGTGTGTGTGTGAGAGAGAGAGAGAGAGAGAGCGAGAGAGAGCGAGAGCGAAAATGTGTATGTGTGTGCGTGCGTGTCGGAGAGAGAAAGAGAGTGTGTGTGTGTGCGCGCACGTGCGTGTGTGTGTGAATATAATTGGAAATATCTCAACAAACCATTATTTGTATATTATTAATTTATTTCAGCTTGTTACAGCATAAGAAAAAACGACGTGTTCAGGTAGGGGATGTCCTCGTCATGTAATGGTTAAAGTGATGGACTGCGGAATCGTAGTAAGCGAGTTCGTACTCTAGTCACGCTATTACGTTCACTTTCAGGCAAATACCCTAGGGAAAGGTATGAACCCCCTTATCCGCCCAGCAATGGGTTAAATAGTACCACAAGGAGAATATCTTTGGTATTAAATAACTTACAAAGGTTGATATGTCATTAAACAAAGAACCGAAATCAAACCTCTTCATTGTGTGAAGGCTATCTGATAAATTTAATGAGTTTTTTTTCCAATTATTTTACTCTCAAAAAAAGTACAAATTTATTCATTAATTACCATACGTTGAGCACTTCTTTATATTTTCAAATATTACAATTCCCAACTATTCTTCACACACACACACACACACACACACACACATATATATATATATATATATATATATATATATATATACATATATATATATATATATACGATTTGTAGTAATAATTTCAATAGTAATATCAATAGTAATATTAATAGTATTAATTCTTAATATGGTATTATCTATAATACTTGGTATGATTCTATTCATAAATTTAACAATTTTAGGTTTAATAATAAAGTGAATATTATGATAATGTGTTAGATATAATTGTAATCTTGGGGATTTATAATATTATGTTTTATTTCATTATAATTATAGATAATAGTCTTAACAATAACTGGTATAATTTCTATTTTTACTTTTAATGAGATCAATTATATTGAATAGTATAAATTGACGTGACAATTTTTTAAAGTTTTTTTTTTATAAAATAGTATTAATATACAATATAAGATTTTATAATAGAATTAACGATCCCTTTCGAGACCAACATCGACTGGGCGCATCAGCGGAAATTGGAAAAGTACGAAGACCTTCGTAAACAGTGTACTAAGAATGACTGGTCAACAGACATATTTCGTCTTGAGATTGGATTTCGAGGTTTTATTTCGCACGCAACCTCTACATTTTTTTTACCAAAATCGGACTTACACCAGCAAAGAAGAGGGAATATATAAAAAAGATCCAAAACAAGACTGTAACAGCATCTGAACGGATATGGCATTCGTACAGATTAAACACCATCCAATAAAGTCTGGTAGTATTGTGAGATACAGCTGGGGCGCCCTGGGTTAGTGGCTGCAGTTTTTGTATATAATTTTTTAAAAAATTAAAAAAAAAATTTTTTTCAAATTTGTTAAGAGTTTATTAATACCCATGTAAGTTGTTTATTGTAGATAATTTTTCTCTCCCCAAATTCATTTATTCCTTTATTCTATATTTTTTACTCTTCTTCATTTGGGTTTAAAAGTTTCTTTGCCATTAAATAAAAAAGAGGTGAAAAGGGAAGAGAAGTCAAAAATTGATACATCTTGATACAGGAATTCAATGTGATTTGTTAACTTAGCCGGAAAAACAGATGGTCAGGTCTTTACCAAAAAAAAAAAAAAAAAAAAAAAAGAAAGAAAAGCAAATGAAATTTAGGTTAGGGAGATACGTTAACCGGATTTTGTTGTTGTTTTTTTTAAATATCCATTAGAAATTTCTCCTAATTTCTTTGCCTGAAGATGCAGATCTAAGATTTAAAAAATATAGGGCCTGCTGAAATAAATATTACGAAAAAATATGAATACTTTTTAAAAGTTCTTCTTTCACACACACACACACACACACACACACACACACACACACACACTCATATATATATATATATATATATATATATATATATATATATATAAAGTGTGACTTAACATGAATATCGTAAATAGAAACCTGCAGAAGAAAATTAAAAGGAAAAAAACACGGTAAAAAAGCAGGAATTTATGAAACAGTATGAAAACCATACCAAATAAATCAACGAAACGTCCATAAATTTACTGAGAAGAAAAGCCGAATACAAAAAGAATTTTAAAATGTCTACGATAATATCTCTGATATAGCACAGGGACAGGTATGGCCATTACTTTGATTTAATTAATGCGGCTTTCATAACAAAAGATCAAAATTCGTGTCTTTGACGATTGATAAAAAATGGTTGGATTTTATTTCATATCAACCATCGTAGATTAATCAATGCCAAATTCTCTTTATACGAACAGAAAAAGAATATAAAGTCAAGCAAAGTTGGCGACCGTTGTCGAGGGTGACCCGAAGGCTACCTTTTCAATAGTCTCCCAGACTAAAGGCAAACACTCTACTCATTAGACCAATGAAACGCAGGTGAGTTCATTTTTTAGTATGCAGTTGAATGATTTCCAGTATTGCTATGTATCATTAAGAATTTATAAGAACTTTAGTCATGACACTCAGTTAAATGACCAAACCGTTCCATTTCTTACAAGTCAATTTAGGATGTCATTTGTTTGCACACAGTATTAATGAGAACCACTTCTATTTGACCTCTAGATAGGCCTTATCAGGTAATACCACTCGGTGCCGGCCAGAGTGGACCTGGGAGCAATGGCAATGATGAGGTACTCCCCATTCCCGAAAGTTCTAATACTGAAGACTCATCATCAAATTGTTTAGTGTCATATCCAGGACATTTGTTAGAGGGTCGACATTTCAAGCTTAAAAATCTCTCTAAAACTACGCGTTACCTTATACGACCAGACAAAAAAATCCAATCCTTTAACACAAAGTGGATAAACAGGAGAAAACTACTCCTAGCAATCGATATACACAACTTGCCGTAACTCCAGGAGACTGTTACAAACATTTCCTCTTTTACCACATCGGTAAAATAGTGGAACAATACTCCTAACAATTGATATCAACCACTTACTATAACTCCAGCAGACTGCCACAAACGTTTCCCCATTTAACATATTGGTCAAATAAAAGTTGTAAAGTTCGCTACCGTAGTCGAGGGAGACCAGAAGGCTCCCTTTTCAATAGCTACTACACTGAGGTGTAAAGGGGCGCTATTCCTTTCGCTGGATTGCCCCACTTTAGCCTCGATACGTACCTTATATTGCTGAGTGTTAAGCAAGGAGGTATCAAGTACCATTTTTAAAGTCTTTGTTATGACGCGACTGGGGATTGAACCAGGTCTCCCTGACCATTGACGAACACTCTACCCACTAGGCCCATGAGCCGAAAGGGAGCAATACTCCAAACAATTGATATAAACTATTTACTGTAACTCTAGCAAACTACCACAAACGATTCTCCATCTACCACATTGGTCAAATAGTGGAGCAATACTCCTAACAATTGATATAAACCACTTGCTCTAACTCCAGCAGAATAACACAAACATTTCCAACTTCATCTTGTTTGGCGAACATATTTAACAGATCAACACAGAAATTGCTATAGAATAATTAAACTAGAAAACAATTTATTATATTAACATTATATCATATGCCATTTCCAACACCGGATGCACTGACTTTAAACACTCACTAGAATGTCACAGTAAGCTACTTAGGAAGTTAACATCTCCATATAGCCCAGTTGGATGGGGTTTTAGAATATACAAACTGCATCTCTGCAGAAGGGTAAGATTTCCCCAATGAGTGTCCTGTATATGACAATAAACAATTTTATGGTGAGGCTCTCGTCCTGGAGCTTTGGGGAATGCGGAGTAACCCTTCATTGCCATTGCTCCCTGATCCACTTTGTCCTGGAATAGTAGCGCCTGATAGGGTCCTATTTATGGGTCAAATAGAACTTTTTGACATTTAAACTGTGTACTCATCATCATCATCATCATCATCATCATGTCGTGTCACCAGCACGGATATCCCTGACCTTCTCTCGCCACTTCTCCCTATCATTCATCGCCTCCGGCAGGTCTTCTGGGTTACATCCCGTGTCCTCACATAGCTGCTGTATGTAAGTTCGGGCTGTATAGTTTTCGTGATGGGAGGCAGGTGGCCGTACATTTGGCGTCTCGTGGGGTGTTGTCGCCAGGACTTGTTCAATTTTGCTCTCAACATTCTTGTGTAGTTGTCGTCAAGTTTCTTCTCCAGCCGTTTAGTTAGCGTCCATGTAGTGCACCATATAGCAGTATCGATACAACAGCTGCCTGGAAGAAACTGCGCTTCATTTCATCGGTCAGGTCTGATTTCCATATTATTGAGAGCCTATCTATAGCCGTCCATGCTTTCGTCAGTCGTGTGTCGATGTCGTTTTCGGTTGATGAGACGCTACTTCCTAGGTAGGTGAATTTGTCCACTAGCCTCAGAGAGGCTCCGTCTAGTGTGGTATCATTTAACTGTGTATAAACAAATGACTGATGTTTAATTGAATTTTTTGTGATACATAGCAATACTTGAAAACATTGAACTATGTCCAAACAAGTGATTAATAGTTAATAAAGTATTTCGTATTCGACTGAAATAAGTAAGACTATTTAGCTAAAAAGTCTATCTACCAAATTTGTTTTGAAATCATATATTTAATATATAAAACGGATTTGCCGGGCCATTGGCCTAATGAGTAAAGTGTTCGCCAATGGTTCGGGAGACCAGGTTTCAAAAAATGGTACTTGATTCCATCTTGCTTAACACTCAGAATTTTAAGGTAAGGAACAAGGGTAAAGTGCAGCAATCTAGGGAATGGAGTAGCGTTCTTCCTTACACCTCAGGGTAGTAGCTATTGAGAAAGAGCCTTCGGGTCGTACTCGACCAAGCTCACCAACTTAACTTTTTATAAAAAAAAGATTTGGCATTAAATAACCTGCAATAGTTGATATGCCATAAAACCAAACCAAACCAAAACTGACCAGAATGTCACAGCATCCAGACAGCCAGTATGACAACTAGAATATGATAGTGCAATAGATTTAGAATTCACATAGATATAAGTTCTCACTTATAAAAATCTGTGTGTTTCATATATGGCTGATGTCAACTCGATTTCAGAGAAAAATAATGTACACCATACACGATTGGAGTAATGAGAGTTTGATGAGACATAATGGTTGTTTTATTGACACACACTGACCTTCTTACTGTATTTATGTAACATACACAGTTTTAAAAAATGCTTACATAGAAGTTATTTTGCCGACAATTAACACCTTAATCATCGCATGTAGTACTAATTTTAAAACTATTTACTTAAACACATTTATGTCCTGTGGATCGGGACAAAAGAATATGCCAACTGGACTTCAATCTTAAAGATATAAAGTACATCAGAAAGTTATCGGAATTGACACACAAATATAGATATAAATGTATATAATTAATTTTTCTTTGAATGGAAAAATACGATAAAAAAATAATGCAATACTTAAAACCATTTAACTGTGTGAAAACAAACGAGTTCAAAGATTATATACAAACAATTTATTTAAAATCCAAATAGGAATAAACAAGATTTGGCATTAAATAAATCCCTAAGATTGATATGCTATTGATTTAAACTTCTAAGCAATCATCATACACGTTTATAAAATTTAACTCCAATAAAAATTATAAAATACAGGGCATCATCATCATCATCATCATCATCATGTCGTGCCGCTTGCACGGATCTCCTTGACCCTCTCTCGCCACTTCTCCCTATCGTTCATCGCCTCCGGCAGATCTTCAGGGCTACATCCCGTATCCTCACATAGCTGCTGTATGTATGTATATATGTATGTTCGAGCTGGTTTTCCTGATTTTGCTCGGCCATATGTGGGGTCCATAGGTGTGCATCATTTATGAGCTCATCTCTGCTTCTCCAGCAGTGTCCTGCGTGTCTGGTCCGTCTAACTTGGATAATTTTCGTGATGGGAGGCAGGTGGCCGTATAGTTGGTGCCTTGTGGGATGTTGCCGCCAGGACTTGTTCAATATTGCTCGCAACATTCTTGCGTAATTGCCGTCTAGCTTCTTCTCCAGCCGTTTTGCTAGCGTTGTCGATCTTAATTTAGGCCTACTGGTTGTGTTTGGGCCTTCCAGAAACTTCTGCGTGTTTTAGTGTCAAACAATAAAGCAGGTAATGGTTTAACCATCAATTTGTATCCTGGGCAAACTGCTTTTGATGGTTAAGCTCAAGTCCGGCAGCTTTGGGGAATGTGGAGTACGCATTCCCAAGTCCACTCGAACTCTGAGTGGTAGAAACTGATAGAGTCTCATCTATGGGTCAAATTGAACTGTTTGACCATCCTACTGTGAGCAAATAAATGACTGATGCTAAACTGAAATTCTAGTGTGACATATCAATTCTTGTAACCATTTAACTGTGAGTAAACAAATGAGTAATGTGGAATAGAATAATTAAGCAATACTTGAAATCCTTTAACTGAATGCAAAAATTGAATTATTGGTATTACATATAATATGTGTAACCGTTTAACTCTGTGTAAATGAATGAATATTGCTGAATAGAATTATTAGAGTTGGATAAAATTCTTGAAACTATTTAACTGTGTACAAACAATCGCAATACTGAATTGTGTGTTATAAGTTTTTCAAAAATAAAATCAACTACAAAATATTTACTTACAAATCATATGCGTATAGATTAAACAGTGTGCAAACAAATGGTTGTTAAATGAACTTGTTAGTGTTACATTGCAATAATTAAAACAATTTGACTGTGTGCAAACAAATGAGCTTTTGCTCTTTCAAACTTATTTTTATAACCTATTTCTCCGAAAATCATGTATTTAGTATATGCATATTTATAAAGAGGATTTGGGATTAAATAACCTACAAGGGTTGATATGTCATAAAACCCAACAAACAACGAATCATGAGCTAAAAATCTTTAGGTTGTCTTATATGCTAAATCACTTTGTACGCTGTAATTTACGTATATATATATATATATATATATATATATATATATATATATATATATATATATGAAATCGTCATAAAAATAAAATAAAATATATATGTGTTTGTGTGCGTTGGGGATATTTTTAAAATAAAAAAAAGTCGTTGTGAAAAGTTTCAGTTGTGTATGGCGATTCAAAGACTCGAACTCGACCCGTTTTAAATGTTTTTACAGCGGAGAAAATTATACAAATACATGATTGGCAGATTCATCTTGACGAAGTGACGACATCTAGCCATATTGAAAAAAGAATAACCTCTTTATGTATCTTTCATATTAGGATCTATAGATCTATCGGAGTAATGACATATATCTTATATTCATTAAAAAAATTAAAAAGGATCCTGTTTTCCGCAATCATTTTGTTACACCTCAAAATCTTGGTTGGGCTTTTCTCATCCGAAGATCTCTCTATGACGTAACATGTGGAAAGATTACCAAACGAACTCTGTTAAAACCTTAAACAGACTTCAAGTCATGGGATATTTATGTCTCTTAATTTATTCTTGTTTGGTAGCAAGAAAACAGAGAGGATATGACAACAAAGGGTATATTCTATTAATTTCCGCCTCCTGACGTATTACATCCGGGCCCTTTCATCCATGGAGATAAATAAAAAAAAGCATTTTTCCTTCTTCAAAATCAAAGGGACGTAATGGATATTTAATTCATACGTACATAACTGAAATAATCAAAAGTACTCTTTCCCCAGATATATATATATATATATATATATATATATATATATATGGATCAAAAATGTTTGATTTTCATTGTTATTTAAAGGTTTAGTTTTTTTTGTTTTAATGGCATATCAACCTGCGTGGGCCATTTAATGCCAAAACCATTCTTCTAGAAGAACAGCAGTGATGCTATTTAACCCATCGCTGGAAGGATAAATGGAATTCAAGCCAAGGGTATTTGTCCAAAAGTGAAGGAAATAGCGTGACTGAAGTTTGAACTCACTCACTACACTTCCGCAGTCCATCGCTTTAACCATTACACCACGAGGACACCCCGACGAATTTTTCATTTTGAATTTCGAAACCACAATAAGACATTCAATGCAGATTAATACTCTCAACCGCGGCAACTTGTGCGTGAAAGTGCCCAGTCGACTGGGGCTGTAGAATACACCTACTGCTTCTCTGCAGAGGGGTAAGCCCCCACCAACGAGTGTCCTGGATATGACACTAAACAATCTGATGGTGAGGTTCCAGCAGTGCTGGAGCTTTGGGGAATGCAGAGTACCCCTTCATTGCCATTGCTCCCAGGTCCACTCTGGTCCGGAGTGGTAGCACCTGATAGGACCCTATCTATGGTTTAAATAGAACTAACAGCATACTTATGCTAAACTGAATTGTTTGAGTAAACTGAATAGCTTGAAATAGAAATGTTTTTGACAATTAAACCGTACTTACATTTAAACTGCGTGCTTATGCTTAACTGAATTATTTGAAATAGAACTGTTTTTCGACATTAAAATTGTATTTACACTTTACTGAATTGTTACATATAACTTCTTGAATAGTTTGAAATAGAAATGTTTTTGACAATTAAGCTGTGTACTTACGCTAAACTGAATTGTTTTAAATAGAACAGATTATTTACATAAAAATGGATTTGGCGTTAAATAACCTACAAGGGTTGATATGCCATAAAACCCACCAAACCAAACCAAACTTGTGCGTGAAAATATTCTTAGAAAACGCCCTTGTCAATGGGATAAACGTGGTGCTTCCATATGATAACGCAAGCCGACATTTAGCAAGAATCATGCCGGAAATAATATGGGATCAAGGCGGGTCTCTTTTACCCCATCCGGCATATTCACCAGACCTTGCACCAAAGGATTTCAATCTTTTTCGTTCTCTACAAAGTTGTTGTGACTGCCAAAAGATTTTCTCAAGAAAATCAGGTAAAAACGTTTTTGGCAAACTTTTGAGCTGGAAACCATCTAGATTTTATTTGAGAGGAATCCAAAAGTTCCTGATACTTGGCAAGGGTCCATTCAAATGACGACTGTAGTATCGATTAAAATCAATTCATTGTTCGGTTATTTATGAATGAATTATATTTTACTAAAACAAATTATTCATGTCTCAACCCATTATATATATATATATATATATATATATACAGAGGGTATGTCCGGGAGGCAGCACCCCACAAAGCAGCAGCTGGACGGCCACGTACCACACATCATGAAAACTGTCCAAGTTAGACGAACCAGACATGAGGGACACTGCGGGAGAAGTAGGGACGAACTCATAAGTGACGTACTCCTGTGGATCCCTTCACATGGACGAGCAATGGCACGACGACCAGCTCGAAACTACATACAACAGCTCAGTTCCTATAAGGGATGTATTTCTGAAGACCTGCCGGAAGCGATGGATGACAGAGAGGGTTGGCGAGAAAGGGTCAGGGATATCTGTGCTTATGGTGATGATGATGATGATGATGATATAGAGGGTGCAGAAGCATAATGTTCTAGTATTATAATGAATGACTCTATTATTGTTGGGTATCACCTACCTTTTCAGCATCATGTGCTGTTCCCTCTGCCATATATGGCAGTAGCAGAGATCAGTCTGAGAAGGATAAGCCTACGAGTCAGACCAGAAGAGCCGTTACTATTGTTTAAGTATATCCTAATCACTAATCCTATGTTCTTATTACTAACAGTCTCTCTCTTGTAAATATTCTTTCCTGTAAATACAACTATTTACCTCACATATCGTGGTTTGTCTTATTATTACTACTACTTGTGTTCACTAAACAGAACACAACAATTATGAAACAAGATTCATTTTAATTTAAAAAAATGAGTAATAAAATATGAAGATAGACACAAAAGAGTAAATTTACTCAGTATGGCCACCGTTTTTTTTTTTTAAGTTATTGAATCGACACGCCTTCGAAACGATTTGCATGCCTTGAAAATAAATTCTTCAGACATTTTATTCCATTCTTCTTCTATAAAAGTTTTAAACAAACCAAAACAAAACTAAAGGTCAGTAATGACACCCAGGATATAAAAACTAGACACTTTCTCTGCAATTTATTACTTGTAAACTTGGGCAAAATATCATGTAGAACATGTACTTTAAATTCCTCCATTTATTTATAATCCATGTAATTTCAGATAAGATAATGAAAATACGTAATATAAAAATATGAAATAATGTAATATAATGGCTGAGGGATTTCGTTTTATATATCTTGCCTTTCGGTTTAGTTAGGCTGAGAACTCACTGCATAGGTTAGTTAGGTGCAAACATGAGCGCAGGTGTTCACGCGCGCGCGGAGAGGATGTGTCATTCAGAGATGTCAAAATAAAAATCTCACATAGGAATTTGGACCAGGGGATGTAAATGACATCATGCACCGGAAGCGTGGGCTGAGGATTTTTGGGGATTTGAGAAAAAGCAGTGAGTTGAGTTCCTGCCTCTGCGCGGAGTGGACGTGTCATTCAGAGATGTCGTAAATAAGAATCCCAGATAGGTGGGTGACGTCACGCACCGGAAGCGTGGGCTGAGATTTTTTGAGAAAAGTCAATTAGTTGAGTTCTGCCACGGAGGAAGAAAGTTGACTTTCGCTCGCTCGCCGCGGCTTTGTGTCGGGTGCGCACGTGATATGGGGGGGGTGGAGATGGAAACGGCGTCATAGAAAGATTGTGCCCCTCTCTTCCTTATGTCGAAAAACCTTTTAACTCAAAGGTAATAAAAAGTTTCGTACCTGAACTAAGAAGTCGTAAGTGTTTTTCGTGTTTCGGGATTCCTACGTTCTATGTATATATGTTATAAACATTCTATGTACGTTTCACATATTCATGTATGGCTATGTTACAATAAGATTAACTGATGAAGGCACTCTTAAATCAATTAATTTTTGGTTGGATTCAAAACATAAGAAATTTCAAATGTGTTGTTACAACATGCTTTTGAAAAGAGGAAAAGTATCTATGACTCAAAACAATATATATATATATATATATATATATATATATATATATATATATATATATATATATATAAAGTAAATAAAGATAGTGAATATCCAAAAAATGACAGTTCAATGCAAGGCTATTTAATACAAAATATAACTGCAGAGTAACATACATATTTTTTGTTTAAAAATAAGAAATTTAGAAATTGTATTCCATAATAAATTTCTTTCGCTTTTTGAAGCTCATCAAATGGATTTCAAATATATATATATATATATATATATATAAACCGGTGCTAATGTACTTAAATGTCTTCAGCTACTGACACTATTTATGGAACAATTTTAAAAGTAAACGCTACACACTGCAATGGATGTCCTTCTTCTTACAAAGTAGTAATGTACACACAAAAGTTAGATCACTTTCGTAATACATCCTTCCTTGATGATGGCCCAAAATCGGACAGAAAGTACTTGGGCAATAAACAATTATGGAAAATATATCAATCAATTCCCGCCGAATTCTATAAAATCAATACGGCAATATGAAAGGATCAAAAAGAAAATATGTAGACAGAAAACATCTAATATATTCAACGAAATTTTTATTAATGAAGAAATGAAGCCAAAATATATATATATATATATATATATATATATATATATTACAAACTAAAAGCTCAATCGTCTCTATCTGCGAAAGGGTAAAAAATAACTTATGTCCAGCATATCACACTGAACCGTCTGATGATTAGACTTCAGTTCTGGAGCCTTTGAGGAATGTGGAGTATCTCTTCATTGTTATTATTATCAGGTAATATCCAACTCAGAAATTTAGTGCCTGTTAGGGTGCCATCAAGAGATGGAATAGAATTAGATAATAATTCACTATACTTTACTTTAATTAGATAATTCAGTTTAGCATAAGTACGCAGTTTCAATGTCAAAAACAGTTCTATTTCAAACAATTCAGTTTAGCATAAGTACACAGTTTAGTTCTATTTGACCCATGGATAGGACCGTATCATGTGCTACCATTTCGGGCCTGAGTGGACCAGGGAGCGCAGTCAATGAAGAGGTACTCCGCATTCCCCAAAGCTCCAACATTACTGGAACCTCACCACTAGATTGTTTAATGTCATATCCTGGACACTCATTGGTGGGGGGAGTGTTACCCCTCTGCAGAGGTGCATTCGGTGTATACAACAGCACCCTCAGTCTACAGGATGCATATATATATATATATAAGGATCATTCAGTAGATAAATTAATTAAAAAAAGAATCAGATTACATTTTTTTTCTGAACTTATTCCATAGTTTGCAATTGGTTTATAGCAAAAAATCCTTATCGCCCAAAAGTAATTTCTTTGTGGCTATTCAAAATGGCGACAAATCAGAGTGCGTTAGGATTGAATAGAGTTCTGTCATCAAATTCTCGGTGATTAAAAAGTGCAAACCATGTGCAATTTACCGAATAATGTGTAATGCCTATCGGAGAAGAATGTTTTAGCAAAAAGAAAAGTTTACAAATGGGTTAAATGTGAGTTTTCCACTACGAGCCTGTGGGAAAGAGTGTAAAAACAGTGACTATTCGGTAATGAAAAAGTTCTGGGTGCAGTGGCAAGTAAATAATGGGATGCTGGGAGTTTTCTGTGACATGAAAGGACCCGTGACTAGATTTTCTTTTTAAAATGCAATACTAAACAGTACTTCCTGTAGTCACCTCTTTAGGCCAAATTCACCTACTTTATTGAATTACCATCTTATATATATATATATATATATTGTCACTCTCAGACACACTGTCTCGTTGAATCACAACTCATCGGCGTGGCTAGACAGTTATTATGCTTCAAGCTAGGATCGAACCCCGACTGACTTTACGTCAGTCAGTCACCTTACAGTACGTCCATCAGCAACCTCAGCGTAAGAGAAGGGAATTTAACGTATATGTATCACTTTTTTTTTTCTTACATATATACGCTGAAAGGTTGGGCACTTCGGGTAGTGCAATGGTTATCAAACTAGACAAGTAAACCTTCCTGAGTGATTTCGAGTCTCATTGGGTGACCCCTTCATACGGCCTTGCGTCACATCTAAACAAAAAGCTTAGTAAATTACTACTATACGCTTAAAGTCTACCAAGTGCTCAATTCATTTCAAGAGCTTTGCATTTCGCGAGTGGTAACCACTAATTGCTTCGCTAGAGTGCTCAACACCCGGTGTGGCGAGGAGCACAATTATTGTCAGACAGACTGGTAACACACTCCTTTTTTTTCGAAAGGTAAGAGTTCAGTGAATAATCAACAACCTGTGTGGGACATTTTGAACAAATCCCTTGAGGGCCTCTCTCTCTCTCCCTCTCTCTCTCTCTCTCTACATATATATACATATATATATATATATAAACACAACCTCCAACACAAACGAATTTCTAGAGATTAAGACAGATATCCGAAATAATTTCTCTCGTTTTCGAAAACTAATAGCGCGTTGCAACAACAAATATGTTCAGCTCCGGCTCTTTTTTCTTGGTGAGGCCAAAAACTTTTCAAAAAATTCTTGTATATATATATATATATATATATATATATATTGTTAATTGAACCGATGCTCATATATTAAGAATTGTGTCTTCTTGTATTGATGTAAATGAAGTTTGCGTTCTTGTTCACACAGAGAATCATGTTAATTTTGTCTGAGACATAACTTTTTTTTGTCAAATTTATTTCAATGTGTCTTTGTGTATTCGTTTGTTTGTGTGAAAAACATCACGTGCCTTTGCCGCGCTCTGGAAAGCCGGAGTTATTATTTTCTGCCAGTCAAGCAATAACGAACAACGTGTCAATAAAATCGAGTCATTATATCTCTCGATAAGCGTGGGGTTAAACCTTGCGCCGGCGCATGCGCGAACACGAGTTCTTTAACATCTTTCATACAAGCTGTGTAGTTGGCGTCTCGGGTCTGTGAAGGTGAGACGCAAAAACAGGTGTTTATCGGTTCTCTCTTGGCTGAATCCAATTATTTAAAAAGAAAAGTGGGTAAATCTAATTTCCACCTGCTTCGTAGGACATTTATCGTCTTCCTTTGTACAAATTACACCGTCGTTGAAATAGAACGATTGAATCATTTTTCTGTACTGCGATTCGACTTCATGTTTTCTCGTTATTTCGTCTACTTTACCAGTATCCAGTTCTACTAAATGAATAATGTGCTTAATTCCTTTCTTGCAAGTTATTTTTAAACTAAAAGAGGGAGCAAAGTTACTTTCTTTCATTTCACGGTATCGTATTATACATAGAATTTACAATATAATGTCAGCAATGTTTAGTTTTGTAATGGTTTCGTGATATAAAAAATTACGATATTTTATCATACTAAATACAACCCGATAGTAACGCTCCAGTATTGCTGGAGCTTTGGGGAATGCGGAGTACTCCTTCTTTGCCATCGCTTCCTGGTCCACTTTAAACCGGAGTGTTAGCTCCTGATGGGATCCTATCTATGGGAACAAATAGAACTGTTTGACATTTAAACTGAGTGCAAATAAAAAACTAAAGCTGAACCCATTTGCTTGAAACAGAAATGTTTGATCATTTAACGGTGCGTTAACAAATGACTGATATTTAATAGAATTGTTAGGGATACATAGCAATACTTTGAAGCACTTGCCGTTGAAGGAATAATGTTGAGTATAATCATTAGCGCTAAATAGCAGTACGTGAAACTCTTTAACTGTGTGCCTAAATTGAATTATTCGTATTAGATAGCAACATTTGTAACCACTTCACTATGCGAAAACAAATGATTAATATCGAATAGAATTATAAGTGTAAGAAAGCAATAATTGAAATGATTTAACTGTGTAGAAACAATAGCGATATTAGTGTGCAAACAAATTACTTCTTACTCATTTAAAAATGAAATTGTGTGCAAAGAAATGATTGGTGTTAAATTGTGACTTTTATGCTAGATATTTTACACCTAGCAGAGTGACTGAGTAAGTTTAGGTTCTTTGTTTAATGGCATATCAACCTTTATCAACCTTTGTTGGTTATTTAATGCCAAAGCCATTCTCTTAGAAGAACATGACTGGTACTATTTAACCCAGAGCTGGGAGGATAAGGGGGTTCATACCTTTCCCAAGGGTATTTGTGCAAAAGTGAACGCAATAGCACGACTGGAGTTCGAACTCGCTTACTCCGATTCCGCAGTCCATCGCTTTAACCATTACACCACGACTACTATTTATCCAAAGATAGAGAATAGTTGGGTGCATACTTTTTCTAATGGTATTAAAAAAAATGAAAAAAAGAAAAAAAAAAGACATCGACACGCGGCGAACGAATGCATGGACAGCTATCCATAGTCTATCGATCATATGGAAATCAGACCTGACCGCAGTTTCTTCCGGGCAGTAGATACTGCTGTATGGATGCACATCTTGGACGCTAACTAAACGGCTGGAGAAGAAGCTAGACTGCAATTACACAAGAATGTTGCGAGCAATATTGAACAAGTCTTGGAAGCAACACCCCACAAAGCACCAACTATACGGCCACCTGCCTCCCATCACGAAAACTATCCAAGTTAGACGAACCAGACATACAGGACACTGCTGGAGAAGCAGGGACGGGCGCATAAGTGATGTACTCCTATGGACCCCCACATATTGCCGAGCAAAAGCGGGACGACCAGCTCGAACATACATACAGCAGCTATGTGAGGATACGGGATGTAGCCCTGAAGACCTACCAGAGGCGATGAACGATAGGGAGAAGTGGTGAGAGAGGGTCAGAGATATCCGTGCTAGCGGCACAACATGATGATGATGATGATTACCATCTTGAGAAATTCAAACAGCTTCGAGCAAGATTTGAACTCAAGACGTCGTATCCATTTCTTAAGACAATAAACAATATTCCACAAGGTGTCACACTCTTTTTTATTTTAAATTATATTAAACATTGGGAAAATAGTTATATTTTGTAATTTAATATTCAATTTATTTATTTGGAGTTGAATTGAAATAAAATTTGGATACAATGGGTATATCAAATGTAAAGTTTAAAAATTCTGGTCTAAAATCTTGAGAATTAAAATTTTTAAATCATCCAACAAACCTAAAAAAATTCAGTAAATTCAAGGGAGAAAATACCATATCTCTCTTTATTGTATTGTAAGAATTCGTTTTCTGTTACTAGTATATTATCCATCTGATGATGCTAGACCCCTAACGAAATATGTCAATTTGATACTCAAAACTTATATATATATATATATATATATATATGTCTTTAAGAAAAAACAAAACCGGTCACATTAGGATTATAAATTTATTTCCATCCAGATGGAATTACTCCCAACTTCGGTTTAACTGGACCGAATAATACTATATATATATATATATATATATATATATATATATATATGAATGTTTGAAATCAGTTACTTTAAGCTTGTATTCGCTTAGTTGAAGACCTTTTACAAAAGTAATCTCTACCATGAATTAACACTATTCCTAGCCCAGTCGATCCAATTGGATCTCCGCAGAGAGGTAAGGCCCCACCAATGAGTGTCCTGCATATGACACTAAACAATCTGATGGTGAGACTACAGTAATGCTGGAGCTTTGGGAAATGCAGTAATACCCCTTCATTGACATCACTCCCAGGTCTACTCTGACCCGGAGTGGTAGCACTGATATGGTTCTCTCTATGGGTCGAATAGAACTGTTTCTCATTTAAACTGTATTTGATAATTACTCATGATGAATTGAATTGTTTGAAAAAGTGTTGCATATTGACCTTCGACCCGGCCAAACATTCGAAAGACGGCGGAAGTGACACATTTCGATGGCCAGTTATGGGAAAAAATCTCGTAGGCGGGATTGGCTGACAATATGGGACAAGGTAAAATCCCGCGGTAGAGTCACAGACTGATACACCGGAAGAGAGTGACCTGTGAACTGCATGAAAGTTATTTCCGCTTGATGACGATCAAACATGCCATTCCAAAGACAGCGGAAGTGACACATTCCGATGGCCAGTTATGGGGAGATATTGAGTGGGCGATTGAACTATTATATAACTCGGTGAAGACAGGAAGTCAGTTAGTTTTGGAGATCGGAGTATTTTGAGACCAAACCCGTTGGTGACAAGATGCGGTAGAGAAAGCCAGCACCCAGCAGAGTGGGCTCCCGGGCCTTCAGTTGAGCAACCCTGGAGAACGGGAAAGAAACGCGGTTATGGCCAATAGAGTGGGGAGGTCAATATGTTGCAGTTCTGTTCGGTTCCCAGCTCCCCCTCACACACAAACCTTTCAAATAATTTGAGAGGTATATTTTTCTAAAAGACTGTCGCTCGTCTTCATTGCGTCTTTTATTGTGCCGTTGTGTTTATGCATGCATCATTATATGAGTATACAACAATAGAACTGCTTGATCATTTAACTGTTTTTAAACGAATAACTGATAACTAATTGAATTGTTAGTTATACATAGCAATACTTGGGACTATTAAACTTTGTTGATTTATTTTTACAAATCATATACATCTAATATATTTGTAAAAACCGGATTTGGTATTAATAACCTACGAAGGTTGTTATGCCATAAAACCAAACCAATGCCGAATACTATTCTGCCTGATGAGTGTTCATAATTTGACATTTTCTGGGGTGGACACCAGCTTTTCTGTTGTAGCGTCGAAAAATTTTTTCCTGCAACTTTTTTTTTACTTACAATTATCTATCTATCTATCTATCTATCTATCTGAGGAAACAAGATATTTAGAAAATGATCTCATTCATAGTTGAATTATTTGCCAAGATTAAAAGTTTCCGTTTTTATATTTAACTATCATTAGGACAGTTATATTTGATGTTGTATATTATTAAATAAAATCAATTTTGAGTAGATTTAATTTTAAATATAACTCAGAGGATACAACATCACATATAACTGCCCTGAGGATGGTTTAATGTAAAAACGGAAACATTTAATCTTGGCAAATAATTCAACTGTAAATAGAATCATCTCCTGAGTGCCTTGCTTTTTTATACTTGAACATTTACTAACCATCGGATGTATTTCTATTTTTTCCTGATATATATATATATATATATATAATATTGAATAGACAATAATATAAAAAACTTATGTCAACCCTTTAAAAAAAATTCAGTCTTCTTTTAGGGAAGAAAATGGAGTAAATAAAGAAACATTTATTTTCCTTTTCATTCTTTTGATGGCCAGATGTGGTCATCAGTGTTTCCTAAATAACGTTTGAAGGCAACGCGTGACACCGAAACAATATCCAAATAAAGGATAAAATCATGTGGAAATTTGACTTGAACACTTAAAGGATTAATTATTTTTGTCTTAATATTTTAGAATCTTGTGGTTCGTATATTTTAAAAGGATTGTCGTTTGTTAAAAAGTCAGCTGGTCTTATGTAGTCACACACACACACACACACACACACACACATATATATATATATATATATATGTGTGTGTGTGTGTGTGTGTGTGTGTGTGTATCTTTCACTTATCTATCTATCTATCTATCTATCTATCTATCTATCTATCACATGAATAGTAATATGGTTATTTAGGATCTTTAGAAAAGAAATTCTAAAAAGATATTTCAATGCATAATGATATATATATATATATATATATATATATATATATATATATATATATATATATATTGTACAATTAAATGGAGACTCAAACTCGGTTAAGCCGTCATAATAAATTTATTTCGGCGGAGAATATTGTTGGTATATTCTCCGTCTCGTCAGATGACTCTTATTCAGAAGATAGAATGTGTGTGTGTATGTGTGTGTGTGTGTGTATTTGCGCGCGCGTGTGTGTGTATTTGCGTGTGTGTATGTGTGTGTGTGTGTATATATATATATATACAACCACAAGCACACTCCCATATATATATATATATCTTTATAGATATGTGTGTGTGTTCTACTCAATGATTTGTGATCTATCTATCCACCTATCTTTCTATCTATCATTACAAATTTCATTCTTTATTTTTCTATATCTAAAATTCTTATTTTCTCTCTATCCATTGATCGATCTATCTAAAATGGCAGCTGATCTAATGTTGTGGTTAATTTGAAGGAAGTTATTTTGTTTCGAGTCTACATTTGGATACCAACTCCAGTCTTTTATTCAGAAATATCATTTATTCAATGCATTCTATTAGAAACAGTACATCCCCAAAAACACAATCTGCTGGACTTTTACCCTGAATTGTGTGAGCTATTTCAATTATTTCTTTCTATTAAATTTGAGCCTCTATTTCAATTCAATTTTTGAATTAGACTACATAGTGCTATTCGCCGATCGTCCATCATTGAAAGCTTTTTTTCCCAAGGCCTTTGGTTTGCACCGATCTGAATCCTGTTCAGTTCAACTGCGAAATAGTTGACAAAGAGCGGACAGGATTTATATTCGATATTTGTTGAATATTGCTCTGCTTCCAAAGTATTAAGCATTTTAAAAATTTTTTTACTTTTCATTCTGTTATTTTTTTAAAACATATACTCATAAAACCACACACATATACAAACATATATACATATCGGTCAACAAGTAAATACGGCCCTGCATGTCACAGTTCAAGAGTGAAAGTTAACAGGCTGATGAAAGGTAAACAAAAAACAAAAACAAAAAAATAGCACATTCATGGCCACATTTGAAATTAACCTAAAAAGAGAATTAACTTTAAAAATTGAACAGAGAAAATAATATAATTATGTTGGTAGAATTCATCTGACGTTATTTCTATTCCTTTCAACATGAAAATGAATATTTACTCTTTGTCTTTTAATAATCCACAAATAATAAACGGCTGTGAGTTAACTTGCTTTTATGATTTTCAATTGTCTATCCGGCCTGTTTTGCTTAGAGACACAAAATGCTGATTTTTTCTTCTTCAGAAGTGTAATCATAAAAGATAGTAAACAAACAGAAATCTACTAAAAATTATGCAATAATTAAAAAAAAAAACACATTCTATTAAAAACAACTCACTACCAATTTCTCAATAAATCAATTTTCTTTGCTTTGCCTTTGTTTTGCTTTGCTTTTTCTTTGCTTTGCCTTTTTTTAAACAGTTTCGCATATTTTCGAAGTTCATCTGAATCAGCTTTTGTTTGTTGTTGTAAAATATATTCACAACAATATTTGCTGCGAATTTAAGTCCCTTTTCATTCAGTTGTTCACAAGAAGAAATATTTTTTTGAGAATAATTTCCCAAAATTCTTTCAGTAGGCTCTTTTATATTGGATTCATTATGTCTTGCTATAAATTTATCTGCTAGTCAAATAAAGCAAATTAAGCACAAACAAACATTTGGTGAGATGGAACCGTAAATCCTCCTCGAGAAAGTAAGTCAAAATACTGCTTCTCTTTGCCATCATCACCATCATTACCCACCATGACCAGGGAAAATATTTCTCATTGAAAACTTGATTGATTTTTTTTGTGATATAACCTGAAATAGTATTTACCGCTTCTTTGCTGTTTATTGACAAAGAGAATTCATGTATTTCCTATTCATGCTGGGTCAAAATGTTAAGAAGTATAGTTATCATTCTCTTGAATAGGCTTGAGGCCTTCCTCCTAAAAGTTGATGTTTTCTTTTAAAAGAGACCAACAAATCAGTATACTTTCAGTATTTCAATACTTCACGGAGGTTTACCAAAAACCACCACTTATCTGTTGACACTAAGAAAATCTATTTTTAAGTGGATCACTTTGTAATCTACGGGTGAAAATGTATTCGTGTCCCTCGTCTAAAAGTTCTTGCATAAACATAGCCTGTGTTCTCAAAGTTACAACAAAAGCTTTAGAAGTTTGCTTTGTTAGACACAAATCTGAAATCTGTGCCCAAGACTCAACCCAATCAGATAATATTTTGAAGAAATTAATTTTCCCATCACGTAAATTTACTGCATTGTTCAAAAAGTTCTGTGTATTTGTTTTCTGGAATTTGTTATTGTCCACCAGCATAATATCAATTTAAGCAAGTCTGACATGTCAGTTCAATCAGGAAAGTAACTCTCACAAGCTGAAATAGTTGTTTCATGAAAAATGGCAATAGCCAAATTAACATTTTGTTTATTGTCCCTAGGATGCTGTGCTTTGAATGTTAGTTTTAAGGTTTTACGTATTTTAGCATCGAGAATGTTATCATTGTCATATATTTTATGTAGGTCAGACCAAGCTATGTATCCATTCTCGGAAGAAATATGAATATTTGATATTTCAAAAGTAAAACTAGGAAATACAAACTTCTTTTTGTTCAGTAAACTATTCCGAATATATATTTTAATCTATGTACAGAGTCAAAAAACAAATAATATTTTGAGATTTAGGAATAGTTATGCAGTCCTTTTTGTCCCCCTCAAACTTATCAAGTAAAATGTTAAAGGTATTCACATTGGCTGAATGATTGTCTGCAATAACAGCCCTAATAATTTTATTTATAACTTGAAAAATACATTTCAGAATCTCTTGAAAAAGCCATCCCCATTAACTGTTAGATCAGGGCAGGTTTATTGACCAATGGTACTGGATTTTTAAGACCAGTGATTATGAATACCATTATTCCTTTATAAAGTTTATCATCTTCATTGGCCCCAATTTACTGCCCACTAAGAAATTGGGTTCTTTTTGAAGGTACTTTTCATCTACCATTAAGACACAGTCATGAGAAAGATGACCCTTTTCCAAGAGCGATTTTGTAGCTGTAATTGATTCTACGCCACCTCTTTGAATTTTTTCTAATAAAGTAAAAATTGTAATGGAAACTTTTCCAGAAGTTATTTGTAGGGTTGTTTAGACGTATAGCACACTTGTAAGCCATAACGTATTAGCTCTGCAGAAAACGAAAGACGAACTCTTTGTCGGTAATTTTGTCTTTTTGTAACTTTTTCAGAATTGAGTATGGGTGTTCTTCCACCACATTTTCTATGTAGTTTGGAAAATTTTCTAACATGCTAAATCTTGTAAATTAAGCATTGTGTCCATGTATAAACCACTGTGGTAAAAGTATAGGGTTTCCATCACACCGGAGCTGGACGTGAAGATTTCGATCAATGCAAATACATTCGTTAATAGATGGAAAATGTATTTAAGGGTCAAAGACTATTTTATAAATTAGAATATAATCTTCCATTTTTTAAATTCAAAACCGTTGACAAATATTTTCTTCTTCCAAATGATTAAAATCCTTTATCGTGTCAGCTGAAAGAAAATCTTGTAGTTCATCTGAATAATATGGTAATTTATCTGGATTATCCGTCGGAGGCTTTTTTAATTCTGTTGTAGTCGGCAAAAGAGACGGTTTTCTTATTTTTCTGAATAGATTGTAGGAATTGGATGTAAATCTCAATTCAGTTTATCTCGCTTTCCTTTCAATATAAAATTTTCATCAAAATGTTTGTTACAGAGAACTGAATTTTTCGTAGGAGACCAGTCATTACGGTTAAAAAATTTAACCCATTTCTCGAGACGATCGGATTTTCCAAATGAAAAAGAAAATGTCAATACTTTCTTCAATTGTTATGATATCCATTTGAATTGCTAAATGCAAAAATTTGTAAACTATTTTTGCTAAAAAAAATTTCACGAAAAAACTTTTAAAATCTAATGTTGAAATGCAATTAATTATGCGTTCGCAATTTTCCCAAACTGCGTCTATGACCCAAACAGGCCGTATAGGCGATAGAAAATCATAAAAGCAAGGTAACTCACAGTCGTTTATAATTCGAGATTTATTAAAAGACAAAGTGTAAATATGCATTTTAATATTGAAAGGAATAAAATTGACATCAGATAAATTCTATGAATATGACCAAACTATTTTCTCCGTTTTTTTTAAACTTAATTATCTTTTTATATCAATTTTATATGCAGTTATAAATGGTTCCCTTTTTTTTGTTTACATTACATTGGCCTGTTAACTTTCACTTTTGTAATGTGACATGCAGGGCCGAATTTACTAGTTGGCCGTGACACATATATAATTTTTTTGCTCTATCATTTTATGATCTATCTATCTATCTATCTATCTATCTATCTCTTACATTCGTGACGCTTAGTTTATTTATAATCTTTACCCCAAAATTATTATAAAAATACATTTTAATACACACTGATATGTATGTTAATATATATATATATATATATATATATATATAAGTTGACCGATAATAGTCGAGGGTGACCTGAAGGCTTCCATATCAATAGCTACTACACCAAGATGTAGGGAAGAGCCCTACTCTTTTTTCTTAACTACTCTACTTACCTTTAATGTGTATCATATAAGTCTGAGTGCTAAGAAGGGATATATATATATATATATATATATATAAAATCCTTTTTAAATGCATATATATATATATATATATATATATATATATATATAATCCGAGTAATATAGTCGAAGGCTTAGACTTTTAAGTAATAATCAAAGTAGGATTATCCAGTCGTGAGCTCAATGCCAATGGCTAACGAGTGTATAAATATCGAAACTCACATGCAGAGCGAAACATTTTTTTGTAAAACTGTAAGAAAAAATGAAATCTAGTGTTTTCATGATAAATTTATTTCAGGTCTATGGTGACCATCTTCAGATGGCGTGAGGAATACTGTAATGTATTTGAATATAATTTGTATTGCTTCCAGTGAGAAGAGAATTTTAAAAACTTATTCAATCTTTTTAAAAAACTTACTTAAACCTTTTTTTAAAGAAGAATGTATAAACATTATATTTGAGAATATACAATGATATTTCCATCATTAATTTTTTAAATCAAAATCATTGAAACGATTAAATAAGTTATTAAAATTTTCTCGTCGAAAGCAATGCAAATTATATTCAAATACATAACGGTATTCCTGTCACCATCTGAAGAGGGTCACCATAGACCATAAAAAATTTATAATGAAACCACTAAATTGAATTTTTCTTTCAATTTTATAAGGTATATATATATATATATATATATATATAAACATAAATACACACCTATGCATATATATATATATATATATATCATTCCATAATCAATCTGTCTATCGATCTATCTATCTATCTATCCGTCTATCAATCTATCTATCACAAGATTTTCCGGTTTATGAGGATTTTTATATAAGAAATTGACATATCTACAATTTGCACACACACACACACACACACACACACACACACACACACACGCACACAAAAAAAAAACGAAATTACGAAAAACAATTACCATCACAATGGTAATCTTTTAAAGAGAAATGATTGAAGTTTATCGATGTGACATATTGATAAGAATTCCCTCTAAACCCAATTCTTCTGCATTTCCTTTTGAGAACTCACGACGTGTTATGTGGTCAAATCTTGCGGGTTAAACTTTATAACCACAGCATTTTTTTTCCGAATCATTCTGAACTATTTTGGCAAACGTTTATGATTAATATGGTGTGGAAACTAGAAATCTAATAAGGCTTTGTCACTCTTTCTTTCTGTATGAATCTCTCTCTCTCTCACTCTCTCTCTCTCGATATATATGTTGTATAGCCGTAATACAAATATAAGCAGAAACATAATCAAACATAATATACGAACTTCAATGAACAAACGAATACACTTCTTTATAAAAATATAATCTCTCACACTTTATTCTCGAAAGGGTGATGTTTCTTGTATGTGAGAGATGAGCTGGAGACAGGAACAGACTGCTATATTGACCCAAGTTCCTCTTGCGACCATAGCAGCACTTCTTCTTTATCTTGGCTGGGGTTGCTCAACCGCGGGTCCCTGAGGGCCCAAAGATCTCTGTCTGCAGCTGGCTCTCACTTCGGTATCTTGTCTCCAACTGACTCGAACCGTGTGTGCACCTAGTTATATTATTGTTTAACGTTCATCTGCTTCCGCTGTTCTTCCGCTCATTTACACAGATGCATCTCTTGATTGACGGCTCGGTCGAGAGTCAATATATAACATATACATATCATATATATATATATATATATATACTACCAATCAAAACTATTTGGTCATCCTAAAGAAATATTATTTCTCATCCTAAAAGTGCTATTTTTGATAAAAGAAATTCACCATCACAATGTTTTTTTATTTATTATACTAAATACAAACTTTACTCAGTAACTCAGTAACAAGATATATTTTTAAAAAAATTGATTAAATAAAAATATTACAGCAAAATCTTTTTAAAATCCCAGTACTATAGTGGATCATACTGTTAGGAGACCAGGAAACGTGATAAAAGAAGACCAAAGTGGGGCTGCTAGACAAAAAAGCAACAACAATAGCAGAGGACAATTTCATTAGAGTCACCAGCTTGCGTAACAGAAGGCTGACTGCTCCAAAAATCACTTAACAACTGAACCAATATCGTGAAAAAATGTGTCAATATTCACTGTGAGGAGAAGGCTCTGTGAAACTGGCCCATATGGCAGAGTTGCAGTCAAGAAAGCACTGTTAAGGAAACAAAACAATATGAAAAAGCTAGAGTTGGACAAGGCGTACAAAGATTGGATTATAGATCAATGTAAAAAAAAAAGTCATTTGGATTGACGAATCAAAGTTGGAAATCTTTGGCTTAAATAGTACGGTCTATGTGCCGCGAAGAGTTGGTAAAACAGCTTGCTCCCCTCTGTATCACTCTGACTATAAAGCATGGAAGAGGCTGTGAAGGCATAAATAATTTAGAATGAAATTTGTACCAGGTGAAGAACAAATTGAATCACAACGGCAATTACAACATGCTGTAGCATCCAACGATCTCGTCTGGAATGCATTTGTGTGATTTGTACTATTGCCAGATAATCAACCAAAGAATACAAGCAAACGCTCCTAGAGGTACGTTAAAAAGGAAGAGAAACAGCACGTTTTTCAACTGCTGCCTTAAATCTCATTGAACTAGTGTGGAATGAATTTGACCGATAAGCCTGAGCTTAACAAACCACAAGTGCAGCTCACCAATACCAACTCTTGAAGGAAAGCAAACTCCAATCTTTAGCGGAAAGAATGCCGAGAATTTGTGAAGCAGCTATAGTAGCTGTTGTGGTCTTCAGATAAGACCGGTGGAAGAACAACTCAAACAACGGGTGATAGGTAAACGTAATTGTATTGGCAGAAAAAGTCATACAAAGGAAGCACTAGTCGTGCTCGGCTTGCAGTCCGTCTGTCAAATGTCTCGTAAGGAACAAGAAGTTGTCTCCCCCGAGAATGTTTAGGTTGGACGAGTCTATCTTTGGGGTATGGTAGGATATGTCCCCTAAACAGTAGCAAAAAGGGATCATTTTGATTAATGAAAAGTTTCATAATTATTTTGTTTGTTTAGTTCAGTTTATATTCAATGCGACCCAGGAAGACTTTTATTTCGTTTAATAAATAAAGCCATTAGGGTGTTCATCTTGTTTCATTAAAGATGAGAAAAAGAATTCGACAGAGGCCACATACTTTTTACAGGTAGCGTATACACCCCGATATATATATATATATATATATATATATATATATATATATTACTCAGTGTTTTGTGGAACACTTAATAAATGTAACATGGATCTATTTCTCCCTCTCTTTTCCTTGCTATCTTTCTAGTTCTGTCTTTCTTTCTCAATCTTTATCTACACCTTTTCCCCATCTCTCTCTCTCTCTCTCTCTCTCTCTCTCTCTATATATATATATATATATATATATATATATATATATATATCACTTAGTGTTTTATGGATCCTTTAACAGATTCACCATGATCTATCCCTCCTCTCTTTTTCTCTCTTTGTTTTTCCTCTTTCTCTCTCTCTCTCTCTCTCTCTTTCTTTCTAACCTTTTCTTCTTTTGTCCCTTCTCTCTCTTTCTCTCTCCCTCTCTCTCTCTCTATATATATATATATATATATATATATATTTTTGTCCCTGTATATTATTTTTTTTCAATAAAACGCTTTCTCCTCCTCTGTCTTTCTCTCTTTCTTTCTCTTTCTCTCTCTCTCTCTCTATGTATATTTTCATATCATTGTTTTCTGGATTATTTAAAAGAGTTACCATGGATCTCTGTCTCTCTCTGTCTCTCTCACCACCACCTCTTTTCCTATTTTCCTCTCTTTCAGTCTTTATCTGTTTTACTCTCTCACTATCTATCTATCTATCTATCTATCTATCTATCTAAGAATGTTTCGTGGATCTGTTAACATTGACAAAGTTTTTTCTTCTGTTACTGGCCTTTAATTTAAATTCTATTCATCATCCTTTCTTTTCCGTGTTTTTTTAAAATTTTGTTTTATCTTAGATAATTGAATATTATTTGTTTTGCTTTTATAAGTTGTTGTTTGAATCAAGAGGATAAATTATGTCACTTTACGTATTTCTATTACGTATGTTTCTTGTAAGGTTGGCATTAATTTCTGACAACATTCCATCACTTTTTGCTGATTTTAATGCATTTTCTTAAATAAAGTCATTTACGGTAGATTTTCTAAAATGAATCATAATCAGTGTATCCATACTATACACACATGATTATACATTATACTCTGTTTTGGCACCTTGTGGAAGCATCTTTCTTTCTCTCTCTCTCTCTCTCTCTCTGTATCTCTCTATCTATCTCATTTTGTTCATATACATATATACGTGTGTATCTTATTTAATACAGGTATGTATGTATGTATGTATGTATGTATGTATGTATCTATCTATCTATCTATCTATCTATCTATCTCATTTTGTACATATACATACATATATATGTATATCTATATATATATGCGTGTGTGTGTGTGTGTGCATCTTATTTAATACAGGTATGTATGTATGCATGTATGTATGTATCTATCTATCTATCTATCTCATTTTGTACATATACATACATACATATATATATATATATATATATATATATATATATATGTACAAAATGTGATATATATGTTGATTCAAAGAACAAAATATATATATATATATGTATATGTACAAAATGAGATAGATAGATAGATAGATACATACATACATGCATACATACATACCTGTATTAAATAAGATGCACACACACACACACACACACACACACATATATATATATATATATATACATATATATGTATGTTTTTGTACAAAATAAGATAGATAGATACATACATACATACATACTTACATACCTGTATTAAATAAGATGCACACACACACACACACACGCATGTATATATATATATATATATATATATATATATATATATATATATATGCGTGTGTGTGTGTGTGTGTGTGTGCATCTTATTTAATACAGGTATGTATGTATGAATGCATCTATCTATCTATCTTTCTCATTTTGTACATATACATACATATATATGTATATCTATATATATATGCGTGTGTGTGTGTGTGTGTCTGTGTGTGTGTGTGTGTGTGTGTGTGTGTGTGTGTGTGTGTGTGTGTGTGTGTGTGTGTGTCTGTGCATCTTATTTAATACAGGTATGTATGTATGTATGTATGCATCTATCTATCTCATTTTGTACATATACATATATATGTGTGTGTATCTTATTTAATACAGGAGAAGGAAGTTACCAAGTAACAGAAACTTACCAAAAAGTGAGCGGATAGAAAACGCTCCTTAAAGAATGGCTAAAGGAGCATTTTCTATCCGCTCACTTTTTTGTGAGTTTCTGTTACTTGGTAAGTAACTTCCTTCTCCTATATTAAATGTATGTATGTATGTATATATGTATGCATTTGGAATTATTTAACCGTGATCTGTATTAGATTGACTTCTTAGAATTACATGGCAATACTTGGACCTAATTAGATGTGTGCAAACGAATAAATTATTTTGAATAGAATTCTTCGAGTTAGATACCAATACTTGGAATCATTTGACAGTGTGTACAAAGAAAACTATCATTGTTAGATTACAATACTTGAGACTGTACACAGCGTGCAAAGAAACCTA
The DNA here is from genome assembly GCA_963585895.1 of Sepioteuthis lessoniana. Lineage (NCBI taxonomy): Eukaryota > Metazoa > Mollusca > Cephalopoda > Myopsida > Loliginidae > Sepioteuthis > Sepioteuthis lessoniana. The sequence continues at coordinate 107,407,491 of OY757913.1, read as the reverse complement.
TTAGTGCTACATTGCGATACTTGAAGTCATTTACTGTGTTGAAAACAAACTATTAGTGTTAGATAGCAATACTTGCAACCTTTTACTGTGCGCAGAGAAAAATATCAGTGTTAGATAGAAATACCTGAAGCCATTTACTGTGTGCAGAGTACCCTGAATCGTTGCTAGGTACCCTGAGGTGCCGTTTTAGGCGAAACTGTTGTAGGATAGTCCCGACTCGCGATTTAATTTTTGTAATTGGCTCTATTTAGTATTGAGCACTTTTTGTAATTGTAGCATTGGAGCATTTTTCGGTGGGTTTTTGTTCTTTTGACCAACTGATTGCATATCTCTTGATTTTTTTTTTCAACAGGTGTGACGAAGTTGGACTGTTCTTTTTTTTTCTCTCCCGATAATCCTTTTCTTTTTCCCCAGGCAGTGATTCGAGATTTGTTTTCTCTGAATTCTGGCATGTTTTTTTTTCTTCTTTTTGTTTGTCACCGTGAATGCTGGTAGATAGTACATTAGTAAGTATATATATATATAGTCATCCACAGACAGATCTGTTTCGTTCTATCAGAATTCATCAGTGTGGCTAGACATATTAGCTTGCCGTAGCCGGGATCAAAACCTGGTTGATTCAAACGCCAAGCCAAGCCTCTAACCCTTCAGCCACGAGGAGCAATTAGCTGCGAAGTAAATTTTAAACGGTTTTGAATTACAATTACTATTCTACGGCTGCCGAGACCTCAATTCATATGTATAAAGAGACTTGCAATAAACGCTAATGGCAACAAAAATACTTCATTCACCAGAAAACTCAACCCCACGGGGGCAGGGGAGTATATATCTCTATAGTCATTCATAGACAGATCTGTTTCGTTCTATCAGAAGCTAAAGCTAAAGCTAAATCCCCCCCCTATATATATATATATATATATATATATATGGGATTTAACTTTAAACAGCCTGCAAGGGTTGATATTTCCATAGAAAACCAACCAACCAACCAACCAACCAACCAAAAAAAGATATTACATCTTTTGAGGGAGGCATATCAGAAGAAAAGTGAGATGAGTTATTTCCGCATATTCTTAATGCTAATAAGCAATAAATCTAGAGGCGTCCGTTGTGTCATGGTTATCGAAAGTAGAAAATGGACACTGCTATCCGAGTTCAAATCCTCGACAAAGTTGTTAGCATTTCACATATTGCCACTACCCTTGGGAATGATATGCATCCAAGTATTCTCCCTTCAGTTATCGATAAATAGTAAGGAAAATGGTTTCTTTAAACTTGGTATGACAACCAACCTAGGAAAAGGTAAGCTTAGCAATGAATTCAAACCAGGTAAACTCCGGTTAAATAATTGACCTTTTGACACATCCTACTCGTATGGAGAAGTTGGTATATATATATATATATATAGTCATCATGCTGCGAGCAATATTGAAGAAGTCCTGGCGGCAAAACCCCACAAAGCACCAACTATACGGTCACCTACCTCCCATCACGAAAACTAAGTTAGATTAACCAGACATGCAGGACACTGCTGGAGAAGCAGGGACGAGCTCATAAGTGATGTACTCCTATGGACCCCAACATATGGCCGGGCAAAAGCAGGACGACCAGCTCGAACATGCACACAGCAGCTATGTGAGGATACGTGATGTAGCCCTGAAGACCTGCCAGAGGCGATGAACGATAGGGAGAAGTGGTGAGAGAGGGAGTCAGGGAGATGATGATGATGATGATGATGTATAGTCATCCACTGACAGATTGTTTCTTTGTATCAGAATTCATCAGTGTGGCTCGATACACTCGATGCTTCAAGCTGGGACCTAAACTCGACTAACTTTATGCCAGCCTGATAACATTCCCCAAAGCCATCAAGGTCTCAGTGTAAGCAAGGGATTTTTTTGATTGCATATGTATTAATTCTATTCATCTTATCTTTTTTTTATCTTTTCATTAAATTGAATACACATGTAATAGTAAGTGGGGTATTTGAATTAGCACAAAATCTAGATGACATATTTCCCGTTTCCAATATTTTGTAACTGATTTTTATTTTATTTTTGACGGGTTTTTTGCCGTTTTCACTTTTAATAATTTCCATTTTTTTCTTTATATTATAGTTCATGTTTAAATTGCAATAAACTGTACTATAAATATTATGTAAATAGAAATAGACAACTCATCAACAGAAAACGACATCGACACACGACTGACGAAAGCATGGACGGCTATCGATAGGCTCTCAATCATATGGAAATCAGACCTGACCGATGAAATGAAGCACAGCTTCTTCCAGGCAACGGTTGTATCGATACTGCTATATGGATGCACTATATGGACGCTAACCAAACGGCTGGAGAAGAAACTTGATGGCAACTACACAAGAATGTTGAGAGCAATATTGAACAAGTCCTGGCGACAACACCCCAGGAAACGCCAACTGTACGGCCACTTGCCTCCCATCACGAAAACTATACAGGTCAGACGAGCCAGACACGCCGGACACTGCTGGAGAAGCAAGGACGAGCTCGTAAGTGACGTACTCCTATGGACCCCCACATATGGCCAAGCAAAAGCCGGACGACCAGCCCGAACTTACATACAGCAGCTATGTGAGGACACAGGATGTAACCCAGAAGACCTGCCGGAGGCGATGAACGATAGGGAAAGGTCGCGAGAAATGGTCAAGGATATCCGTGCTGGCGGCACAACATGATGATGATGATGATGATGATAATGAAAGAAATAACAGATACAATTTCTATTCATTTAAGAATACTCTTCTGCCAGAATATTTATGCAAGGGAAGTACTCGTGGTATTGTGGCTCGTGTGCTGGACTGCAACAACGTTTTAGGCAAGTTCAAACTCCAAGAAACCGAAAATATTAGCGTAATATAACTGTGGATGGATTTGGTTTGATTTGGTTTCATTGTTTCATGGCATATAAAACTTAGTGGTTTATTTAATGCCAGAGCCATCTTTGTAGAAAAAAGAGTAGTGATACTATTCAACCCATCGTTGCAGGGGAATAAGACGGTTTAATACTTTTCCCAAGTGCATTAAGTCGAAAGTGAAAGTAATAGGGCGATTCGCGTAATTCGAGGCCTGTTACATATTCACATTTGAAAAACCCGTCAGTTAGAAATTTTGTAAGTTGGTTGCGCAGCTGTGTAAACAGAAGGACAGCAGAAGTGCATCAAAAACTGAAATAATAATCATAACGCTCACGCGTTATGATTATTATGTAAGCTCACAGTTTAAACCTCCATAACACAGGAGGTCAGTCAGGAGAAGCGAGCAGTCAAAGTAGAAACTGCCTTGGGCAATGTCTGGGGGCGATTGTTTAGAAATGGCCCTGATTAGCCTCATCAAAGTCCTTCGTCTCTGTCTCTCACTTGCAGCATTTCGACCCTTTCCTAAATGATCATAAAATATATACGTGGCGCCTTCAATAGGTTTCCAGACTTTGTTGTACAGGCATTTAAAATTTTTGTAGACGCTTGACATTCAGTATGTTATTGCTATACACCTTATGAGATGACTGACCAATTTTTATGATTTCAGCTTCAAATGAACAGCTACGATAGGAATTGGAATACACCCTACTAAAGCCTGATTGTCACAGCTGGTGAATTTCAAAAATGCAATCTGGACGTGAGGACACTTTAGAAGAACGATATTCAATAAAATTCTGTTTTAAACTTGGAAAAAAAGCCACAGAAACGTATGGAATGCGTCAGACTGCTTTTCGACCATCTTGCATGAATCGAGTATGAGGTTTTGAGTAGCATAAGAGATTCAAGGAAGACAGGGAGTCTGTGAGGGATGAGGAGAGGTGTGGGAAGAGTAAGGAAGTCAATACACCAGAGTTGATTGGCAAAAGGGTTAGGGTTA
>OY757913.1:107368598-107398598 GCA_963585895.1 Sepioteuthis lessoniana | reverse complement strand
ATGTATTTATATGTATTTTTATATGCATTTTATATGTATTAAATGTCCCCTACATGTTTTATGAATTGGTATTCTCTTTCCTTCCGTTTTGTTTTGTGTACGCAACTAAATATTCTCCAAAGCACCGACCATTATCAACAACTATAACATCATCGATACAATTTTTGTTTTGCGATATCAGAGAAAGCAACCTGAACAATATTATCTTTTCATAAGGAAGTGCATATTACATCTGAAGGCACATATGAAAATGAAGAACCTGTTAATAGGTTTGACATTTTAAAATGTCAATATATATATTAAAAGTTATAAACTCACACATAGTTCTTCAAAGACTCCAGAAGATTTCCATATTTACAATGCAAAACTTCATATATAAAATGGCTGCCACTTATCTGAGATTTTATAGTCATTAAAGGATTTATTTTTTTACCAGAATGCAACATCAAATTGCAATATACTTACGACAGGTTGTTGTCAACAACGTATACCAAAGGATTAATCTAATTAAATCCATTTAAAATCAGATATTTTTCTGAAATATTTTTGGTGTTTAAAATAAAAAAAAAAACCCTTCCTTCTGCCATGATTCATGGATATCCGAGCGGCCTGAATTCCAACCGAGTAATTTCCATTTCTACATTGCTTTTGCCTTTAAATTCTTTCACAGATTACAAAATTTTACATTCCAGCTATTTTTCAGCTCTAAGTCAGGGTGTACTTTTTCTTTTTTGCGTGGTGGTGGCTTCAGGGGTCGGCGCTATCAGATTTCTAAGGGGTTCGTATTTATTAACCATAGACTACATAAAACTAACACCTGCCTAATAATTTCAGTTATAACTGTCCACCTCACAATAATCTTTTATGACGTCTTTAACTGACTGATATCGTTTGTGTATTCGATCTTTTGCCAAGAGTCGGTCGTTTTCACTCCATCTGAAGCGGCTGGACAGTTGCATGTTGATTACCAGTGGTCAATATTAAAAGAATTGATATCCGCTGGTTGTTTAGAGTCCATTAGGAATGTTTTTTTAATCGTCATGTCCAATTGATTCGTCTACATCTTGTGGGGACAGATTAGGCCTTGAAACCTCTGAGGACAAAGTAAATGACTTAGAAAATCTATCAGTAAGCAAATAAATACCATATGACCTTTATAAAATCGATATATCGATTTGATTTCTTTATTCTTTACTATATTTTTTCTTTCTGCTAATTGATCTGGGCGATCGATCTTCCACAGATTCATAATCAGCTTATCAGATGATTATTGACTAAACTGATAATTGGACAAATCCTCGGCCTGACCAAGATGAAAATGATAAGCTAGACTCAGGATTTGATTGATACATTTTAGTGGCATGTCAAGCCGTCTAGAGTTATTTTATGCCAAATAGTTTGGGAATGACGTTTATTGTACGTTCATATTCATATCTTTTGTGTTGCTATTTCTCAAATTTTATTTTGCAGACGGCCCCATCGAATACACATAATTTCCAACCATATTTATTTGACCGCAAGATGGAATCCTAACGTGTATATCCAGTCCCGGTCGGAGTGGTTCTGAGAGTAATGGCAATGAAAAGGTACTTTACAATAGCCGGAGCTCTAGATAAGGAACCTGACCATCAGATCCAGTTTATCTCTCTGTTTGGAGGGTCTTACCCGTCTGCAGTCTGCGTATTTTAAGCAACATTGACAGATGGCAGATGAAGACAGTAGTCTGATTGAATAACCGAAAAAAAAAAAAATGCTCGCATTAGCAGTTCGTACAGAAATGGTAAAAGAACTGATTAATGATTTTTTTAATGATTTAATACATCAGAAATCACTTTTGCAGCAGGGCAGTTGATTACACTAGAATTCTTCAAGATATTTGCCCTGGGTGTTACAGCAAGAGTTTTGGCACTAGCATTTAACTTACAACGCAGGACACAATGGAAAAAAAAAAGGAACTCAAACTTTGCATGTCAAAAAGAAAGGAGCGCCTTTGTTATACATATTTACCAACCCCTCCACTCGGGCAGGATATGACATAAGGTCAATTTTTAAGCGGGGTTTAACAGGTTTGAATTCAGATTTTTCCTTCTCCTTGACTAGTTGCCTCACCAAGGCTGAAGAACCTAGTCTGCCCTACTATTTACCCATAGCTGGAGGGAGAGTAATTGGATTCATACCTTTGTTATATAATTGCGGAAGGATGTTTTTATATTATCAATTTTCGTTTTGTATATCTTATCTTTCGGTTTAGTTAGGCTGAGAACCTTTCGGCTTAGTGCATGGGTTAGTTAGGTGCACACATTGAGTGCAGGAGTTCACGCGCGCACGGGAGGATGTGACAATCCCAGATGTCACAATAAAAACCCCAGAAAGAGATAGGACTGGGGATGTGAATGACGACGGGCTTAGGATTTTGGGGTTTGAAAAAATAGCAGCGAGTTGAGATTTGGGCTTGGACGAAATAAGTTGATTTTCGGAGCTCGCAGAGGCCAGACCAGTAGTTTGCGGCGGGGTGCCGCATGTGGTGGGGTCAGATAGAAAAGTCAGCATAGAAAGAAATTGTGTGTCTCTCTCTCCTCATGTCGGAAAACATTAAACTCAAAAAGGTAAATAAAAGTTTCGCACCTGAACCAATTTCGTGTTTTTCGGATTCTTAATTGTATGAACATTATGAACGTTTTATTCCTCTGAATATCTTGGTCGTATTTTTGGATATGTTACACCTTGACAATGCTATAGGTTTACTTCTCAGATTGTTGATTCCTGACACAACCGACAGACGGCGTTATAGTTAAGCTAGCCTTCTGCAACTTCCATTTTAACTATCAATACCGAATATAAGTTTATAAATACCCTGAGAAGTTTCCGTAGCGGAGATCCGGTAGCATGAAATCATTTTATTTGATTGCAAGTCTCCAGTGGAGATCGGGGCTTCATATAGTTTATATGTATTATTTAAAATTCATGTCAAGTACTGTGTATTTGAAAAAAGGCTAATATTTCTAAAGAAGTTTCTATATGATATGATGATTTTAAAGTCTCAGCCAGTTCACCACAATAATAAAAACATTATTTGAATCTTTTCCACATGTTCATTCGCCCTGCTTTGATAATAAATATACTCCCATCATCATCATCATCATCATCATCATCATCATCATCATCATCATCAAGTAGCGCTGCTAGCACGGATTTCCCTGACTCTCTCTCCATCCATTTCTATCATTCATAGCCCCCGGCAAGTCTTCCAAACTGTATTCTGTGTCTGCGCATAGCTGTTGTAGGTAAGGTTTTGCTTGACAACTAACACTGGCACGTCCGTGTGTGCAGGGTGGAATGATAAAATTGCCGTCCTAAAGAAAACACCACTACACCTTTATTTTAAAACTTTTATTGAAAAAATCAATTCAGGTAACTTGATTATATAGTAGAGCTGAATCTATTAAATGTAGCCGCCTTCAGCCTCAATCACCGCATCGATATGGATCCGGAACTGGGAGCATGCCTTTTCCACAAGCGCCGGCGGGAGCTCGGCGAATACTCGGCGGATGGCGGTGATCAGGCTGGCTTTGGTGTAGTGGGAAGTCATGTTGATGATGTTCTCGACGTATGACCAAACAAAGTAGTCCAGCGGGTTCAGGTCGGGGGAGGAGGGGACCAGTGAGAGAAGGGTACAAAGTCGTAGCACCCCTTCTGAAGCCAAGCCTGGGTCTCTTTGGCCTTGTGGGGCGGCGCCGAGTCCTGCTGCCACATCCAGGGTCTGCCACCGGCCACCTGATTGCACCAGGGGATCACCACACTCTTCAAAACATCCTAGTACACTTTGGTGTTGACTTTCAAGCCGACTTCGAAGATGTGAGGTGGCATGATGTGGTCCTCACTTGAAACCACACCAAAGACCATAACTGTAGCCGTCCGAAGGGTCGTCCGATGCGTTGAGCTGTGCCCTCAAGCGTTGAACCGTCCGGATTTACATTTTGAGGTTGCTGGCGATGGTCCTGTTGTAATAACTTGGATCGGTAGAGAGCATGAGTTGTACAGCGGCGCATCTCCAATCTCGCTCGTTGAACATTGTGTCTCTTGGGATTTGTACACAACTGGCCAACTAGTAGATGGTCTGCAACAAAAAAAGAAAACCGGTTTTCATTTAACGGAAATAGAATCATGTCGTCCATTCTAGGTCGACAATTTTATCGTTCCACCCTGTAGAGTTTCATTAGAAAACGTCACTTATCAGTTTGTCCTTGCTCCTCCAGCAGTATCTCGCATGTCTTGGTCGTCTTCGGAACATTAATATATATATATATATATATATATATATATATATATATATATATATATATATAAGCTATATTGGACAAATAGTGGAAGCAACAGATCGTGAAATAACATTGTACGGCCACCTACCTCTTATCTCTAAAACCATCCAAATGAACTGAACAAGACATGCAGGAAATTGCTGGAGAAGCCAGGAAAAACTCATAATGGACGTTTTCCCATGAATCCCTTCACCTGGACGTGCCAATTTTGGCAGATCAAAAACATACCTCCGGAGACAAGTTGAAGTTTGGAAGATCTGTTGGAAATGATGAATGATAGGGATGGATGGAAAGAGAGAATCAGGGAAATCCATGCAAGCAGCTCGATTTGATGATGATGATAATGATGATGATGGAAGTATCTTTATAATCCAAAGCAGAACTAATATTACGGTGACCACGTGGAGAAGATTCAAATAATGTGCATGAGTGGAGACTTTAAAATCATCATATCATAGAGAAACTTCTTCGGAAAAATTAGCAATTTTGAAACACGCAGTACTTGACATGAATTTTGAATAATACATAAACTATTTGAAGCCCCGATGTTCACTGGAGACCTGCAATGGATGATAGGAAGAAATAATGAGAAAGAATCAGGAAAATCTGTGCTAGCTGCGCGACTTGAAACGATTATATATATATATATATAGATAAATTTCATCTACAAATTAAAATTAAACGATCTGGTTAAAAAAAAAACTAATGGTGAAAACTTGAACTTTAACAAGTTAAAATTGAACAAATTTAAGAGAAAAAAGATAAATCAAAAATGTTTAAATCCCTATGGGAAAAATCCCAAGAATCTATGGCAAACAACGTTGAACGTGTGGAAACTGTGAGGAATTTTATCATAAATTTGCTCATATGGGGATATTTGCATTTTTTAATTACACTGTACATGATTAATATCCGCCACGAACAGGGTAAATTTTCAAGAGAATTACAGCTGTTTTGAGTTTCTGCTTCAAAACAAATGAACCAAATAAGATTTTACAAGATATAAAGACAGAAAACATTACTCTTACGCCACAACAAGACTCCAAGATGTTTAAATTCTATGTACAAAACTGTTGATCATCAATAACTATATCTCAAATAGCTTTAGTCTTATTAAACTTTCAAATTATTTACCTAGCCTTCCACACAAACTGGAAACGACAAAAAGTCTATTTTTAATTTGGAGTTTAACAGTTTTAATTCACAGTTTTCCTTTTCCTAGACCTGTTGCCATAGCAAGGTTAAAGATCCCAATCTGTCCTACTATTTATCAATAGCTGGAGAGAAAATAGTTAGATTCCTATTTTAGCGCTATGTAAAATGTTAATAAACACGTTGAGGATTTGAACTCGGGTCATCGCGTCCATTTCTTACAAAAGAAACATTATACCGAGAACTCCTCCATATATATATAGTCTGATCATACACACACACATATATATATATATATATATATATATATATATGTACATGTTGATATATGTATTAAAATAAACAGGTCCACAAAATTTGTTTTTAATTCTCTAAAATTTTTCTTTCACATTTTTTACGTTGTCTGCAGAAAAGTACATGATTTGTATATTTTGGGGGAGGGGGGTTAGCTCTCCTTTATTTCGTCTTTCTCCCCAAATAATCTTTGACAGCTGATATACCACAAATTTAGACAAACTGTGAGCAACAAATATATATATATATATATATATATATATATATATATATATATATACTATTTGCACATATTTGTAATCTATATCTATATCCATAAATATATATGTGTGTGTCTGTGTGTTTGTCTGTGTGTGTGTGTGTCTGTGAGTGTATTATATAATCTGAGGAGAAAATCCAAGGGGTAGGAGTATCCAATTTGAGTGCTCAATGTCAAAGGTTATTGATCTATAATTAATTTGGGATTAAGAATACATTAAAACTCGACGTGCAATGCTAAAAAAATCATTTTATATAAAAGCAAACAGAAAAAAATCACTTCCTTGGTGTCATTATAAATTTATTTCTGGTTATTTAAACCATCATCAGATGTATAACCAAATTGTTTTGGGGGGTGTTTTTAAATTGCTTCCGGCGAAAATGGGATTTAAAAAAATTTCTAATTTTTAGTTTTTTAAATTAAGACAATTATTTGATTAGAATATTTTTAATATATTTTTAATAAAGAAAAAAATTGTATTAAATCAATGATTATTTTTCATTCATACAATGTATATACAATCCTATAAAAAAGAAAATACCGTTTTCCTCTTAATAAAATACTACAGAAAATTAAAAATCCTAATCCTCTCTTCTCTATATATATTCTGATTCCATATATTTAAAAACATATATCCTCCTCCAAAACATTATTTTATAAAGAGGTAGAATAGATAAAACAGGCTCTCATCAATAATGGGTCCCCTAACTATATTGTTGATGAACAAATTAAACGTATGATTAAAAATATTAACCGACAAAATAAACACTGTACTACTCGACCCAGTCAACAAACATATATCAAGCTTTTTTTACCGGGACCAAATGTCGTACAATTATAAATTAGATGAAAATATATTAAAAACATTGATTCAAAGAAACATACTCCCCGCTGATCCTAATAAAAAAATTAAACTTGTCATATACTATAATAAATTTAAAACCTCCAACTTAGTCATTAAATATAATTCCTCTTCCTCGATTGGGGTTTGCAAAAAAAACAAAAAAACAAAAAACCAAGGTTATATATCAATTTGAATGTTCTTTTGTAGATTTATATCTCTGACAACAACAATATATATGTCGGTTTAACTTCAACTGCCCTATCGAGAAGACTTACAATGCATCTTTCTGATAACAGTTCCATAGCACAGCATCTAAAAAAGGATTCATGCCTAACAACAGAATTACGGAGAATCCTTACCGAAAACACAACAATATAAGAACAACAAAATAATAAGCAAAACCAACAGATTCTCAAGGAACTACATATAAGGAACATACAACCCAAACTTATCAGAATTAATTTTGAAACCAGCGCTAAAATACATTGAAGTATATTAGCTACTGACGCTATTTATTGGAAATTCGAAAAGTAAACGCTACACAATACAACAATATAAATACTTACAAAGTAATGTATATATAAAAGTTATATCACTTTTGTAATACATCCTCCCCTGATGATGGCCCAAGGTTGGGTAGAAAGTACTTGGGGAAATAACTAATTATGGAAGGTTTTCAATCAATTCTCACCGAATATCGTAAGATCGATACGGCAATTCCAAAGGATTAACAAAAAATATGTTAACAAAAAATGTCAATTAAGTTCAATCAAATATGTATCAATGAAGAAATGCTGCCAGAACACACACACACACACACACACACACACACACACACACACACACACACACACACACATGTATATATATATATATATATATATAGGTATTATTAGGTCCAGTTAAACCGGAGTTGGGAGGAATTCCATCAGGACAAAAAATATTCAACAGTCAACATTTAAATTTTCCTGGTAAAGAGCTCAATGTATCTGACATTACAGAGCAATAATTTCTATAGGAAAAACACAAACCGGTCACATTAGGATTATAAATTTATTTCCATCCTGTTATGTATTTTTGATAAAATCAAAAAACACACAAAAAAAATTAACAGGACTTCTTCAGATCTAATGGATAAAATAAATAAAATAAATAGATAAAATAAATTTATTTTATCCATTAGATCTGAAAAAGTCCTGTTAATTTTTTTCGTGTTTTTTGATTTTATCAAAAACACATAACAGGATGGAAATAAATTTATAATCCTAATGTGACCGGTTTTTGTTTTTCCTATAAAAATATATATATATAGAATGTTTTTGAAAAATATCAATCACTAAAATAATAACCAATACTTATATACAGATCAATATAAAATGCTTAGGTATGGATTAACTAGTACCATTACTCTTCTTCTACTAGGATTGCTTTGGCATTAGATAACCCACGAAAGTTGATAGGATATTAAATAAAGAAACCAAGCCAAAAAAAAAAAAATGCTACGTAAAAAAAAGAGTAGCCAAGAAATCACACTAAACTGAATTCAGTGGTGACTAATTTCATTACCACGAAGAGCTCAGTCCGCCATATCACCTGGTAAAATTATCATTTTGTCAGTTTTATTAAAATGAAAGATGCGCGTTGTGTTCATAGTCATTGAAGCACTAGGAACTGTCAAAGCAAACTTAACAGAGATTCGGATAAGCATTTTGAGACGAGGAAAAGAAATGAGCTGCTTTACTGTTTTTTTACTAAATTTTATTCCGCAAAATTTAAGATTTTTCTTCTTTACTTGCACTCTTAGTAAAGAAAGAAGAAAAATCTTGAATTTTACGGAATAAAATTCTCTCACTCACTCTTCCTCTCTCTCTCACTCTCTCTCTTTCTCTCTCTCTCTCTCTCTCTCACACACACACACACACACACACACACACACATATATACGATCTTTCTCGTTTTCTCTCTTCCTTTTATTTAAATTGAGATTTTTCTTTTTTACTTTCCTCCCTTCCCTTTGTCTCTCTTACATTCTCAACCTCCCTCTCTGTCTGACTGTCTGTACCGTTTTTGATTTTCTTCTGATTCTTTTCTCTCTCTCACTATATATATATATATACCATGAATCTCTCTCTCTCTCTCTTTCTCTCTGTATATATATATATATATATATATATCACTCTAATTCTATCCTTTCCAATTTGATGTATCTTTCCGTGTTTTCCCTTCTTTTCTGTCGTTCTGTTATTCTCCCCTTTCCTTTCTATCTCTTACTCTCTCTCTCTCTCTCTATTTCTCTTTCTCTTTCCCTCTCTTCTATCTATCTATCTATCTATCTATCTATCCAACCCCTCCGCAACGCAGAATGTGACAAAAGGTCGATTTTTAAACAAAGTTTAACAGATTTTAATTCGGAGTTTTCCTTCTTATTTGGTTGACTTACCAAGGCTGAAGAACCTACTCTGCCCAACAATTTACCCATAGATGAAGGGAGAATAATTGGATTCATACTTTTGCAAAGGGTATTAAGCTATGTTAAATGAAATCAGTCTTGTCCAGGATTTGATTTCGCTGTGTACATTTCCCACAACGATAACCATTACAACATCGGCACCTTTCATTCTCTCTCTCTCTCACTCTCTCTCTCTCACGATATATATATATATATATATATATATATATATCCCAAACACATTCTCTTAGTTTTTATTAATTTTTTAATTTTGTATCTATTTGTTTCTTCTTTTCTTTCTCTCGTTCTAATATTATATATATATATATATATATATATATATATATATGATATTGTATGATGGAAAATTTGAATACCAAGACTCTCTGGTAAGCAAGATGACTCTTTGGAAAGACAAAGTTACTCTCCAGAAAGTTGGAGTGACGTCCTGGAAAGACAGAAATGCAACAAATATGGATAAGACAATTAAAGGAAAATGCCCTCAGGGTGTCTGTAGCGGGGAGGGAGAATATATCACCCACCATACTTGCTCTAACGGTAACGAACTGGATACGGACCCGCCTACAACGTGTGATTGCGGCAGAGAATTTAACAGCTTGCGAGGGTTACGAATCCACAAGGCACGCTGGTGCAAACAACGTAATTCTCCTGCAGGAGAATGTAAATCGGCTTATGAATCAGGAATACCCCCACAGTGTTCAAGGGCCCATTGTTAAGCGACAGCGTCATGGAGATATTCCTCACAAGCCAAGAATTCAGTGGCCTAAGGGTAATCAGACAGCTAAGGTTAATTGGACAAGCTTAGACCAGGAGCTTTCTTTTTTGCTCACCACCCATCTTGAGGACCCCATTGATCATCAGTTGTCATCTTTCTGCAGAGTTATATTTGACGTTTGTCTGGAATGGTTTGGTGCCGTAACGAATAAAGATAAAACCGAAGGAAAACGACAGAATAGACGACAGATACAGAAAGGAAAGCTAAGATCGGAACAGAGAATGCTGAAGTGCCGATTAAAAGAAGCCCCGATTCATGAGAGGCCGGAACTTCAGAATATCCTAAATGATATTAAAAAAAGGATTTTGGTGATCCCCAGAGCTGAAAATCAGAGAAAACATCGAAAGAAAAAGTGTCAGGCTCGGAGAGCATTCTACTCAAATCCTTACGCTTTCGCAAAAAAGCTTTTCGTGGAATCAAAGAGTGGCAAGCTTGATGTACCGAAGGAAGAACTCGAGAATCATTTGAAGATGACATACGCAGATGATTTAAACAATATCCCAATACCTCCTCTAAGAGATTTGCCAAAACCCCAAGATCCAACGGTAATGTTTGGTGATAGCGGGATAAAACTAAAAGAAGTTCGAGATTTCGTCCATAAGGCCCGCGCAGGTAGTGCCCCGGGCTTGAATGGGATATCGTACAAGTTATATAAAAACTGCCCACGTGTCCTCGGGAAACTCACTGTCCTCCTTCAGCAGGCTTGGAAGAAGGCTATTGTACCACAGGAATGGTGTCTGGCCGATGGTATTTGGATTCCAAAGGAAATGTAGTCAAAAGGTATCACAAATTTTCGCCCAATATCCCTCCTAAATGTAGAAGGGAAAATATTTTTTGGAGTTCTTGCTCGTCGTATGACAACCTTTCTGATGAGCAATCATTATATAAATACATCTGTCCAGAAGGCTGGGATACCTGGCTTCCCCGGATGTCTGGAACATTCACAAATGATATGGAACTCAATACTCTCAACAAGAAGGGACAAAACAGAACTACATGTGATCTGGCTTGATCTTGCCAATGTGTACGGTTCAGTTCTGCACCACTTAATCTGAATGGCTCTCAAATTTTTCAACTTCCCTAGCAAGGTTGGGGAAATCATAATGAAATATTTCAATTCAGCTTTCATGAAATTTACCGTTAAAAATTATACCACCAAGTGGCAGGCACTTGAGATTGGCATCATAATGGGCTGTGTGATTTCCCCACTTCTTTTCGTTCTAGCCATGGAACTCATTTTACGAGGTGCAGCAAATACGTCGGAAGGAGTAATGAAAAATGATCATCTGACTCTTCCTCCTTCCAGAGCTTTTATGGACGACATCACCATTCTCGTCCCATCCCAAATCTCTGCCGATGGTTTACTACAAAGGTATTATGACCTTTTCACATGGGAAAGAATGAAGGCTAAGCCAAAGAAAAGTCGAAGCCTATCGTTAGTCGGAGGATCTCTCAGGAAGATCCATTTCAAAATTGGGGGTGATAAGATCCCAGCAGTCAGGGAGAAGCCGGTAAAGAGTCTCGGACGTCGTTATTCAATCCCACTGACTGATCGTCATAGGGGTACAGAGGTCCAGAAAGTAGCTTTGAAGGGACTTAAATCAATTGATAAAACTTGTTTACCCGGAAGGATGAAGGCTTGGTGTTACCAACATGGTCTGCTACCCAATCTTTTGTGGCCCTTACAGATGTACGAGATTGCGATATCTCGTGTTGAACGGATCCAACAGTACAGCAACAAATACCTGCGTAAGTGGCTCGGAGTTCCTCCTTGTTTTTCGAAAGTGGGTTTATATACCAATTCTGGAAACCTACAGCTCCCAATATCCTCACTGGAAGAAGAATTCAAAATTGGGAAAGTACGCCTTCACATGATGAAGGACTCAGCCGACGAGATCATTCGGAAGGCGTATTCAGAAATAAAATCAGGTACGAAGTAGTCGGCCGTTAAGACCGCCCAGGAAGCGGAATGCAGCCTACGAATCAAAGACATCACAGGCGTCACTCAAACCAATCGAGCTGGGCTGGGTAGCACGAGCAAAAAGGTATTCTTCAAAATGGACCCAAAAGGAAAAAGAGACATGGTGAGCGAAGAAGTCAGGATGTTTGAGGAAGAGCAAAGAAAAGCCAGGGCTGTTACTCAGGCCAAACAATGTGCTTGGACAAAATGGAATGATATCGAACCAATTAAATTATCGTGGAAATCCTTAATTGCAATAGAACCACTGGCGATATCATTCCTTCTTCGCTCTACTTATGATCTCTTACCAAATGCGACCAACCTAAAATTATGGGGATATACCAATTCGGACCTGTGCTTGTCGTGTAAAAGTGATCGGGGTACTTTGCGCCACGTCTTATCTGCATGTCCACACTTACTTCAGATGTACACATGGCGACATAATAAGGTATTAGAAGTGATAATAGAATTGGTAAAAGCACAATGTGAGACAGCAAATCAGCAATCCATAACAGCCAAGGAACCCATAATTCAGTTTCTCAAGGAAGGTGAATGTCCTGTGAGGAAACAAAAAAATCCTAACATGAAGCTACTGAACGGAGCTAGTGACTGGAAAGTTTCAGCAGATCTCAAGACATCTCTACAATTTCCAGTTCACATTATTCAAACGGAAAAGCGGCCGGACATTGTAGCATGGTCCGATTCAAAGAAGAATGTCCTCCTCATAGAATTGACTGTCCCTTGGGAAGAAAACCGGGAGGAAGCACACGAGAAGAAGAAAAACCGCTACGAGACACTGCGTGCCGACTGCATGGAAAAGGGTTGGATATGCCATGTGATTCCTATTGAGGTTGGTTGTCGTGGTTTTATAGGACACTCAGTCATTTCGTTTCTTTCAAAAATAGGAATCACTGGCCGCAGTTTGAAAGTTGCCTCGAATCGTCTTCAGACCACGGCGCGATATGCATCAAGTTGGGTTTGGTCGAAAGCGAGAAAGTTTTCAGCACGAAGGTACTATTTACCAACCCCTCCACTCGGGCAGGATATGACACAAGGTCAATTTTTAAGCGGAGTTTAACAGGTTTTGAATTCAGAGTTTTCCTTCTCCTAGACTAGTTGCCTCACCAAGGCTGAAGAACCTAGTCCGTCCTACTATTTACCCATAGCTGGAGGGAGAATAAGGGGGTTCATACCTTTCCCAAGGGTATTTGTCCGAAAGTGAACGTAATAGCGCGACTGGAGTACGAACTCGCGTACTACGATTCCGCAGTTCATCGCTTTAACCATTACACCACGAGGACAACTGTGTTTTCAGCACGAAGGTAATACACGCGGAACCACCTTTCCCGTGTGATTACGTAAGAAACGGTTACTGTAAACGCGTAATAACATCAACTGCTGAAAGTAAACGCGTTTTTTTAAATCACAAACTGCACTCAGAAAATGAAGATTAAAGTCCAATATAGTCTCTGCATTTAATTGATCTGGCGTATATATATATATATATATATGATTCTCTTAATACCCTGTCCGGTGGCAAACGCTGCTTGGTAGCGCCAGGGGTGGCAGTACCGCCTTGAGCTACCGAAACTGTGTTATCACCTCTGGATGGCGGCTGATGAGGACATGGTATCGCACGTGCTTTCACACGTTGTATGTTGGAATATATATATATATATATATATATATATCACTCTTATTTTATCTTTTCGAATTCATGATTTTTGCGACTTCTCTTTTCTCTTCCTTCCTTTTTGTTATTCTGTCCGTCGGTTTGTCTCTCCCTCCCTCCTCTCTCTCTCTCTCTCTCTCTCTGTTTCTATAGTTTAAGCATTCGAGATTTTTTATCACCTTTTTCGCTTCCTGCTTTCTCTCTAAAGACACGTGTGCGTAAGAGTAAAATATATTTTTGCTTAATAGACTCTCTCTCTCCCTCTCTCTCTCCCTCTCTCTCTCTCTCTCTCTCTCATGAGACATTTCAATTTTGCATTTGACTCAAAGACGTCAATTTGTCTTCCAACAAATGAACCAGTTTTCCGATATATCTCTATTTTCTTTTTGCTTTGGCGCCTGTTAATGAACAACAACAGAAGCAGTAGCAACAACAACAACAACAACAATTAAAAGCAAAACTGGGTCAGAAAGCACCTGTTGACACCAAAATAGATAAACAGATGAATACATCGATAAAGAAATCAAGAAACGCTGAAAACAATTACACAAAGGAAAATAATTCAAAACACGTTGTGGCATTTATTGTCGATTGATAAAATTCGTGGTGTTCTCTAGACGATGACAAATGTAGGTTGATTGGTGGGTTGGGTTTTATGGCATATCAACCTTTGTAGATTATATAACGCCAAATCCATTTTATGTAAATAATCAGTTCTATATCAAACAATTCAATTCAGTATGAGTGCACAGTTTAATTGTCGAAAACATCTCTATTTCAAACTATTCAGTTTATCCAAACAGTTCTAATTCAAACAATTTAGTTTAGTATAAGTGCAGATTTTGTTTACACAGTTAAATGTCAAAACAGTTCAATATGTAATTCAGTTTAGTGTAAGTACAGTTTCAATGTCAAAAACAGTTCCATTTCAAACAATTCGGTTGAGCATAAGCATGCAGTTTAAATGTCGGTACAGTTTAATTGTCAAAAACATTTATTTCAAGCTATTCAGTTCAGTCAAACAGTTCTAATTCAAACAATTCAGTTTAGCATAAGTATGCAGTTTAGTTCTATTTAACTCATAGATAGGCCCCTTTTAGGTGCTACTATTCCGGGCCAGAGTGAACCAGGGAGCAATAACAATGAAGAGAGGATCCGCATTGCCCAGAGCCCCAGCATCACATGAACCTCACCATCAGATTGTTTAGTGTCATATCCTGGATAATAGTTGGGGAGGTCTTACCCCTCTGCAGAGGTGCAGTCGGGGTATTCTACATCCTACAAGACAAATGGTGGTAATTTCAAATGAAATCTGTTAGGGATGTGTGGCTTGCTATTTTTATCTTTTGGTTTGGTTTCCTTTATTTAACGGCATATCAACCCCTTATGGGTTAAGTTATGCTTGAGGTTGTTTCTTTTGTAAATGATTCTAATGGACTTATTTTAGTGTTCCGGTTTTCAAGTTTCTGTTTGCTGTAAATTCAGGTAATTTATACCAAGTAGATATTGCATAAAAGTTCGTATTCTCTTTGAATTCTCTTTATACTGCTTAAAGTCACCATCTGTCATCAGAATCGAATGAAGCCTTATATGAATAATTTAGTGATTTCTTGATTTTTATTTGTGAGTGTTGCGCTTGATACTGGAAAAATATGTAGGGATATTTTTCTTTCTCAGAGCAATGAGATATTTATGGTCTATCTGTACATGTGTTGTAAACACACACACACACACACACACACACACACATATATATATATATATATATACAGGCTGTCTAAATATACATAGGACCCATGTGACTGCGAATAACTCTGCTACTTATAAGACTGTGTTCTTTTTTTTAAATTTCAGATTTAAAATGAGTATAACAACTATTAATCCTTGATCACAATGCCTTTGACCAGAGAGAAAAATATCTTGCGTCACTACTTATTTGGAGACAATCTCATTGAAAACTGTCTCCAGATAGATGCAACCCATTAATACGATGATGATTTATTACTGAGACAAGACATTCAAAAAAGATTGCATGTCCTGGAAGGTGATACAATAACAATTAAAAAACAATTATTTGATGTCTCGAGCTCAAAGGATGCATTCTTACAGGACGCGTTCCAAATGACTGCCATTTCACTTGTCTCAGTAATAAATCATTTTCATATTAATGAGTTGTATCTGTTTTGAGACACCCTGTATATTTATCCCTTTTATATTTGTTGCATTCTGGTTAGTCAACGCTTGTGGCATTAAATAAAGGACAAACCACGATATGCGAGGAAAGAGAATTATATTCTCAGGAAAAAGTATATACAACAGAGAGACTGTTTGTAGACAAGAACATAGGATTAGTGAATACAGAATAAGGATATAGTCCAACGATAGTATTAGCTTCCGTTATAAGAAGCGGCTCTTCACCCTCTAGTCTGCCCTGCTATATATGGCAGATGGATTAGTTCATTGTGTGGAGAAAGGTGGATGATACCCAACAATATAGAAATACTAGAAAATATTCACTTCGTTGGTGTCATTATAAGTTTATTTCTGGTCTTGGTGACCATCCACAGATGTAGTAGAAAGAAACTTTTTTTTTCATTTTGATGTTCTTATATTGCTTCCGGTGAGAACGGGGTTTGAAAAAAGTTTTTAATCAAAATAATTTTTCAAATTAAAATGATTTATATATATATCTTTTATCATATTTTTAATCAAGAAAAAAAGTTTTACGGTGGAAAGATATCATTATATCTATTATCATTTTTATTTATACGATGTTTATACAATTCTTTAAAAAAAGCCAAAAAAAAAACGACGTTACCCCTAATTTAAATACTACTGAAAATAGAAAAAAGAAAACCCGGAAAAAATTAAATAGTGGTATGCAACTTATTTAAAATTGTAAATAAAATATACATTCATATTTCCGTTGAGACTATTATGTTTTATAAATATTGAATAATATAATTCGTTTTATCAGGAAATAATATTTCAATGCAGATATTAATTAACAAAAACTAATCCTGATTATTAAAATTATCGTAAACATTCACGCTATTAATATTGGGAAGAAATAAACTTTTCCTATGTTAAGTCAATCGTCATGATCAAAGAATTAATATGTAATTCACATATTGTAGTTATACGGGCAAATTAATCTGCCTAATTAGCAGAAGTGTAAGAGAAAGCTTATTCAAATTTCTCACTAAGAATAACTGGGGAAGCTTGATTAGCCACTAAGCAGTGCTAATTTTTCACATCAAAACAATGGCGTCCCCGATAGGATACCAATTGTCTCTCGAAGATTCTGATTTTGTCGATATGTGGCTACGCTGCTTTGCTCTGATTCGTTTCAGTTTTGTTTTCTTTGTTTGATGGCATATCAAACCCTGTAGTTTATTTAATGCCAAATACATCCATCTAGAAGAACAGTAGTAGTAGTATGTAACCCATAGCCTAGAAGATAAGGGGGTTCATACTTTTCCCAAGGGTATTTGTCCGAAAGTGAACGTAATAGCTCGACTGGAGGTCGAACTCGCTTACAACAATTCCTCAGTCCATCGCTTTAACCATCACACCAAGTAGACACCCCCTCGTTTTCCTGCGAGTGCAAGAACTAAAATCTAAAAGATAACAAGAAAAAAAGAGTTGAAAATGAAATTACTGATGCGAGGCGATAATAAAAGTCTCCACTACGGAGTATCCCACAAACCTACAAGAGCTGACTTTTGAAAAATAAGTCAGATCATAAGAAGAAATATGAGGCCAAAAATGGTTGTTCTTTGCAGAAAGAACGAATTCATGTCGATGAAATAAGAAATTGTCGAACTAATCATAAAATATCTTCACCGTCTACGGAATGCGAGTAGATATTGCGAGTTTGAAAAACTCGGACAAGAACATACGATTGAAGAGGACTTAATTCAATGAAGGTTTATTGAAGGTATGTACAACGTACCACACCGATATAAAATAATGGAACAAATACAAATAGGAAATGAGTCTTTAAATACCAGCATTGACTTTATACAACATCAGGAGTCAATACAGAAATACAACCATAATAAAAGTCAACCCAGCGATCAAATATTCGACGATTATTATATGTTAAAAGATAAAAAAATGTTCATGTGAACGTGAACATGAAATAAAAAGGAAGAATGCCCAGCATTTGGTAAAACTTGTACAAATTGCTTAAAAAAGAACCATTTTCAAGCAGTATGCAAATTTAAAATAAAAAAAAAAAAAACGTTGAAAGAGTTGAAGAAAACGAAACCAATATGGAAATCTTTCCAGTAAAAAGCAAAAACAAGAATGTAGAAAAATTGAACAGAAGAAAAAAGACATTATACTCAAGGTTAAAATCAACAACTTCAATATGGATATGCAAATGGATACCAGCAGTGAGGTAACGCTTAGATCAAGAAATTTCTGGGAACGTATTGGAAAGCCAACTTTAAGAAAGAGCAGTTTACAACTCCACCAATTTGATGGGTCGGTCATAAAGACTTTAGGGTACTTTGAAGATTCCTTGGAGTTAGAAGATACATTTGAAGTTATATCTATAATTGTCACAATTTTTTTATAGAACCACAGACTTCTTGGAAACGATGTACTTAACATAAATTTTACCAAATTAATTAATAAGATAAAAAATGAAAAACACCAGAAAGTTAAAAAAAAATATAAAGCGAGTTTAAAGTTAAAAGTAAATGTTACCCCACTTAATATGAGGCTCAAAAATTACCAGTAGATTTGTTGTCATTAGTAGTAGCAAAACTACAAAAATTAATAGAAAAGTCCTTTCTTGAACATTTTCCCTCTGGGAGTAGCAAGTGGGCATCATCCATTGTAGTTTTAAGAAAATCAGGTGGAGATAATACAATAGACGTAAATGCCAAATTTTCCTTGGATTCATATAATATACCTAATGCTGAAGTTGCATTGCATGCACTAATAGGAATGAGCGTTTCTACAAAAATAGATTTGAAAAAGACATACCACCAAAAACAATAGACCATAACTTCCAAGAAGTAACGACGATAAATACATCAAGAGGGTCATTAAAATGGAAAAGGATACCGTATGGAATAAAAACAGTTAGCGCCATATTTCAAAAGGCCATCGAACAGGTTTTAGGAAAATATATAAAAATATGGTTTATTACCAAAATGATATATGCATAGGAGTACTAATGAAAATGAATTAAAAAAACAAAACCGACATCATTTTGAATAGATTAAGAAACGCTGGAATGACAATAAATAAATAAAAAAAGCTTTAACTTTAGTAGTAGAAATCATTTTTAGGTTATTCCATTTCAAATAAAGGTACATAACCAGACCAAGTATTGATAGAAAATTACTAAAAATAGCTACACCTACATATAAAACAAGAACTTGAATCTTTTATGGGATTGGTGAATTTCTACCGGTGATATGTACCAAAATATACGGACTTGACTTAGCCGTTTTGCAAATTTACGAAAAAAGAATGTTGAATCTATCTTGTCTGAGGAACAACAAAAAAGCTTTTGATAGATTCAAAGTAATAATGTCAAAGAAAGCAGTAGTTAAAATTTTTGATCCCAAAAGGAACATTACATTAACCACAGATACAAACGAACATTCAATAACTGGAATATTATTACAAGAAGGACATTAGATAATGTTTTATTAAGAAGACGAGCGAACACTGAATTTAATTATTCAAATATAGAGAAAGAAACATTGGCCATGATGTAGACAATCACGAGAGCCCGACAATTTTTATTTGGAAAAAAATTCTTTTGAGAAGTGATCATAGACTATTAGAGTTTATGTTCAATCCAGGAAAAGAATTATCCAAAGTCACGACATTGAGAATTCTAAGATGGGCAATAAGATTAATGGCATTTGACTTTGATATAGAATATATCAAAGAAAATTCAATTCCACATGTAAATGCACTATCAAGATGGCGATTTTACAAGGAGTCAAAAGATAAAATAGAAGAATTTGAAGAGACATTTTTACATTGACTAGAGACTAATGATTTGTCTTTAGATATAATGGCTTTGGAAACTAGACATGATCCAGTACTAAGTAGGATAACATCATGAATAAGAAAAAAACATAAGGGGAAATTGTTCCAGAGCGGAAAGACTCTAAAAATAAGTAAGACAAATTAAAGAGAGAACATGGAGTGATTTGTAATGGGGATCTAATAATTACCCCAGAAATACAAAGAATATTGGTGATAAAAAGTGTACAGTGGAGTAGCGGCTGCACACACATACACACACACACACACACACAAAAAAGGATAAAATTTAAAGAATGGTGGCCGGAATATTCACGAGATATCGAAGAATGAATAAAAGATGCAAAAAATGTAAATTTTACCGAGACAACTTTATATTCATAGCCCTGAGAATTGGAACGATGGAGTCATGTGCATATGGGTCATGCATACATTACTGGAGTAGTGTTATGTTTTGACCTTCGACCCGGCCCAAAACAAAATGCTATTCCAAGGTGATGCACCGGAAGGAAGTGACACATTCCAATGGCCAGTAATCGAAAGAGATCGTGTGGGCGGATTAAGGCTTATAATATGGGACAATGTGAAGGTCCCACTTTGCCAATACAGACTGATGCACCGGAAGAGAGTGACCTCTGTACTGCATGACAGTTATTTCCGCTTGATGACGATTAAACATTCGATTTCAAAGATCCAGTGGGCAATCGTGTGGACGTTGAGTTATTATTTAACTCAGTTTAGTTCGAGTCCAAGAAGCAGTTGCCAGTAGAATTCCAGACTGTTGGAGACGAGTTGTAGTAGGGAAAGTCACACCCGACCGATGGGGCCCTCGGAAACCCCGATGGAGTTTGGGGTCCAGAGAAGATGCTGATAAGATGCAATGAAGAAATCCAGCAACCGGCAGAGTGAGTCCCCAGGCCTCCGGTTTGGCAGCCTTAGAGAACAAGAAAGACACAACGTGACGGTCATAACAGTGGAGTCAAAATATTGCAGTTATGTTCGGTCTCCAGCTCCCTCACACATGCAACCCTTGAACAACCCTTTCGAAACCTTACAAATAAAGTGAGAGGTAAATATATTTGTTAAAGAATTCTTCATGCGTTATCCTTCATGCATCTGTCTTTGTCGTTGTGTCGCTGTGAATTATTCTACATATATATGTGCACGTATGTAGATGTGAATCTGCATATGTGACTATATAACAGTAGGACTCTCATTAATTCTAGTAGACTCTTTTTCAGGCCGCCCTAAAATAATCCGTGTGCCAGTCAAGAAAAGTTCTGTGATAAAATAGATTCTGAGAGTCATATTTTCCAGAAACGGCATACCAAAAACTCTGGTACCCGACAATGCATCAGAATTTTTTGACGAAGATCTTACTTTATGGTTGGAAAATATAGGGAGTAAACCGTATAAGACACCGTCATATCACCCTCAATCGAATGGGTTAGCGAAAAGAATGGTGCAGACCATAAAAACTGGACTTAAAAGCATGTTCTCAACAAAAAAAGAAAAAAAAATTGAATTTTTTCTCCCAAACCTGTTTTAAGCTACCGCACAATACCGCACGCCGGAAGATTAGAAAGCTCATCAGCTTTAACGGGAAAATCAAATTAGAGCTCCGCTTACGATATCGTATTCTACAAATGAAAAAAAAAATGTTGTTCAAAAAGAACAAAGAATCAAATCCAGGAGGGACAGAATTTACCTTGCAAAAAGAACACAATACAGCTAAAATAAATAGGGAAAAAGGGAACAGTGTATTAGCCCATGCAGATTAAATAAGGCCCCAGGGCGAATATGAAGAGTAAAATGATGAAGAAATCTCTGCAATTCCTTCCGTTAATGATTTATTAGAACAAACTTTGCAGAATGAAACGTTAGAAGACGAAATAATGCATAATCAGATGGGCCCGAATGAGTGCGGGACAGATCTAGATCTCCCAGAGAAAAAAATAAGGGAGAGAGAAAAGGAGAGGAAAGTAATCAGAGAAATGAAACAATCACTTGAAATACAAGACCTACTTGGGGCATGAGACCCATACTTTTCATGAAGATGTTGATACTAATTAGTATAAGGGTAAGACATGGCCTATATAAATCTCTCGCGAAGAATAAATGGAGAAGCTTGATCAGCCTTTGCTTCGTGCAGAGGCTTTTTAGCGGACTGTCTGGCATTCGTGCCGGATCATTAATTTCCTCGAGCCTCAAGAGGCCATGCCCCCAGGCTTTAACCCTCGTAGGAGAGTTTAAGTTTATTCCCTGGCTCCTGAGGCGCCCCTTTTAAGGGGAATGCCAACGGGGCCCGAGGTATTGTTGGAGCTGTCGGACGCGTGTGGGCTTCGGTCCTGCGCCCAGACCCACCAAAAAGGCCTTGTGCCACACTTGTAAGTTTGGTCGGGTATATGGCAAATACCAGCTCGATCAGCCTTTGCTTCATGCAGAGTCTTTTCAGTAGGCTGTCTGGCATTCGTGCAGGATGGTTAATTTCCTCAAGCCTCAGGGGGACGTGTCTCCAGACTTTAACCTTCTTCGGAGGGGTTAGGTTCATCGCCTGGCGCCTGAGATGCCACACTTTAGAAGAATGCCGATGAGGCCCGAGGTATTTTTGGAGACGCTGGACGCGTCTGGGCCACGGCCCTGCGCCCGGACCCACATAACAAAGGCCTTGTGCCACACTCGTCCGTCAGTAGGGATGTTCGTCAAATATTAGCTCGGTTAGCCTCTATGCTTCGCACAGAGGCTTTTCAGCGGACTCTCTTGTATCTGTTCCGAACGGTCAATGTTCAATGGCAGAGTTGAGGCCGAAAGGCTCCTGGTTTCGGCTGGGCGACCTTTGGGTGAGCCAGCAGTAACATTGATACACTTGAATAGCACTGGACCTTGTTGTCCAGGTTAAGCTATAATCAGGCATCCGTGCCTGGGCCTAGATTTGGGTTCATGTCTAGCTAGGCTTATCATTGCACTAAGTGGACCGATGAGCGGCAAAGACAGCGCACGAGCCTCGGCTCGGGCCCGACCTTCCTCAGCCATCCATTCTCCTTAACTTGGAGCGTTATTTCTGGACCTTCCATGGTTGGCAGACTTGAGGCTGAAAGGCCCCGGCTTCGGTTTGGCCACACTCGGGTGGGCGAGCTGCAACATTGACAAGCACTCCATGCATGACACTCTTGCGGCTGAATGGCCCCTGGATTCAGTTTGGCGACACTCGGGTGGGCGAGCTACAGCACTGACAAGCTTCGATTGGGCCACACTTTGGTGGTGGGCAGCTGCACCATCGACACATTGTCACCGTTTGATAGCACTGGATTCGACATTCGTTTCTGGATTGTGTTTGGCTCATCCGGTTCACACTAAGTGGGCCGATGACCAGCAAAGTCAAGCAGTGCTCGAGCTTAGGCTCAGGTCCGACCATCCTCTTCTCTAATCCCCACTATAATTCGGCCTTCGGGTCATTAACATTGTGTCAAGTCCTGTCTGGTGGGAGTCAGAGACAAATATGGAAGCTTGATCAACTACTGTGCTTCGGGCAGAAGGTTTTCTGCTTCCTGTCGTGCAGGATGATCAATGCCTAATAAGGTCCCCGGCTTCGACTGGGCCACCTCGCGTGGGCGAGCTGAATTACTGACACCTTTGACACCTTTTGATAGCACTGGACCTCACTGTTCTGTTTAAGCAATAATCAAGCATCCGTGCCTGGACCCATGTTTGGGTCCGTGTCCAGCTTGGCTCATCAGGTCCACATTGCACTAAGTGAGCCGATAACCAGCATAGTCCAACGGGGCTCTAGCCTCCGCTAGTGTGCAGCCTCGCCCTCCGCTAACCCCTACTATAATTCCACCTTTGGGTCATTTGACCTTGTGTCAAGTCCTGTCTAGTGGGAGGCAGAGACAAATATCAGAAGCTTGGTTAGCCACTAACCAGTGATAACTTTTCACATCATAACACATCGAATGTTAAGTTAATCGTAATAAATTAAGAATTGATCTTATAGATATTTTATTAATGTAACTTATAATTTATAAGATAATTCAAATATTAGTTTCCGAAATTTTTGTTTATATATATAAAAAAACGTGTAGTATCAGGATAGTTCCTACTTGTTTTAAGGTTATATTAATATTCTTTATTATTATTTATCTTTAAAATTTTTATTTTATGATCTTATTACAAAAAACATATATTTATAATTTAACCATTAAATCTAATTGTATTCTTTAATTAGAAATGTCTATTTTAAATCATTTATTATTTCATGTATTTCCTAAAAATTATGAATTAATATTCTCGTTTTTTGAATTAATATGATATATAAACCACATTAATGGTAGTTAAATATATTTAATATCATCAATAAATAAGTTAAATTATACTAAGAATTCATTTCTCTGCCTACATACCGAAATCATTTCTTTTCTGGCATTAAGTAAACTTGAAAGTTTTTACGATAAACAAAAGCATTACATATATGTGTCTATATATATAGGTAAATATTTTGGTAGAATGGGCTCATTAACCATTGTATATATATATATATATATATATATGTACGTAATGTTCTTGTTTGTTGTAAAACCTAATATATATATATATATATATATATATATATATATATATATATATATATATATGCTTGAATGTGTAGTGTGTTTTGTCAAACTTTTTATATTTACATGCGAGAGTTATTTAATAGATCAAGGGACTTTTTTAAAAAACATAAAATGATTTTTTTCCAGAATTTTTTCTATGCATTTAAACATTGTATTGTTTGGTATTGGTTTACACCAAAAATTATTTTGATCTCACCAAGATATTAGATTTGAGACGATTCAAAATTATAACAAATAAAACAGAGAACTCTGGCCTCTGACATAAATTTTTATAGCTAGTCGTGCAAACTACAGGAAATTTACAGAAGAATATGTCACGTGTACAGAAAAGCATGTTTTAATTAAAAAAAGAAGAAATGTTTATTAATAGGCTCAGTTATTTGGGACTCTATATTTTCTTTTCCCCTGTTATTGTATTGTATAAAAACATCCATCGTTGTTCTTTCAAAATTTGCTTCACTATCCAAAAATTCGGACGAAGGTTTATTAAAACCGAAAAGTTTTAAGGATGACTTTCTTTCATAATAAATTCATTCCTTTGTTTTTCTATTTTCTCCACACACACACACACACAATTATATATATATATATATATATATATGTGTGTGTGTATGTTTTTCGCGTTATAAAACCTGACATATACAAACCACGTAAACCTGATAAGTATATTCTAAAATCGATAAAAAGAAGATTTGAGCAAATCAATAGCTGATTCCATACACAAACAAATGAATTTAGAAAGTATTTATATAACATACCCATACATGTATACGTGAAATGTACATAGAATGTTCATAACTCATATATAGATAACATAGGAATCCCGAAACACGAAAAACACTTGACGACTTCTTAGTTCAGGTACGAAACGTTTTATTACCTTTGAGATTAAAAGTTTTTTCGACATGAGGAAGAGAGAGGCACAATCTTTCTATGACGACTTTTTCATCTGCCCCTCCCACCCCCCGCAAGGCCTCGGCGAGCTCCGAAAGTCAACCGTCTTCTTCGGACGCTAAAACTCCACTCTCTGACTTTTTTTCTAATCCCCAAAATTCTTCGCGCCCGCTTCCGGTGCATGACGTCATTCACATTCCGTGGTCACATTTTCTATCTGGGGTTTCTATTGTGACATCTCTGAATGACACATCCGCTTCGCTCGCGCGTGAACACCAGCGCTCATGTTTGCACCTAACTAACCCATGCGCTAAGCGAAAGGTTCTCCGCCTAATTAAACCGAAAGGCAAGATATATAAAACGAAATCCCTCGGCTATTATATTACATTGATATCATTAAAAAATATTTGTTAGAATGGGATAATGTTGTTATTATAGATTTACAGTTTAGCAAGGCATTTAATACTCTATCTCATTATCGTTTATTGGTGAAAATAAAAGCACGAGTATTTCTAAAGAAAATTGTAAATATTGGATGTTTATTGACAGGGAGAACTTTAAATGTAAAAATTACAAACAATTAAACTAAAACAGAGTATACCCTTTGATGGACCAGTTGGATCAACTCTGGGACCTTTGTTGTTTTTAATATTCATAAATGATTTACCCGAAGATATAAAATCGGGAGTAGAACTATTTGCTGATGATGTTAAATGAATTATTAGACCATTTTCTAAAGAAACAATGGTGATAGATTTTGTTAAATTATTATATCTTTTCATATGACAATTTATCAAAATCCATCTGTATTGTTTCTTTCTAGATGTACAGTTTCTTTTTTAAGTAGAGGAATTATATTGTGAATTGAAATACCATATTGTGAATTGAAATACCATGACCAGAAAATCCGGCGAACACTTACGCATGACATACGGAACCACTGGACATTTGTTTCGACCTTATTAGGTCTCATCAGCAGTGTATACCCTAATCTCCAGCACTGGAGATCGAACCAGCTTTACCACAGACTGCAGAGCCGAAACTCTACAGCTGAGCCATCAGACCATATCGCACACAAATGAGGTCAAATTAAGTAGTCATGGTAATTGTGCGCCCAATTAACTTAAATTTGTCTTCCAAGTTACATTCGTACTCTTTACAGAGGACAGGGTCACCTTCTGGGCCACGTCTTCCCAAGAGAATTAGAAATACGCATCCGCGTAATTATTATAACCTCAAGGGCAAGGATATAGATCAAAACTTTCCTTTTCAATTCGCAATTCTTTCTTTCTATTTGGAAATAAAAATCTAATATAAATATGTCAAGAATGACATAAAATAATAAAAAAGTTTGCGGGCGTAGTCGAGTGCGACCCAACGGCTCCTTTTTCAATAGCTACTACACTTAGGTGTAAAGGAGGGCCCAACTCATTTCCCTGGATGGTTCTACTTTGACCTTGATACGTACCTTATAGTGCTGAGTGTTAAGCAAGGTAGTATCAAGTACAAGTGTTTGAGTTGAACTTCGGTCTCTCGGGTCATTGATGAATACTCTACTCTCTTGGCTAAATACTACATATTGGGTTCAAAAACATTCAAATTGAATATATACTAAGCAGCTGGTGCCCGTGGTGTAATGGTTATCGTCGTGGGAAATGGTGCCCATGGTGTAGTCGTTATCGCGTAGGAAATGAACACGGCGATACGAGTTCAAATCCTAGACGAGACTGATTGCATTTCACATAGTACTAATACCCTTGGGAAAGGTATGAATCCAATTATTCTCCCTCCAGCTATAGATAAATAGTAGGGCAGACTAGGTTCTTCAGCCTTGGTGAGGCGACTAGTCTAGGAGAAGGAAAACTCTGAATTCAAACCTGTTAAACTCCGCTATGGAGGTGCCCGTGGTGTAATGGTTAGCGTCGTAGGAAATGGACACAGTGACACGAGTTCAAATCCTGGACGAGACTGATTGCATTTCACATAGCACTAATACCCTTGGGAAAGGTATAAATCCAATTATTCTCCCTCCAGCTATGGATAAATAGTAGGGCAGACTAGGTTCTTTAGCCTTGGTGAGGCAACTAGTCTAAGAAAAGGAAAACTATAAATTTAAACCTGTTAAACTCCGCTTAAAATTGACCTTGTGTCATATCCTGCTCGAGCGGAGGGTTGGTAAATATGATAAGCTAAGCAGTTGGGAAATCAAAGCGTAAATGAGAAGCGTTGTCAGGTTCGATGATACATTTAAATCAGACATATTTTTTTTGTTTCAAGAGTAAATGGAATGATCAGATCCTGTTTAGACATTTTATTTCAAAAGAGGTAAATGTTATTTAAAAAATATGTAAGCCCCTTATAAGACCGCATATAGAATATTGTGCTTAAGCTGGGCTTCAGTGTCTTGACATGGAAATTGGTAATATTTAGATTAGAGTCTGTACAAAGAAGAGTGATAAAAATAACAAAAAGTGTAAAACATTACAGTTACAGAACGAGATATGAAAAATTAGGAATAACTAGTTCTCAAGAAAGATTCATGAAAGGAGATTAATTGAAACGTTTACAATAACTAATGGAGTTTCTAAATTTAGAAGACTTTTTTCAAAAGTCTAGCGACGAATTGATTTTTTTTTTTTTTTTTAATAGAGTCAAATATTATTTGGAATAACTTGTCTAATGAGATCAAAAACATCAGTTGTCTAACAAATAACTATCTAAATAAATAGTGTCCTGAAAAATAGTAAAAAAAGAAAGAAAATAAGAGGGCATATTTTGAAATATTTAACAATTTTATCTGTATATAATTATTGTATTAATACTTTATATGTTCGGAGTCAAGATTAATTTTGATGGAAGGGTAACGAGTTTAGCCCTTGCAAGTTATAGATATAAAGCGAATTCAATTTTTCAAAATAATCACATTTGGCGTCTGATGATTGAGAAGCTCTCATGAAACTGACACTAACAAAGAGAAAGTGTGTGTGTATATAATCTCCTTTTAATTCCTTCTAATCGACATCTTAATCTGGATTTTAAGGCATTGCAAGGTATGAGTGGCTGTATATTTGACAAATATTTTAATTAGTAAAATTCTGTTTGTGGGATGAAATAAATAAAAATACAATCTCTGATAATCTAGAATTTAACATTTCAAATCTGGTCTATTAATCATCCAAGTTAAATTTATTCTCAGTTGTGATCGTATTATCAAATCAAATGTCCTTCCAGTTGGGCTTCTCTTGCTTTTTCCGTGACATGAAAGTCATCAATTATTGGCCTACAACTTCGGATTGCGCTTGTATTAGATTCATACTTGACACGAGAAGAAAAACAAAATGACTGATAGCTTCAAGCTCGAGATAATTAACACTTGTAATTTCACTTCATTTAAATGCAGATGGGTCTGTTTACGCTTGTTTGGATAAAGGAAAGAAATTTATAAGGTATACATGTACTCATTTGCATCTGCGAATGGGAAAAGAACGTAACGGATAGAAGAATAAATAGGAAAAGGAAGTGACGTAAAAATATATATATATATATATATATAGAGAGAGAGAGAGAGAGGGAGAGAGACAGATTCGTTTGGTTTCTTTGTTCGATAGCATATCAACCTTTGTGGGTTATTCAATACCTATTTAACCCAGTCAGCTAGGGATGTAGAATACACCGATTATATCTCTGTAGAGGGGTAAGACACCGAAGCGAGTATCCCGAATTGATATTAAACAATCTGATAGTGAGGCTCCAGTAATCCTGGAACATTGGGGGAATGCGGGGTTCCCCTTCATTGCTATCGCTCCAAGGAGCACTTTGGCCCAAAGTGCTAGACCCGGATAGGGTCTTATCTATGTGTCACACATGAATGTTTGACTTTTAAATTCTCTGTAAACAAATGATTTCTGCTAAACTGAATTGTTAGAAATAGAACTATTTGATCATTTAACTGTGTGCATCTACAAAAATAGTTTACAAATCATATATGTAATATATATGTGAAAATAAGATTGTTCATTAAATAACCAAGAATAGTTGAAAGGCCATAAAAACCAAACCAAACCAAATCTTATATAGTTAATATATATGTATGAAGAGGATTTTGCATTAAATAAAATATAATGGTTGATATGTTATTTAATCCAACCAAACCAAATCTTATATATTTAATATATATGTATAAAGAGGATTTGGCATTAAATAATCTACAATGGTTGATATGTTATTTAAACCAACCAAACCAAATCATATATATTTAATATATATGTATAAAGAGGATTTGGCATTAAATAACTTACAATGGTTGATATGCCATAAAATCCAACCTAACCAGTTCATATATATTTAATATATATGTATAAAGAGGATTTGGCATTAAATAACCTACAATGGTTGATATGTTATTTAAACCAACCAAACCTAATCATATATATTGATATATATGTATAAAGAGGATTTGGCATTAAATAACCTACAATGGTTGATATGCCATTAAATGAAACTAAGCCAAATCCTCGTAGAAGTTGTGGCACTCTTTAACCCCTAGTTGTGGCTTTTGAAACAATATTTGTCTGAAGCGTAACTGGAGTTCAAACTCACTTACTATGATATTACAGTGGAGCCCATTAAGGACTAAGCCACTAAAATTTCCTCTGTAAAATAGAGACTGAAATTAAGCAGAGGTTTCAGTAGAAGAAGTTCAACTTTACAATGAGTTGCGTCTGATCTATTGG
>OY757913.1:107256098-107363598 GCA_963585895.1 Sepioteuthis lessoniana | reverse complement strand
GTATACGCTTTCACGAATAGACTAAACTATATATATATATATATATATATATATATACACGTGTGTATTGTATATATATATATATATATATATATATATATACACGTGAGCATCCATTTGCATGCAGAAGCATATATAGGGAGAGAGAAAGTGCGAGAAAATCAAAAGTTAAAACACACACACACACATACACACACATACACACACACACACATGGAGAGGGAGAAATTAGATTCAAGAAGGAATATTTATATTTTATATAAAGTTTTATATTGGAATTATCAATCACTTAATCCATCTATCTATCTATCTATCTATCTATCTATCTCAGTTTGTTGCTAACGATCAATATATATATATATATATATATATACATTGGATAGAATGATAAATACTTTGTTTATTTAAAAGCAAGTTTTAACAACGCATTTCAAATCTTCAATATCTCTAGCGCAACCTAAAATTACCTGATTCCAAAGTCCCCGCATCAGTCATTCTCATTTCAGCATTGAAAGAATGCATGTCATTAATTAATCTATGATCTCATGCATCTAAAATAAGTAACTGACAATGCATATATGACATGAAATGTTGTGGGAGTATAAGAAAAACTAAATTACAACAGAAATGATTAAGAAAATTTATAGTCTTTATGGCCATAGTGTAATTACTGACTGCCAACTACGAAAATAGTTCTCAAAGATTTTTTTCTGGTGATATATAATTGTGAAATTAACCCAGAGCAGAACACTAATTAGACCTCAATCAAGATGCAATAAAGCAATCTGAGCAAAATTCTGGAGAATTAGCCTTTGACTCGAATACATTCCCGTCGACAATCTGCTGCCATCTAAAAAAGATAGGAAAAGTGAGTAAGTTGGGTGTTTGTGTTTCTCATAATCTTTGTGAAAAGAACAAGGAAGATCCTATATCGATAACGAAAATTCTTCTTTCAAAGCAGAGAAATGAATCGTTTCTCAAAGGAAAAAAAGAAAAAGAAAAATGTGACTTTTATGACAATGTTCAACACAATCGACACTGAATTGCTCTGAATGAATTTTGGCAACCTACCCACAAGAGCGATGATTCATGGAAGAAAATATACTCGTCAATATGAGAAACGTTGTGCTTTACCTTGATAAAATATTCAGCAAGAATCACGATGAAAAAAATAAGAATTTTGGCTGATATTTTCTAATTCATCTACACTGGTTTTGCTTATAAGGATTTCCATCTTTTTCGTTCTCGACAACATGCTCTGAATGACAAAAGATTTTCTCTAGAAGATCGAAAGAAAACGTTTGTGGATAACTTCTTAAGCTGGATACCATCTGACTTTTGTTTGAGAGGAATCAACACACGACCTGATAAATGGTAAGGGATCATTGACAAGAATGGTAAATATTGATTGAAATTAAATTATTCATGACTAAATAATATTTTGATAAAACGAAAATTATTTATGACTCAGCCCGATATTTATCATCAATATCACTGAATATTTTCTACTATAGCTTCAGAAAATTAAAGACTATCTACGCCCAGTGAGTGTGGTTCCCACCCTCTATTTCTCAGTCTCAGTCTCTCTCTACTCTCACACAGACACACTCATAGACAGACAGACAGACAGACACATACGACGTGTGAAGAAAAAAATTGCGAGACTGAGGTGTGAACTATTTTAGTTTAAATATCTAATTTTATGTGCATCCTACACACACACACACACACACACACACACACACATATATATATATATATATATATATATAATAAAACAATTTGAAATAGAAAGATAAATCATTATAGCCATTTGAATAATTATTTTTATATATATATGTGTGTGTGTGTGTGTGTTTGTGTGTGTGTGTGTGTTTTGCTTTTGTGAGTTTATCTGTAAGTGTGAGAAATTAACATAAATGTATAACATCAACATTTATTTACCATTAATATTTTTTTTTCAGTATCACATCACTTCCTTGATGGTAATTCGACAGAAATTAATCAGATCCAGTTAAGTATTTTTGCTTACATCTCTGAATAACTTTGAAGAAGTCTACGAACAATAGTATTGCCCCAAGATTTTTTATACGTAAAAAGTAAAAAAGTAAAGTTTGCGACCATAGTCGAGGGTAACCCGAAGGCTCGCTTTTCGATAGCTACTACACCAAGGTGTAGGGGAGGGCGCTATTCCTTCCCTGGATTGCTCTACTTTACCCATGATCCGTACCTTATAATGCTGAATGTTAAGCAAGGAGGCATCAAGTACCATTTTTTGAGTCTTTGGTATGACGCGACCTGGGATTGAACCCAGGTCTCCCGGGCCATTGGCGAACACTCTACGGTGAATGGTCAGAGTCTGAGATGCCGTGGGTCGATTTCCCCAAAAAGTGTTTTGTTTTCCCCTAAGAATTTTCTCGCTTTCAGTTTGGATACAATTGAGTAGCATGGCATCATAAACCTGAGCGGCTATTGTCGGAAGGGTTATGTTTTGTTATTCTAAGTGAATACAAATAAAACAGAACTCATTAGTTTTAAACGAAAAGAAGTCATCTACAAGTTCCCTTACCTCGGCGGTAGTATCTTATCTACTGAAAGTCGTGTCAAGATAGATTTAGTGAAAAAGTGGACTCCTTTCGACAGGTTTGGTTTGGTTTCTTTGTTTAATGGCATATCAACCTTAGTAGGTTATTTAATGCCAGAGCCATTCTCCTAGAAGAACAGTAGTTGTACAATTTAACCCATAGTTGTAAGGATAAAGGGGTTCATACCTTTCCCAAGGGTATTTGCCCGAAAGTGAACGTAATAGTGCGACTGGAGTACGAACTCGCGGACTATGATTCCGCAGTCCATCGCTTTAACCATTACACCACGAGAACACCCCCTCCTTTCGACAGGTTATCAATCATACCGAAATCTGATATATTCGATAAAATGAAACGTCATTTCTACCAAACTATGATTGATGATATTTAAAAGCCAAACCAAAAGGAAAAAAGTCCGTATATTTTTGATAGATGTTTTTTGCGAAACACAGGTTTGTGCGTGAATGAAATTCACCATACTCACCAAGGCCACGTTTTTCTCATAACTGAATCTGATCATTCGTTTCGAGGGTAACATATGAAAAAGTGTTCTACATTAACATAAATCTTGTATGGAGGGGCATTGAGAAAAAATGCCGTTAACAAAGACGGTATGAATAGATAACACCGAGTTCATAGGAAAAGAAAGTCATACCGGTGATCAAAGAAAAACATCAATCATTCAATTATAATGTTTCAAGCACCCCCCCCGAAACGGCATCAGATCCGTGCCGGTCTCAGCAACAGGGATATCTGAAAGGGTATTTTTTGTTGCACATTGGCCTCCGACCTGGCCAAGCGGTCAAAAGAAGAAATATACCAGTGTAAATAACAGGTGCATCCAGTCAAAGATATCAGGAGATCAGGGGAGACCTTGACTGCCGAGGGGTTGAATTGAGTGTGAAATTGTGACGCTCGCAGGAAGTAGGTAGACGTCAAATTATTATATAACCCCGGCGACAGGAAGTTCAAGTTAGTTGGAGAGAAGAAGCTGGAATGAGGACCATGTCCCAGAGAGGCTGGCCCCCAAGGCCCCCGGTTGAGCAGCTCAGGAGAACGGGAAAGAAACGCTGTTATGGCCATAAGAGTGGGGTTCAATATGTTGCAGTTCTGTTCAGTCTCCAACTCCCTCTCAAAAACAACCCTCTCAATAAAGTGAGAGGTATATTTTTCTAAAGAACTGTCTTCGCTCGTCCTTATTGTGTTGAATATATTTCTGTATGTATATGTGTATGCATAGTGGTCATGTATGTGACTATCCAACATTTTTGAGTTGACGAAGGACTTGTTTTATGGTAGCTCACCACTAATGCAAAGGAGGTGGTTTCACTAGCTCCGAAATTCACGTCGCTCATTGTAATCTGCTGATTAATAACAAACTGACTCACTTAAGAATCCTCAAACACTTGTGCGATGGTTTCTCGCACGTACCTCGAAGTTGACCGTTTGTTGTAAGTCAAATTCCTGTTTACTGGGTTCAATGGTGCTGGAAAGTACATTATAGAAAAAACGGTGAAGTATTTTAAAGGTGGTGTTATAAAGGTGCTTTTACCAATGAAGAACTCAGTGGAATAATTGAGTCGATGACTATTTTTGTAATATAATTAACGATTTTGTTTGATTGTTTTAGTAGTAAGTCGTTGCCTAGCAAGATTTAGAGGTCCACCCCAGGACAGTGAAAAAGAAATGATCTTGTAATGTATATTCCTAAAACAAATACCAGCAGAAGTCTAGATATGCAAACCTATCTAAAGTTAAAAGTCAGTTGTTACAGACATTGTTAAACAATTGGGCATGCCTGATAATAATAAAACATATCCCCTGCAAAACACCTGTCTACTGAATCAATGGAAATGTACGTAAAACTCTTTCAAGGAGATCATCGACTGTTGAGTGTTGGTTGTTCCCTGTCAGCTGTGTATAAAATTTGGTACAAATATTAAAGAAATTGGGTTGTTAAAAAAGGCGAACATTTTGGTGGGCAAATCGTCAGGATTGAAAACTCAAAGCTATATGCTTTGAAAATGGAAAATGTACACATAAATAAATGAAAAACAAATGAATCAAAACAGAAGTCGATATTTGTGACTGAATCATAAATAATTGTGTAAATGAAATAGGAATTTTATAGAAAAGACGAACATAACCAACATTAAAACATTAACAAAGGAAAATGAAGTTAAAGTCGGCGAAGAAACACTTATAGCGTGTGAAAAGTTGGATGAAAGTGATATTCATTAATGGATCAAGAATTTGCACTGGCCAGAACAATCATATTGGAACTTTTGTTTAGTGCCATTCAAATGAAACATATGAAGATAAAAAGTAGTCAATTTTCCAAAACATTCATGATGTTGGGTTGCATGTCATTTAAAGAATCAATCAATGCACATGGATATTTTGAAATCCAAGATAATACTCATTCAATCGAAAGAAAATTTGGTTTTGTCATTATGAAGAAATTTTCAGTACAATAAGGCATTTGGATTCAATATTTGGTTTAAGTTTAAAGAAAAAATGTTTTGAGTCTTATTTGTTATAAGTTTATTTGCTGCTAAATAAAAAAACAAAAAACAAACAAGTGTATATACTGTAAATGTGCTGTTTTTGTCTATTTTTGCTAAAGTTATTATATGCAAACATTCTGTTAATTATTAACTCATTAAGTGTCATTCTTATCTTTGCTCAGAAGTATCTGTGCGGTAAAAAAAACGCGAATTCAAACTGCGTTTAAAGATATCGACAACAAAGATATATATGGACCAGGATAGAAATGAACAATGAATGAACATTAATTTTCTTAAAATTTGTGCCAAGGGTGATACAGGTATCATATAATGACTGATGTTCCTATAACCGCATTGCTTTCAACAAAGCCTTCATCAGAGGATGATTCTGGGTTCAGGCATGCTTCATGGGCTGAAGCATCATTACCCCGAACCCAGAGCGCCCCAGCAGTGAGTCACAATATCACCAGACTTTGTTTGATTGTCCTCACATTGGGATATCTCTCTCTCTCTATATATATATATAGATATATATAGATATATATCTCTATAGTCATCCACAGACAGATCTGTTTGGTTCTATCAGAACTCAGCAGTGTGGCTAGACATTAGCTCCCAATAGCTGGGATCGAAACCCGGTTGACTCAAACGCCAAGCCAAAGTCTCTAACCATTCAGCCACGAGGAGCCACTAGCTCCGAAGAAAATTTTAAACGGTTATGAATCACAATTACTATTGTTTACATCCATCCATTCAACGGCTACCGAGACCTCAATTCATATACGTAGCGGCTTGCAATGAACGCTAATAGCAACAGGATTACTTCTTCGCCAGAGAACTCAACCATACAGGGGTAGGGGTATATATATATATATATATATATATTGTGATATGCCATTAAACAAGGAAAGCAAAGCAAACGAAAATAAATGTGGATAAAGTTAATAATGCGAAATGTTCACGGAGATTTGTTTGTAAATATGCTTTTGATTCAAAGGAAGAGATTTATCAAGCATTAATTTTTTGTTTAAGATTCGGTTTGTATATATATATATATATATATATATATAAAGTTGGCCGACCGTAGTGGAGAGCAACCCGAAGGTTCCCTTTCAAAAGCTACTACACCGAGGTATAAGGAAGAGCGCATTTCCTTTCCCTGGATTGCTTTATTTATAATTGTCCCGTGCCATAAATGACGAGTGTTACACAAGGAGGCATCAAGAACTATTTTTTGAGTCTTTGGTATGACTGGACCGATGAATGAACCTGCTGTTGGCGACTTCTTTGACAATGCGATTCAAGCACTACAAAACCGATCAAAGAAGTGTTCTTGTTTAGTTTTATGGCATTTTAACCATTTAATGCCAAATCTTGGTTATACATATAAAATATATGATTTGTAAACACGTTTTTAATAACATTTTTAAACAAGCCGAGCTCACTTTCATTCACACTTAAATGGTTTCAAGTATTGCTTTTTAAAAGTAACAGTTTCCCATCAGTTATTTGTTTCCACACAGTTTTAATATTAAACACTTCGATTGGGCCCATCGATAGGACTTTATAAGTTTGCCACCACTCCGGGCCAGAGTGAACCTGGGAACAATGGCATTGAAGGAGTACTCCACGTTCCCCAAAGCCCCAAGACTGGAAGCCCACCATCAGATGGTTTAATTTCATATACAAGACACTCGTTGCGGGGTAGGTATTACTCCTGTGAAAAGATGCAATATGTGTATTCTAGAGTCTCAGCCGATTGGACTATCAAAGAAGTGTGTGGATCGCAAGAAGAGACTATGTTGAAAAATTAAACCTCGTTTAGTCATATGCTAATGAGAGTATCTTGGTCAGCCTATGAACATTTTTTCAGCCAACACTTGTATTCCTGATAAAATAATAAATGTATTAAGCTGGAGAAAGGTTTTAGATTTGTATACGGGTTGAAAATGTCTGTCAAAAGGGAACATATATATATAGTCTTCCTCAGACAGATCTGTTTCGTTCTATCAGAACTCATCAGTGTGGCCAAACAGTAGGTACCCATAGCTGGGATCGAAACCCGGTTTGACTCAAACGCTAAGTCGAAGCCTCGAACCATTAAGCCACGAGCAGCTATTACTTGCGAAGTAAATTTTAAACGGTTATGAATCACAATTACTATTGTTTACATACATCCGTTCAACGGCTGCCGAGACCGCAATTCAAATACGAAGAGGCTTGCAATGAACGCTAATGGCAACACGATTACTTCTTTTATATATATATATATATATATATATATATATATACATATATATATATATATATATACATATATATATATATTTATATATACATATATGTGTGTGTGTGTGTGTGTGTGTGTATTACTTTTGTTGTATCGTCGAGTTGAATGATACACAGAGAAGAATAAGTGCTTAATATATTCATTCAGTACCTGTATCCGGTGCCAACGGACAAATATAAAAAGACACGGTACAATATGTTAGAAATAATTAACAATAGAAATAGAGGGGGAGTCAAAATGCTGTATAGCCAAACAAAGTAAGATCAGTCTGAATATTAATCGGCTTAATATCGACTTATTATTCGGTATTTGTCAGGCGCCCCACCAAACGGGCGAGTATGGCATCATGCCTTTTTTAAGGGTGCGTCCGTCGGCACTCTCCTAAAATGGGCGCCTCAGGCGCCAGACGATAAAACAAGCCCCTCCGATGAGGGTTTGGGCCTGGGGGCACGGCCCCCTTAGGCTCGAGGTAAGTCAGTCTCAGCCGCGTGACGCAAATGCTGGCCCCACTCCCACCCGGCACCCGTGCCTGGCAGCCTTGGCTGACTACCATATCCAGAGTCGTGACACATCCGACCAGATCCGTGTCGCTGATATCACGACCGACCGATGTGTGCCCTATATACTGGATCCAGCTTATTAAACCAAAGGTATTTGTCTCTTACCCCACCAAACAGGTGAGTGTGGTACAAGGCATTTTTAAGGTGGATCCGTTCGCCGGGCAGTAGCCCAGATACACCCGGCATTCCCAAAAGTGTATCGAGCCCCGTCGGCAATTCCCCCTAAAAGGGGCGTCTCAGGTGCCAGGTGTGAAGGAAGATACACCTAACCAGATCCATGCCGTTGATACCACGTTCAGCGGAAGAATGCCCCATCTACTGGATCCAGCTTATTAACGGTATTTGTACTCCGTACCACCATCCGGGCAAGTGTGACACAAGGCCTTTTTAAGGTGGGTCCGACGCAGGGCCTTAACCAAGAAACACCTAGTATTACCAAAAAAGAAGCACCTCAGGCGCCAGGCGATAAACCCAACCCCTCTGAGAAGGGTTAAAGCATAGGGTGGTGGCCACCTGACGCTCGTGGTGTATCTAGAGACGAGACACACCCGACCAGATCAATGCCGTTGATACTACGGCCGGCCAAGTGTGTCCCATCAACTGGATCCAGCTTATCAAATCAACCCTCTTTAATCGTCGGTGATTTACAGCAACGAGCCAGTCCATCTGGTAGAATGTTAAAGGGGTGATAGCTACTCTACAATCATTTTTAATCATTGGCTTCTATTCACTGCTGTCGCCGATTGTCGTGTAGTTGAAACATCTACCAGATTTATAACATAACGATATAAGAAGACTCTGCTGCAGTGAATTTTTTTCTGCTTTACAACAAATAAACCAAACTGAATTTTACAAGATATAAGACAGAAAACATTAATCTTATGGCACATCGAGACTCTGTAAGATGTTTTAATACACTTAAAGATTTTCTTTACAAAACTGTTGATCGTCAATATCTGAAATATTTTTAGTCGAAAAATCTTTCAAATTATTTTTTGTAATCAGGCTGTGCATACACATACAGACAAACACACAGACACAGATACACACAGGCACACACACAGACAGAGATACACACAGGCACACACGGACACAGATACACACAGGCACACACAGACACAGATACACACAGGCACACACAGACACAGATACACACAGGCACACACAGACACAGATAAACACAGACACACACACAGACACAGATACACACAGGCACACACACAGACACAGATACACACAGGCACACACAGACACAGGCACACACAGGCACACACAGACACGGATACACACAGGCACACTCAGACGCAAACACAAACACACACATATACAGACATATATATTGACAGATAGGAACACACGGAGATAGACACATACGCATGCAAATATATATATATATATATATATATATATATATATATATATATATATATATATATATATATGTGTGTGTGTGTGTGTGTGTGTGTGTGTGTGTCTATTGTTTGAGAGGCACACATACAAACACAAACTTATATATATATATATATATATATATATATATATATATATAACGAATGAACAAGCTCATTTTCCATTTAATTTTAGTCGCTTCTCTTAGCAAATGAACTCTTTTAAAAATTATTTAGAGAACTTTCGAAAAGAAAACCTTTTTTTTTCTCTGAAAAACTCATCTTGATTCTTTTCAAGTTAAGATTGAAATTATTTGAGAACAATAAAAGAATCAATGTTTACAAAGAAATATTCCTACGTCATCACTTTTGTTCATGCGTCTCTTTCTCTGTCTGTCTCTCTCTGTCTCTCTCTGTCTCTTTGTCTTTACACACACACACACACACACGCACGCACACAC
This sequence comes from Sepioteuthis lessoniana, assembly GCA_963585895.1. Classification (NCBI taxonomy): domain Eukaryota; kingdom Metazoa; phylum Mollusca; class Cephalopoda; order Myopsida; family Loliginidae; genus Sepioteuthis; species Sepioteuthis lessoniana. The sequence continues at coordinate 107,353,807 of OY757913.1, read as the reverse complement.
ACACACACACGCACGCACACACACACACACACACACACACACACACACACATATATATATATATATATATATATATATATATATATATATATATATAAATATATATAAGAGAGTCAATGAGTAAATTAAAGAAGTAAGGGAATCTTTTGCAAAATATAAAAGAAAATTATTTTTCTGAACTTTTATCCATAAATATAAACCCAGGAAAATGTAAAATACACCGAAGGTAAGACCCCCCCCCACAACGAATGTCCTGTTTATGACATTAAACAATAATCTGATGGTGAGGTTCCAGTAATGAAGAAGCTTTCGGAATACAGAGTACCCGTTCATTACCATGACTCCTACGTCTACTCTGGCCCGGAGTGGTAAAACCTGATAGAAACCTATATATAGGTCAAATAGATCTAAACTGTGGACTTATACTAAACTGAATTGCTTCAAATAGAACTGTTTTGGCATTTACACAGCGTACTTATGCCAAATTGAATTGATTGAAATCGAACTGTTTTTGACAATGAAAGTGTACTTACGTTAAATTGAATTGATTGAAATAGAACTATTTGCTAAAGTGAATAGCTTAGAATATACATGTTTTTGACAATTAAGTTGTGTACTTATGCTAAAATGAATTATTTGAAATAGAACTGTTTATTTGTTTAAAATGGACTTGGCATTAAATAACCTACAGGTGTTGATATGACAAACAAACAAACCAACAAAAATCGTTTGTTTTATGGATATTCAAAAGGGTGGCAAATCAAATAGGGTTCTTCGAGTTTGAATTGAGAAGTGTAAACTATGGAGTAGAACACTGAATCTGCGTTAAACAAACGGTTCCGGGTATAGCTGTGTCTAAAAAAGGGGATATTGTCAAGTGTGCTTCCTATTGCTAACACGTTTGATTAATTTTACCTAATTTTTGAATAGACCTCATAAGTATATATGCACATACATATATAGTCATCCATAGACACATCTGTTTCGTTCAATCAGAACTCATCAGTGTGGCTAGATATATTAGCTTCCCGTAACTGGGATCGAAACTCGGTTGACTCAAACGCCAATCCAAGCCTCTAACCATTAGCCACGATGAGCCAGTAGCAGCGAAGTAAATTTTAAACGGTTATGAATCACAATTACTATTGTTTACTTACATCCGTTTAACGGCTACCGAGACCTCAATTCATATATGAAGAGACTTGCAATAAACACTAATGGCAACACGATTACTTTATTCGCTAGAGAACTCAACCCTAAGGGGTAGGGGAGTATATATGGATGTTTACTTATATATATATATATATATATATGTGTGTGTGTGTGTGTGTGTGTGTGTGTGTGTGTGTGTGTGTGTGTGTGTGTGAGTAAACATCCATTTCCACAAACACAAACACACACGTATATTTGTCCAACCCCACGTTCAGGATTGGATATAAGGTCAATCTTTAAGTGGTCGGAAGATGCTGAAATCAAACTTGCTCTATTCCTTCTCATAGAGCCTCATGGGGGTGTCCTCGTGGTGTAATGGTTAAAGCGTTGGACTGCGGAATCGTAGTACGTGAGTTCGTACTCCAGTTGCGCTATTACGTTCACTTTCGGGCAAATACCCTTGAGAAAGGTATGAGCCCCCTTATCCTCCCAGCTATGGGTTAAATAGTACCACTACTGTTCTTCTAGGAGAATGGATTTGGCATTAAATAACCTAAAAAGAGTTGATATGCCATTAAACAAACCAACCAAACCTTTGTCTCATCGAGGCTAAAAAAAACAGTCTGACATACTATTTATCCATAGTTGGAGGTAGATTTATACCTTTACTAAGAGGAAGTGAAATACAAACAGCTTATCTACGTCTGCTTACACCCCCTATATATATATATATATATATATATGATACAGTATATACCTTATGTAAAATAGACCAATTTGCTTGGGTTATAGAATACGCTGACTGAAACTCGACAGAGGGTAAAAACCCTTCACCCACTATGACACTAAATCACCCCATGGTGACTTTCAAGGTTTGGAGCTTTAAAGAATATTGCGTACCCCTTCATTGTCATTACTTCCAGGTCCACTCGGACCCAAAGTTGTATTATCTGTCAGAGTCCTATTTGTGGGTCCAAAAGAACTGTTTAATCATTTAAATGTGTGCAAACAAATGGCTCATATTAAACTGAATTATTAGTATTGGATAGCATTGATTGAAACTCTTTAACAGCACAAAAAATAACTATTGCTGTTAGATAGGAATACTTGAAACTATTTAACAGTTTACAAACAATACATAGCAATAATTGAAATCATCCAACCGGGTGCGAAGAACAAATGCTAATGGTTTGTAACATTTAACTGGGTGCAAAGAAATGGTTATTATTAAATAGAATTATTTGTTTTTTCAAGCACAAGTTGAAATCATTTTACTCAGTGTTGTATATTGAACTCCGACCCGGCTAGACTGTCAAAATAGGAAATGCTCCTGTGTAAATAACAGGGGCATCCGGTCGAGGAATATCAGAATATAACCTTGACCGTGGAAAGGTTGAATGAGTGCGATTTGTGAGGCCCACCAGAAGAAGGTGGGTGTTGAACTATTATATAACTCAGTGCACAGGAAGTTTAGATCAGTTGGAGATAGGATTCGGTAGAGAAAACCAGCACCCAGCATAGTGGGCCCCGAGGCCCCCGGTTGAGCAGCCCAGGAGAACGGGAAAGAAACACTGTTATGCCCAGAAGAGTGGGGGTCAATATGTTGCAGTTCTGTTCGGTCTCCAACTCCCTCTTACACTGTGTCGCTCGTCGTTATTGTGTCGTCGTTATGATTATGCATGCATATGCATATATGTATTATGTGGCGATACAACATCAGTGCTAATACATACACAATATAACTGTGTGCAAATCGAACTATTAGTGTTAGATATCAATAATTGAAACCATTTAACCGTGTGTAAACAATAAAAAGGAATAACTGAAACCATTTAAATATGTACAACAAACGATGTCTTCGTTTAAAAATTGTTACCTATGAAAGAAAACGGTTTCAAGCTAACAAAGGAAAGAAGCAGATGGTCCCCAGCACAAACAATTACGGACGCTTATTACGCCGATGACATAGCGCTTCTGGTAAATGCCCCCGACCAATCTGAAACCCTGCTACATAGTCTGGAACAAGCAGCTGCAGTCATTGGACTCCATGTCAATGCGAACAAGATGGAATATATGTGCTTTAATCAAAGAGGCGACATCTCCACACTAAACGGTAGCTGTCTGAAACTAGAAGACAAGTTCACCTACTTAGGAAGCAGTGTCCGATCAACCGAGATAGACATCAACCCAAATTAAGATTCTTGACTTGAACACCTTTTCTAAAAACTAAATATGTTTTTTTCTTCGAATGTATATATATATATATATATATATATATATATATAGATATATATTGAATAGTACCGGACGAAAGGGCCCACGTAGTTTTATTTTTTAAAATAGTTTTTCTCCCTCTCTACCGATTATTCCGTTAATTCTCTGTTCATATATCATCATCATCATCATCATCATGTCGTGCCGCCAGCACGGATATCCCTGACCCTCTCTCGCCACTTTCCCCTCCGGCAGGTCTTCTGGGTTACATCCTGTGTCCTCACATAGCTGCTGTATGTAAGTTCGGGCTGGTCGTCCTGCTTTTGCTTGGCCATATGTGGGGGTCCATAGGAGTACGTCACTTACGAACTCGTCCTTGCTTCTCCAGCAGTGTCCGGCGTGTCTGGCTCGTCTGACCTGTATAGTTTTCGTGATGGGAGGCAAGTGGCCGTACAGTTGGCGTCTCGTGGGGTGTTGTCTCCAGGATTTTTTCAATATAGCTCTTAACATTCTTGTGTAGTTGCCGTCAAGTTTCTTCTCCAGCTGTTTGGTTAGCGTCCATGTAGTGCATCCATATAGCAGTATCGATACAACCGCTGTCTGAAAGAAACTGTGCTTCATTTCATCGGTCAGGTCTGATTTCCATATTATTGAGAGCCTATCAATAGCCGTCCATGCTTTCGTCAGTCGTGTGTCGATGTCGTTTTCTGTTGATGAGACACTACTTCCTAGGTAGGTGAATTTGTCCACTAGCCTCAGAGAGGCTCCGTCTAGAGTGGTAATGTTGCCCGTTTGGTTGTAACACATATATTCAGTTTTGTGCGCATTGACATGGAGGCCAATGCTTGCTGCAGCTCGTTCCAAACTATGCAGTAGTGTCTCTGCTTGATTAGGCGTATTCGCCAGTAACGCCATATTGATATATATATATATATATATATATATATATATATATATATATATATATATATATCCGAAACGGATGGAGAAAAAGCTTGACGGCAACTACTCTAGAATGCGGCGAGCAATATTGAACAAGTCCTGGAGGCAACACTCAACAAAAGAGCAGCTATACGGCAACCCACCACACATCACGAAAACTATCAAAGCTAAACAAACCAGACATGCAGGACACTGATAGAGAAGTAGGGACGAGCTCAAAAGTGATGTACTCCTATGGACCCCTACACATGCCCGAGCAAAGACAGGGCGACCAGCTTGCACCTAAATACAGCAGCTCTGCGAGGATACGGGGTGTAGCCCTAAGGACCTACCGTAAGCAATGAACGATAGGGAGAGGTGGCAAGAGAGGGTCAAGGATATTCATGCTGATGGCACGACAAGATGCTGATAATTATATATATATATATGTGTGTGTGTGTGTGTGTGTGTGTGTATGTGTGCGCATATGTATGTGTATGATTATAAGCAGTGAAATAAACCGTCGGATATACGGATATTTTCCGATTAGAATTATATATATATATATATATATATATATATATATATATATATATATATATATATATATATGTGTGTGTGTGTGTGTTCATGCATGATAAATGACAGTAGTTTTAGTTTTAGCAATAAAATTTTGCATCTCCCCATTTCTTTAGCCACAACCACACTCTCACTGACTAACGCTCATATACTCACTCATATATATATAACTTTGATATCATCTTTCTAAATACTAATTATTAACATACATTTGCAGATATGTATTCTTCGCTGTTACTGTTTAATTATGCAACATGTTTTTTTCATTCAATCTATCTATCTGTCGATCACTTTTTGCTAATAATAAACATCTTGTGAGACTTCGTGACCGATATAAAGAATCTGAATAAGAGTCAGTTGTAAAATTAATGAAATATCATTAGGAATCGTTTATGTTTTTCATCTCTTTTTGGCTTTTGAAGTGTCTGGAAAATGAATTTCAGATAAGCATTGTGCCAGACCCCATCCTCGCAATAAGGTGTAGAAAAAAATAATAAATTGCATTCGTTGTCTGTGATTGTTTTGTCGTAGAGTCACTCGTTTAGTTGTACGCAATTTATGTCTAGCCTAATATAAGAAGAGACATTGTCATTTTAGCAGAACTGCTGACATGTTAAAAAATACTAAAACAAGTATGACTACGAATATACGCTTGATGTTTTCGACTGTGACGATGAGGCAAAATTTTGCATCAGTTTATACGTTGCCCTTGCACTAACTAAAAAATACCCTACACATAACAAATCATTCCATATTCTATCTATCTATCTATCTAACAAAAAGGAATATCTAGTGAAAGATGAGTTGGGAATAATTCTATTTGAGACCTTTTTAATCCTCTGTAATCCACAAGATGGTCACTTAAATATATGTAAATAGGATTCTTATAAATCTCCAGGAGTATGTATCACAATTTATAGATTTCACACCGATAAAATTTCCATATAATTGAAAAAAATTCAACAATCCGCCATTTTCCTATTACAAATTTATTCCGCTGACACCTTCATAAAGGAGACCAGCTTAATCAGATTGCCATCACGCAACACACACACACACACACACATATACATATATATATATATATATGTGTGTGTGGGGGGTGAGGGTTATTCCAAATGTTCTAAGCCTCATCTAGATTTTAGATATCTCCGAAAACTTTCACTTTTTTATGGGGTTCCTCTGCACATGAAAATAGACAGAAATCTAATTTAGTTTTTCTAGTTTTCTAAGAAGTGGTAATATGTTTGCTATGACAAATATTTAGCTTTGGCTCTTTTTGAGTAAGGCTTTAAACTTTTAGACAACCCTTTTATTTATTTATATATATATATATATATATATATATATATATATATATATATATATATATACGTAAAGTTGGTAACCGTTGTCGAGGACGACCAAAAGGCTTCCTTTACAATAGGTTCTACAACGAGATGTAGAGGAGGGCGATAATTTTTCCCCTGGTAATATATATATATATATATATATATATATATATAGTCGGATTAATATTTATCGAGACTGACGAATAAAAATACTAATTCGGATACTTGCCATTTGAATGAAGGCAATGGGCAACTTGAATAACGAATTGATGACGCACTCACGTCTAGACTGAACTCTTATCATCTGAATGAGTTAAGGACACATCTTCATATATGTTATCACCTGTTTTTCGAATTGATAAGAAGTTAAATCGAGAAAAAAAAAAATTAAGACCTTTTCCTTTTTTGAAAAAATTGTAAAGTCAGAACAATCAACTAGCAACAGATCTAAAAGACGGTCTCAAGGAGTTTTATTTTGATTTAAAAAAAAAAATTCTCATTTGATTTTTTGGTGGAAAAACCGTGAAATTTTTTCGTGGGCCTTTTAATTTTGAAATATATCCTTATTCTTTCTTTGGCCCTACAACAACTATATATATATATATATATATATATATATATATATTATGTGGTCCAGTTAAACCGGAGTTGGGAGTAATTCCATCAGGATAAGAAATGTGACCGGTTTGTGTTTTTTCTTAATGAAATATATTTCTTAATTATATATATATATATATATATATATATATGTGTGTGTGTGTGTGTGTGTGTGTACAAATATGAAGAAAACAAGGTATTCAGATGGAGATATCTTTTATCATTGAATTAATTGCCGACGTTAGACGTTTCAGTTTTACATCAAACAACCAGCAAGCCATTTAAACCTAACACTACCAATGGAAAATAAATGTTAAAAGACTTCCAATTTTTTCCTTTGAAATTTAAAAAGATAGCCTCAGATATAATTCCGTAGATACAGCATCACATATCAAATACCCTGAGGATGGTTTAATGCAAATACCGAAACCTTTAACGTTGGCAAATAATTCAACTATAGATAAAATCATACTCTGAAAACCATTTTTAAAAATATTCATACATTTAAATACCGTCAGTTTTATTTCTATTTTCCGCCACACACACAGACACACACACACACACACACACACACACACACACACACACACACACACACACACTCTCTCTCTCTCTCTCTCTCTCTCTCTCTCTCTCTCTCTCTCTCTGTGTTGCGTATTGACCCCGGCCGAGCTGTCAAAATAGGAAATGTACCTGTGTAAATAACAGGTGCATCCGGTCAAGGAATATCAGGATATGACCTTGACTGACGAGGGGTTGAATGGAGTGCGAAATTGTGACGCTCGCAGGAAGAAGAGTGGACGTCAAATTATTACATAACCGCGGCGACAGGAAGTTCAAATGAGTTGGAGATAAGATGCAGTAGAGAGAACTAGCACCCAGCAGAGGGGGCCCTCAGGACCCCCGATTGAGCAGTTGGAGTTCAGAGCTTCAGATCAATTTGGAGAGAAGATGCTGGAATGTGAAGCATGTCTCAGAGAGGCTAGGCCCCCAGGCCCACGGTTGAGCAGCCAAGGAGAACGGGAAAGAAAGGCTGTGATAGGCGGAAGAGTTCGGGGGTCAATATGTTGCAGTTCTGTTCTGTCTCCAACTCCCTCTCACGCACAACCCTTTCAAATAAAGTGAGAGGTTTATTTTTCTAAAGAACTGTGTCGCTCGTCTTTATTGTGTCGTTGTTATGATTCTGTATGCAGGTGTATTATGTGGCTATACAATCTCTCTCTCTCTCTCTCTCTCTCTCTCTCTCTTATATACGCACACACATCCCTCACACATTTTGTTTTGAATGTTCCCATAGAAATCAGTACGTGCATAGGTTTTCCACAAAAGGGTGTATAACTTATCCTGGGTTCAATACTCCACCCTGAAGTTAAACAAACTCGTACTTATACTTGTACACGATACAGGATAGTTATATATATATCATCATCACGTCGTGCCGCTAGCAAGGATATCCCTGACCCTCTCTCGCCATTTCTCCCTATCATTCATCGCCTCTGGCGGGTCTTCAGGGCTACATCCTGTATCCTCACATAGCTGCTGAATGTATATTCGTGCTGGTCATCCTGCTTTTGCTTGGCCATATGTGGGGATCCATAGGAGTACATAACTTATGAGCTTGTCCCTGCTTCTCCAGCAGTGTCCTGCATGTCTGGTTCGTCTAACTTGGATAGTTTTCGTGATGGGTGGTAGATGGCCGTATAGTTGGTGCCTTGTGGGGTATTGCCACCAGGACTTGTTCAATATTGATCGCAACATTCTTGTGTAATTGTCGTCTAGCTTCTTCTCCAGCAGTTTAGTTAGCGTCCAAGTTGTGCATCCATATAGCAGTACCGACACGACCGCTGCCTGGAAGAAACTGCGTTTCATTTTATCGGTCAGGTCTGATTACCATATGATTGAAAGCCTATCGATAGCTATCCATGCCTTTGTTAGCCGTGTGTTGATGTCTTTTTCGGTTGGTGAGACGCTGCGTCCTTGGTAGGTGAATTTGTCAACCTGTTTCAGAGAGGTTCCGTCTAGTGTGGAAATGTCACCTGAATATAAATAAACTTTTATAGATAGATATATCGAGAAAAAGATAGATAGATAGATGTAAGTAGACTGATATATATTTAGATGAATAGATTAGTAGATTGATAGATTTATATATCGATATGATAGAACATCATCGGAATACGAAATTTAAAACTTGGAAAATTTTATTTGAAAATCTGATTGTCTTAACATGAATGCTTTGCCATCTGACCAAAATCGTCATAGCCCTCAGTTTGTTGCAATTTTTAATTTGTCAGTCTCTCTCTCTCTCTCTTTCTCTCTCTGCAGACAGACATACAATACACATATATATGTGTTTATATATATATATATATATATATATATATATATACGTGCGTGTTTATATATATATATATATATATATATATATATATATATACAGAGCATTCAAAATGGCAATCAGTTCGCTTAGTTGAATTCTATACATGCTTGTGTTTCCCGAATTTTGGACAGCACGATGATCTCTTGGATATCCTCGCGTAAATTTCAGAGTTATGGACAGCATTTAAGATTGTGGACGTCTTAATATTTCGGATTTAAAATCAGATCTGCAGCAAGCCCCTCAAAAACGAATTTCACCAATTTTAAGTAAACTCTGGCTAAAAAAAGTATATATATGTGTGTATATAATCCTTGGAAAGTAGTCTAAGGATTAGGCTATTAAGAAATAATTCAAGGAGAATAGGAATAACCAATTATGTGCTAAATGTCAACGGCTATCGAATATATAATTGATTTCAGATTGAAAATATAACGAAACTCTGGTGCAGAGCAAAAACGTTTTTAAAAAATTAAACGAACAAGAATTCAATTTTGTTATTCCACAATAAACTTATTTCAGCCATATAAAATAACCTCATTCGGAAGGACTAAACAATTGCATTTTGTCCAAATGAGGTAAATTTATATGGCTGAAATACTTTTATAATGGAATTACAAAATTTAATTATTTTTCGTTTAGTTTTAATATATATATATATATATATATATATATATATATATATATATACTGCTTCTTGCGTGATGATTTGAACACTCTGATATCCCGTAGCGCAAAATGTAAACAAACGAAAGCTACTACATAATGCCTCATATTTCCTGCGCTGACGTATACCGGTGGATGACTGGGGGGTATAATACTAATTCTAACGTAAAGTTGGGCGGATTTCAATCCTAGCTTGGAACGTCCTACGCGTCTAGCCACACAGAAGGGTTGTGATATAACGAAACAGTCTGTCTGTGGATGACAACAATATATATATATATATATATATATATATATATATATATATATATATATACTAAAATCGAAGCAAAGTTTTCAGGATCCACTCATGTACTACCTTATTGTAATTGAATGTTGCATCATGTTGTATCGAAATAAACATCAATCACTGGAAAGCATAACGAGTCGAAACGTGCGTAATGGATTTATTACAAGATCTGTGAATCTAATCGCTAACTAGGAAAATTACAGTTTAACGAAGCGAAACTTTTCCGGGTGTCTCACGGAGCAGGGGATGGGCTCCACCACTTCCCCCAACGATAGATACGTGAAATCAAGGGAGTTCATATGTTGAATATAATCAGGATTTGCCCATGAATTGAGGAGTCAGAAGTGGGGATGTTTTATTTCTAATTCATATCATAAAAGATTCAGGTATTCTTGTAAGACTAAACTCCTATCGATGTCAGTTTTATTTGCTTTCAGTATGAATTAGATTTTCTTGATAAATTTTAAGCTGAAATTTTTCGAGCAACCCCTATCAATATCATTAAATTACGACTTGAAATGAAAGTTGTTTCCGTGGTAATTTCAGAATAACATATTGCTCATAATTACAACCCCCTAAAAGTTCGTGAATCATAAAAGAAAAATATTTTAAACTAAAATCTTAAAATTCACTCTTCATCTGTTCATTGGAAGTGCTCGTGGTGTAGGGTTATTGCCGTTGAAAGACGACTCGGATACCCGAGTTCAAATCCTGAACGAAGCTGTTTGCATTTCACATAGAGCTTTTACCCCAGAAACGGTCTGAATTAAATTATTCTCTTTCTAACTATCGACAAATACTAAGGTAGATTGGACTTTTAAAAATTGATATGATAACCGACCTAGTAGAAAGAAAACTATGCATGAGGTGGATAGGTTCCATCAGACTATTCCTGTCGGAAAAACACTTCTTCTAACCCCATAACCAAAGTAAGTTTCGGATTATTTTGTTTCGTCCATTCGTCCTTACACCAAAGGCTCTGCTTATTTTGACTTGATTTCAACAAAATTTTCAGGAATTGCTGAGAGTTTTTTTAGTTGGCGACCTTAGATGAGGGTGACCCGAAGGGTCTTTTTCAATAGCTATTACACCGAAGTGGCGCTACTCCATTCCTTGGATTGCTCCACTTTACCCTTGATGCTTAGCTTATAATGCTGAGTGTTAATCAGGGCGGCATCAAGTACCATTTTTTAAGTCTTTGGTATGACTCGACCTCGGATTGAACCCCGGTCTCCTGGACCATTGGCGAACACTCTACTCATTAGGCCAATGGTTTGGAGTTATTGTTAGAAAATTTTTAAATTATATAACCAGATTCAGCTTGGACTGCTTTTAGGTGGTACTCGTATTTCACCCTGAATATTTGACATACATTTACTCTCCTGATACTGTAAGAAGGTGCCCATCGTCCCCTCTCTCGGTACACTTAGACTCTCTCTGTTGCAGCTAGGTGTTGAGCTTGTAAAACAAATTTAAGTAATCTCTACAGTCACCTAGATTGGCTAAGAAACACATTCTTTAATGTTTTACCACATATTCATTTACTAGAGGCGCTAGTGGTGTAACGGTTCTCGTCGTAAATAATGAAATCAAGAGCCGGACTTCAAATGTTGAACGAAGCTGTTTTGATTTTCACTTTGCGCTAATAACCCCGGGAAAAGTATACATAAAACTATTCTCTCTCCACATATGAGGAAATCATTGGATAGACTGAGCTTTCTAACCTTGGCCTGGCAACAGGTCTAGGAGAAGGAAAACTCTGAATTCAAACTTGTTATACCGTTATGTTTGCCAGTGATTAATGTTTATTTCAACCACCTTCAGCCATTCCTGAAAAACTCCACGCCTGAATACACGCGTGAAGAGTCAGTTTGATCCACGTCACACACACACACACACACACACACACACGTACACACATACTTTCATTTTATTATATAACTTCTTTTAATACTTGGGTGGATCAAAGGTTTTGCATATTTTACTACATGCTAGTTTGAAGCACGAATATTACGTGATCGAAAAAGTTCAAGCCGTGATAGGTACCTGCTGTTGTTGGTAGTATTGTGGTAGTTGGTGCGCAGACACGTTGTGCATTTCTTCACATTATGTGGCATTTAAAAGTCCCGCAGTAATGTACTGGTTCAGGAATTTCGCTCGGACGACAAGACTGTCGACAATCAGGCAAGGTCACATAAACGTAAAACTGTAGATTTTGTGGCCTTACTCGAAGCGATAGAAGCAAATCTGGAGAGTAGCTCTCGGAGAGTATCAGGCGAGCTTGGCATCTTATAGTCCAATGCGGTTGGTCACTTTCATGACTTCGACAAAAGCACCCTAAGATGCCAAATTGTACTTTATGTCATCAAAGTTTTTCAAAACATTTTACTCACACTTAAATAATCAAATCGTATATATCAGCGGAAATATTAAACATGAAGTTATTCGTCGGAAATACCTAGAGAACAAGAATATCTGTTCTGTGCCAAATTAATAATCTTGCAGATAAAGTTAAGAATTTTCTATAAGATAAAGTTTTCCAGGTTTGCTTTGTCAAAAATTTTAAAGTAGACGGATACTAAAACAACGTTTTTAAAAATTCTCTATTTCTGCCATATCTCTTATGGCATCTTTATCTTTTTTAGGCGCCTTACGTGGTGTAAGTGTTGGAGACCTAGCAGACTATTGTTTGTGAGCAGAATTTTCACCGACTGCTCCATACTGTTGCACTTGTACCAAACAAAGCAACACATTGTACTTCATGCCTTTTCGACTTTGAGTCAAGAAAATTCGTTCTTAAACAAATCAGAAAAACCCTTTGATCGACTAAGAATAAGGGATAATTATATTAATATTATCAACTCTTTCCTATCCGGAACAAAGTAACTACATTCTGATATCCCTTACCAACCTTATACCAGGGATTTCGAAAATAATCTATGCTTTTTATCAGCCCTGTTTATGAGGCTTAGAAATACGCTGATTGCATACCATGTAGAAGGGTAATACCCACCAAAAAGAATGCCTCAGGTATGACACTAAACTGCATCTGATGGTAGGGTTCCACTTCTGGAAAACAAGGAGGAATTAAGTCTCCCTTCATTAACATTACTCTCAGGTCTACTCTGACTTGGACAAGTTGTAGAAAAAAAAACAGTTACTGATAATGTTGGAAGTGTCCGAGGTGTAATTTAGTTTTTCTAGGTTTCTAAGAAGTGGTAATATGTTTGCTATGACAAATATTTAGCTTTGACTCTTTTTGAGTAAGGCTTTAAACTTGTAGACAACCCTTTTATATATATATATGTATATATATACGTAAAGTTGGTAACCGTTGTCGAGGACGACCAGAAGGCTCCCTTTTCAATAGGTTCTACAACGAGTTGTAGAAAAAACAACAACAGTTACTGATAATGTTGGAAGTGCCCGTGGTGTAATGGTTATCGTCGTGGGAAATGGACACGGCGACACGAGTTCAAATCCTGGACGAGACTGATTGCATTTCACATAGCACTAATACCCTTGGGAAAGGTATTAATCGAATTATTCTCCATCCAGATTTGGGTAAATAGTAGGACAGACTGATTCTTCAGGCTTGGTGAGGCAACTAGTCTAGGAGAAGGAAAACTCTGAATTCAAACCTGTTAAAAAATTGACCTTGTGTCATATCCTGCCCGAGCGGAGGGGTTGGTAAGTATGATAATGTTATATCAACAAAGAAAATACACGCACACAAAATGTCAGGGTAATAATCACGGTGCGGAAGCTAACGTGCTGAACTGAGACGTCGTAGTAAGCAAGTTCGAACTTCAGTCGCTCCATCACATTCACTTTTGGATAAAAAAACCTTTGGGAAAGTTATGATACAAACTTATCCCCCACTATTGTTCTTTTAGAAGGATGGTTTTGGCATTATATCAGCTGAGAAGGTTGATATAGTCTTAAACAAAAAATAAATAAATAAATAAAATAAAATAAAAAAATAAAAAAAACAACAATCAAAGCAAAACCTTAACTTTACTATTTGCAGCCTAAAGAAATATCCGCTGTTGTAAGATCGATAGAAGCCACTTTGGTTTCTGATGGGACAAAGAGAACCAACTTAAATAAGCATCTAGTTTTTTCAAGGCATTGAAGGAACTATTGTTAATTATCTATTTAAGGAGAAACATTTACAAGTCTTAAATTGTCAAGATAGGCATCGACAACAATTTTGTGAGATTGAATTTCGTGAACTACGGGAAAGGCTAATCTCTATTTCTAACTTTAGGTATGACATATTACTTATCCTAAATAAAATCTTGTTGTCCAAGAATAATATTCTACTTTAAGTGGCATGAATAAATCCTTGAATACAATCTATTGGTGATTATTTCCTTAGTTACTTGTTTGAGTACATTTTATGGACAGCCGAAGGGTTGGAGGTTGATAGATGAAAATATCTATAAGGATAAGTTGACCTGGGGTGAGTGGATGTTGAATAAATGGTGGTGACCCACGGACATTACCAGAGATCGAAACAGGTCAAACTTGGGTTCAAACTGCTATTTCCTGCTAAATGGAAAACGATAATAGTTTTTTTTTCTATGCAATAGGTTATTGAAGAGTCGGATTCCTAACATACATGCGTGACGTAGAATAGAAGACTACATATTGTTTATCCAAACGCATTATCAATATGGAAAAAAGATTTTTTCGCATTTTGTAAAAATAGTTTTAATTATGTTATCCACTGTTTCATTTTTATATATTTTTAAGAATATATATATAAAATGTTCTTATTAACATTTAACTACTGATTAAATGTTATCCCGCACAACTCCGGACGGCCATGACAGGTATAGAATGTTGCTATTTAAAGTTACCGTTTGCCAATATAAGCTGAATATTTAGGCAAACGGCAACTTTAAATACTGTCAATTTTGCCTCTGTATAACTGAATCATATTCAGATTAACTTAACATTTGAACGGGTGGTCGGTGGGCCCTAGCTTACATTGATTTTATCTCCAGTAGAAGGCAAGAATTCCGCAGGAGGGGTGTTCTTACCATTAGATGGTAAGGCTATATTTCTGGGGCCAGCTCTTTCGTTGGCGTTACTCCCAGGTCCACTCTGACCCTGAGAGGTAGTACTTGTAATGATTCTATCTTGGGAGTTAATAGCTTTTTAAAAACAATATTTGGAATTAATAGTGCGTAAAGATATCTAAAGAAACGACCGTATAAAAAAATTATGAACGTACAATAAATCCGATCAAGTTACTAATAGGCATAAAATAAACCTGGACGAGTTGACATACCGTTAAAATCAATCAATTCATCTATAAATCAATATGCATGTGTAAAATTACACATGTACGGTATACAAGTGTAAGAGTGCGTATGTGCTTGATATTTGTCGCTGCCTCCCACCAGACACGACTTGACACAAGGTCAAAAGCCCGAAGGCCGATTAAAATGGGGATAAAGGGGAGGGGAGGTCGGGAACGAGCCGAGACTCGAACCCTGCTGGTCAGCGCTGCTCATCGGCTTACTTAGTGCAATGTGAGCCTGATGAGGCAAGCAGTTTCACGAACCCAAATGTGGGTCCAGGCACGTATGCCAGTTTACGGCTTAAACTAGACGCTTGGTCTAGTGCCGTACAAGGGGGACAAAGGAGACAAAAATGCAGCTTGCCCACCCGAAGGTAGCCTAGTCGAAACTAGGTGCCTAATTAAAGGCCCCAAGTCTGCCATTGTTCCTTTTCCAGAGCCACGCTCCGGACCGAAGTCCAGAGCAGGCCCCGGGGCTAGAGTGCGTATGTGCTTACGTATTTACACATTTGTGTGTTGTGTTAGAAAAGTAACGAGGGAGATTCACAAGCAATTTAACTTAATTCTGAACAACGAACGAAATGTTTTCACCTTTCAAATAATCACCACAAGTCTATTGCACTTTTCCATCCTGGTCTGCTACGCTTCTATGCATTGCTGGAAGGATTTTTTCTGGGATACCCCACAGCTCCGTCATTGATGGTCTTCACGCCTTCACTTCGGGTCCCCTTGAGGATCCCCTTAAGCTTGGGGAAAAAAGTCACCAGAACCAAAATTAGGTAACGAGTGAGATTGTTTCAATTGAGTGATTCTCTTCGCGACCAGGAACTTCTAGATGCTTTCTGATCAGATGCATTATATTGGTGAAGCAGCCACGATTTGTGCTGCCTCAACTTTCGTCTCTTCTCACCGAGCGAAACATACCCAACAGGACCTCCTTGTAGACATAGGGACTGATTGTCTGACCCTGTGACAAGAACTCCTTAAGGACATCAAAGAACGAGATCATGACTTTTGACTTTGACTTTCTTGCTTTCTTTTTAATTCTCAGCGAGACTTCTTCTGACTGCTGTAGGGCTTGATTTCTGGGTCGGACTATAAAATCCATCTCTCATTCATAAGAAACCAGTTTGGTTCAGTTTAAAGACGCTCGATGAAGTCGTAACATACCTGAATGTGGCACGCCTTCAGATCCTCATTCAGCTGCTTCGGCACCATTTTTGCCCAGAATTTTTGCATGCCTGTTAATGTGACTTCTTCATATACACTCGACCTGCAATCATTCGAATTGTCAACCGATGATACCCACATAAAACTGGCTTTACTCCCTCCCAGCCCTATACACCAACTGCATATTTGCAGCGTGATAAGACTGTTATGTTTTGACCTTCGACCCGGCCCCAAAAAATGCTATTCCAAGGTGATGCACCGGAAGGAAGTGACACATTCCAATGACCAGTAATCGAAAGAGATCGCGTGGGCGGATTAAGGCTTATAATATGGGACAAGGTGAAGGTCCCACTGTGCCAATACAGACTGATGCACCGGAAGTGAGTGACCTCTGAACTGCATGACAGTTATTTCCGCTTGATGACGATTAAACATTCGATTTCAAAGATCCAGTTGGCAATCGTGTGGGCGTTGGATTATTATTTAACTGTTGAGTTCGAGTCCAAGAAGCAGTTGCCTGTAGAATTCCAGACAGCTAGAGACCAGATATGGTAGGGAAAGCCACACCTGATCGAGGGGGCCCTCGGAAACCCCGATGGAGTTTGGGGTCCAGAGAAGAAGCAGATAAGATGCAATAAAGAAAGCCAGCATCCAGCAGTGGGCCCTGGGCCTCCGGTTGAACAGCACTAAAGAACAAGAAAGACACAACGTGACGGTCATAACAATGGGGTCAAGATATTACTGTTTATGTTCGGTCTCCAGCTCCCTCTCACATGCAACCCTTTCGAACCCTTTCGAACCCTTGCAATAAAGTGAGAGGTAAAATATTGTTAAAGAAGTCTTCCTGCGTCTTATCTTGCGTGCGTCTTTGTCACTGCGTCCTTATTTATTGCGTCAGTATGTATCCAGTATATATATGTATATGTGTATATAAGCATATTTATTATGTGAGTATATAATAAGACCCCTACAACGAGTATCTTTGATATGACGTTAAACAATGTCATGTTGAGGCTATTGTCCTGGAACTTTGGAGAATACAGAGTACCCCTTTCACTACCATTGCTCCCAGGTCCACTTTGGCCCAAAGATAAGCCTGATATGTAAGAGGTTATGTTTTTTGTAATTTCATTTTTACATGAGATAGAACTAATTTGTTTGCAGAATAGTATTGCTATTTTTTCACGCTTTTAAATGGTTTCGATTATTGCTATCCAGCACTAATAATTGTATCCTACTTTACTTATTTGTTTGCACACGCTTAAATGAGTTAGAACTAATTTGTTTGCAAATTCGTATTGCTTAATTTCCACACTGTTAAATAGTTTCAGTTATTGCATTCTTGCACTAATAATTGTATCCTATATTACTCATTCATTTGCACACGCTTAAATGGTTCCGAGTATTGCTATGTATCACTAACAGTTCAATCAAACATCAGTGATTTGTTTACACACAGTTGAACAATCAAACATTTCGATTTTAAACGACTCAATTCAGCATGTCATTCGTTTGTACTCAGTTTAAATGTCCTACAGTTCTATTTAACCCATAGATAGGACCCTATCAGAAGCTACCACTCCGTGTCACAGTGGACGCTTAGATTGCAGTTAAATACTTCCAACATATCATATTAGATGATAACTCAATTCACTTACCCCTCTTCCGTTCATAGCTCACACATCACACACACACGAAGCTGTTTGCGTTTCACTTCGCTAAAACACCCATGGAAAAGGCATGAAGCAATCATTTCTTCCCCTCACACACGATGGGTTGATAGTAGGATAGACTGATAACTTTAGCCTCGGTTAGACAACTAGACTACATGGACGACTCTGACAAACAGACCCATTGCTGGTGAAATTTATGCACGTAGGCATTGTGAACAGGTTTCCAGTTCATGACATGATTCAATGGCATTCTTTCTTCTGTAGGAAATTAAAGCAACATACACCCCACAAACACTATTGTAGATCTGCAATCATTTCTGATACTGTAAATAATGTACAGTTAATCTACTTTGAACCAGCTTAACTCTGCTTAAAAACGACCTTATGTCATATCCTATTCGTTTGAGGAGGAGTTGGGTCAATACATATACACTTGTTGTACAGAGATGTATTTAAACATAAGCAAACAGGCTATCACACACGGGGAGACCCTGTAGTGTAGTAGCTAATGAGCTGGACTGCGACACCGTAGTATTTGAGTTCGAACTCAAGTTACATTCACTTTTAAACTAATACCCTTGGGAAAGATATGAACCTCCTAATCCTCCTATCAATGGGCTAAATGCAATCACTAATGTTCAACAAGGATTGCCTCGATATTAAATAACCTACGAAGGTTGATTTGCCACTAAAGAAATTGACTAAGTCAAACAGCCATATGCAGGGTTTTACATAGATTGAAACTGGTCGATAGCAACGAAACGAATCGAACTGATCGGTCTTATTACATTAGTGATGGTAAAAGTGTCTCGCTCGAATCGTAGGCAATAAACGCATTAATCGATCCATACGGAACCGCTTGTTAGTCTCAAAAGTTCAGGCTCGTTGTATCGATTAATTTTAATCAGAGTGAAAATGTCAGATGAAGGTTAGGGTGCGTGTGGGGAGGGTCAATTTCGTTGCCATCTCACGTGAGTAGACAAACAGACCCATCGCTGGTGAAATTTATGCACGCGGGCATTGTAAACAGGTTTCCAGTTCATGACATGATTCAATGGCATTCTTTCTTCTGTAGGAAATTAAAGCGAAAGTGAACTCCCAACACAACCCCACAAACACTATTGTGGATCTGCAATCATTTCTTATACTGTAAATAATGTACAGTTCAAAGACCTTGGACATAAAGTGGATAGTAGCTACTGTAATATTATTACACCCGTTTAAAGTACATCTCACGCGGTTTACGTGTTATCACCGTAGAACATTGTTAGCGTGTTCAATTCTTGCAAGGCGCCCCATACCTAGTGCCACAACTAAGCTAAGTTGTCAGTTTGATATCGAGGTAGGTATTTGGTTCATAATGGCAACTTTTTCATCTGAATTTAAAATATGCTGATTATATCCCCTGCAAGGGTATAAGAATCTCCTTCAGAAAATGAATGTTCTTAGTATGACACTAAATTGACAATATTCTTGTATAATAATAATCACGTGTACTCTGTTATCAGGTAGGGCAGTCGGTTGGGGAGGTAGAGTACGAGGCTTGCATCTCTGCAGTAAGGGATAAGATCGCCATAACAAGCGTTCTTAATACGACAGTAAACTATCTGATGGTAACGCTCCAATTCTGAAGATTTTGAGAGTTCAGAGTTACCTCTTCATAGCCATTATTCCCAGTTCCGCTCTGTCCTCGATTGGTAGTACGTTTTAGGGTGTCATATATGGGTCAAAATTATTCGTGTTCGATAGGACAATTTTTGATAAAAAGAATCTTAAATAACTGCATAAAAGATGTAAAAATGAATGTACGATGTACTCGATTTTCTTGCGAAGTTTCCGTGGAGTAGAGGTTAATGTGCGTGACTTTAATTTCAAAGTATGTGAGTTCGAACTCCAATCTTACGTTCACTTTCTGACTAATAAACTAGGGAAAGAAATTAAACTCCTCATCCTGCCAGCTATGGGTTAAAATTTACCTCAACTGTTATATAAGGATGGTTTTGACATTAGATAGCCCACGAAAGTTGATATGCCATTAAATAAAGAAACCAAATCAACCATCGATTGTCGAATTACTAGGCATAAAATAACACAAGACGAGTTTACACGTCAAAATCCATCGATTTTAAAGAATGTTTTATAAGGACCTTTTCTCAATAGTATAACACCCAGTCGATGATACTCTCAATAAACTAAATGCTGAGGTGAGGTTCTAGTTCTGTGTTTCTCGATCTTTGTGGAATTCTTCCTTCTTTGGCATTGTGCTGAGCCCAGTTGATCACCAACTTCTCCTTGTTTTGACATCTGCTTTTTGAAAACAATGCCATGTTTTCAGTGGACAATTTAAAAACATCCTGATATTACATTACAAATGACACAACTTCTCATCATTAGATAAACATTGAGCGCTTTTTGAGTAATTTTTCCTTTCAAAATTGTATATAATGTAGACATAGGGTTAGAATATACAGACTTGGTTCATTGCTGGAGGTTTGGTTCTACTATCAAAAATTGGTGTCCTAAACTACATCTGGTTATCCTATTTACCCAACCCCTCCGCTCGGACAGGATATGACACAGGGTAAAGCGGGGTTTAACAGGTTTGATTTCAGAGTTTTCCTTCTCCTAAACTAGTTGCCTAACCAAGGCTGAAGTACCCAGTCTGTCCTACTATTTATCCATAGCTGGAGGGAGAATAATTGGATTCATACCTTTCCCAAGGGTATTAGTGCTATGTGAAATGCAATCAGTCTCGTCCAGGGTTTGAACTCGTGTCGCCGTGTCCATTTCCTACGACGATAACCATTACACCACGGGCACCTCCAAACTACACCCGGCTTATTTATTTAAGCCTATATATAGGCTTAAATTTTGCAGCTCTGAAAAATGTTGGGTCATTTATTCATAACTATTATTCCTAGTATCAGTCTGAGGGTGATTAGAAATTCCTGTTAGGGTCCCAACTGGGGCGTAAATATATCTGTTTAAAAATTGCTTGAATCAGATAGCATTTAGGTACTTGGAAGCATAGAGGCAAAAATTATTTGTATTAAGAATATTTATTTAAAGTTATATATAACGTTGGCGACCACAGTCGAGGGTGACCCGAAGGCTCCCTTTTCGATTGCTACTACACCAAGGTGTAGGGGAGGGCGCTACTCCTTCCCTCGAAAGTTATATATATTCAATCAAAATACTTCATTTCTTGTTACTTGAAAGCATATAATTGCTTGGTAATACGACTATTGAATATACCGACTGCAATTCTGCTGAGGAGTTAGATCCCACCTCACCGAGTGTCCTAGATATGACATAAAGCAATCTGATGGTGAGGCTCCAGTAATGCCATAGCTTTGGGAAATGCGGAGTACCCCTTCATTGCCATCACTTCCAGATCCACTCAAGCCCGGAGTGGTAGCACCTGATAGGGTTCTATCAATTGGTCAAATACAATTGTTTGAGATTTAAGTGCAAACTAATGGCAAATTGAATTGTTTGAAATAGAACTGTTTGATCATTTAACTGTGTTTAAACAAATTACTGATGTTTAATTGAATTGTTAAGGATACGTAGCAATACTTGGAATTTTTTAACTTTGACTAATGTTTACAAATCATATATATCTAATGTAAACCGGCTTTGGCATTAAATAACCTACAACGGTTGATATGCCATAAAACCAAACCAAATTAAACCGAACTAAACCGAAAACCTGTTACAGTTTAATTGATTCATATTGGTTTAGACTATTGTGTGCCTATGAGGGCACCTCTGGTGGTGTAACGGTTAGCAAGCTAGACTAGTAAACCTACACGAGTGAGTTCGAGTCTCACTGGGCGCCACATTCATTCGGTCTTGTACCACGTCGAAGCAAAGAGCTTTGTAAATTACTATTGTGCGCCAATGCGTGGAAGCCTATAAGAGGACTTCATTTATGTGTTCGTTCTTTCTTCTCTGACTGTTCCTAACAAGTCTTCCTCCTCTTTTTGGGGTAGTTTGGGAGATGGGAGTTAAGTGGTCGAACAGCTGTTATTTTGTGTAGTGCTGCTTCCAGGAATTGTTTGAAATAGCATGCAACATTCTTGAGTTGTTCACATAAATCTTTTTCTCAAACCGTTTTGTTATAGACTATTTGGTGCAACCATGCAGTAGTAATGACTCATGGAAAGATTTAATATATAATTAATATAAGATGCATTTAATTGTGTACTGTTTCTTTAAAAAAGAATGATTACTGGAAGTTTTAATTAATTACAAATATTTATTATCATTTATTATTTGAAGCAATTAAATTTCTTGAAATACTTCTTTCTTTATCACTGTTAGTTTTTGTTTAATGACATATCAACCCTTGATGGTTATTTGATGCCAAAACTCGTTTATACATGATTGTTAAGTGAATAGTTAGTAAACAACATTTTTTAAACACACCACGACTCATTTATTTGCGGGGGTGTCCTCGTGGTGTTATGGTTAAAGCCATGGACTGCGGAATCGTAGTACGCGAGTTCGTACTCCAGTCGCGCTATTACGTTCACCTTCGGGCAAATACCCTTGGGAAAGGTATGAACCCCCTTATCCTCCCAGGTATGGGTTAAATAGTACCACTACTGTTCTTCTAGGAGAATGGGTTTGGCATTAAATAACCTAAAAAGAGTTGATATGCCATTAAACAAAGAAAGAAACCATCATTTATTTGCTCACGATTCAATGGTTTCAACTATTGCTGTCAAATATTTCTCATTTAGATTGATATGAATCATTCGTTTGCATGGCTAAACAGTTCTGTTAGACTCATAGATAGTAGCCTTACAGGTACAACCAGTCTGGGTCAGAGTGGAACTGGGAGAAATTGCAACTGAAGCCTCGATGCAGGCAGCATATTTTACAGCCCTAGAGGACTGGGCTGCTTTATAACGGTGTACATGTTATTATTATTGAGCAAGAATACTTAAAAATCGTATATAGAGCAAACATCTTAACTGATACTACTATTCTGGGTCAGTAGACCTGGGAGTAATGGCAATGAAGTGGTACTTCTCATTCTCCAAAACTCCAAGACTGGAGCCTCGCCATCAGTTGCAGTTTAGTGTCATATCAAGGAGACAATTGAGGCAAAAACAAAAATGATAAAATCGATAAATCACTGGGAACTCAACTGATTTCTAACAAAAAAAAAAAAAAAAAAAAAAAAGGGTTCATTTTTGTGCAAAAAATAAGCTTGAGAAGCTGTAATTTTTGTATCTGTAATTTAGCATCTATTCTCCAATCAGGACATTTGCGCTTGTTTTAAATTTTCTTGAGATACTTCACAGACGAGAATATTTAACTTGCAGCGAACACTTTGAAGGATCAAAGCCCTAAATAATTTTAGAAATCAAAAATATTAAAAAATCTAATTTCATTGGCAGTTAGATTTATAAGTAAACCATAAACTCTTATTTCATTTCGAGCCTACCAATATTGTATAATTAAGCCAAGAAATAGATATGTCTTCAGTAAGTATAGATTTGTCTATGCTTACTCAACCAGCAGTAATGGATTATTACTTACTCTAAAACCTTTCGGTTTATTTATTCATTTTTAAATCTATATTCTTTTCTTTCAAAAACGCATTTAATTTCACCGCCGCTTATCTATCGTATTCGTTAGTTTTAACAAAAAATATCTCGCTGGCTGTTTGATTCATCTAGCACACAGACTTACATTATTGCATTAACATCCTTATGTCCCTTTATTTTAAGCCAGCAATTACTGCTATACTTCATTCACAAATATTAACTATATCTATCATAAAGATCTACACTCTTACTAATATTATATTTGAAGAAAAAGAAAAGATGTTGTACTTTTGTTTTTCAGCAGAATTTTTCACTCAATTTGAAGAAATGAAAAATATAAGTTTGTTGATCTGATTTGTATTCATTCATTTTTCTACTGTAAAAGCTAAAATTCTCTTAATTGTCAATTAATTTTTAAAAAAACTCAACAAATGATATTTTAAATAGAACAAGTGTCTTAATATCATTATGCAGGGCGTCTCTTGGAACGTGTCCAGTAAAAAATGCATCATTTGAGCTAGAGACATAAAATCAGTGTTTTTTTCTAATTGTTATTATATCAGCTTCCAGGACATGCAATCTTTTTTTGACTTTCTTGTCTCAGTAATAAATCATTGTCATATTAATAGATTGCATCTCTTCTGAGACAGCTTTGAATGATTTTGTCTCCAGATAAGTAGGGACGCAAAATATTTTTTCCTCTCTTGTCCAAGGCATTGTGATCGAGGATTAACAGTTGTTACAGGATACTATTTTCAAATCAGAAACAAAAAAACAAAAAAACAAAAAAAAACATAGCATTATTATTAGTAGATTTAATAGCAGTTACAAGGGTCCCATGTATTTTGAGACACCCTATATATATATATATATATATATATATATGTGTGTGTGTGTGTGTGTGTGTGCATCAAAACTAGCTCAACTATCCGCTAATGCCAGGTAAAGAGATAAGGCATTGTTGTTTTATTTTGTGGGGGGGCTTTGATAAAACCCACATAACCAAAAAGAAATTTACTATTTTATGAATGTACACACACACACACACACACATGTATATATATATATATATATACATTTATAAAAAGAACAACAATGCCTTATCTCTTTACCTGTCATTAGCGGGTAGTTGAGCTAGTTTAGAAGTAAACCTTGTGTTTTTTTTCTTAACTGTATTATTCACTGTTACAAATGTTCGTATTTTGGGCAATTCTTTAGCATCTGCTACCTACGCTTATCAACTTAATTTTAGACTTTGAACGATAAGACCCGCAGGACAAAACTTCGTCTGATTATTATTATTTCGCATTGCAATAGCCCTCTGAATTAATTCAATATCATAAAATAAAATAATTTGTGCAATGCTTCAAGCAAATTACAAAATACTTTTGTCTGATTTATTTGATTGTTTCATATGTCGTCAAATTTTGGCGTTTATCTATGTCTAAATCGGAAGATGTCATCTTCATCCAGACACAATCCTCTCTCCATCCACCGAAAACATCACAGGATTTCTTTGGTCTCTTTTAAATGACTTTATTCGTTTCTTTTAAACTCTAATATCTTTCACTACTTCTCTATTTATCTCTTTCCTTTTCTCTTTCTCTTATCCTTTATTCTCTCTCTCTCACTAAATTGTTCACTATCTCCCTCTTTCTCTCCCCTCTACTCTCTTTTTTATTTCTTCTCTCTCTCTCTCTCTCTCTCTCTCACTCTATATTTCACCACGTCTCTCTTTCTCATCTTCTCTCTTACGCTCTTTTTCTTCCTCCTTCTATCTCTCTATCTATCTATCTATCTATTTATCTATCTATCTATCTATCTATCTTCCACTACCTCTGTCTGTCTCTCCCGTCTCCGCTCTTTCCATCCTCCTCCTCCTCCCTCCCACCCTCTCTCTCTATTTCAGTCGCTCACCCTATCTTTAACTACTTTCCTCTTTCTTTCCGTCCGTCTCTCTTTTCTCTTTTCTCTCTCTCTCTCTCTCTCTCTCTCGCGCGCGCTATCTTTCACTAGCTCTCTCTTTCTATACTGTCTCCTCTCTTTCTCTTTCTCTCTCTATCTATTTTTCACTACTTCTCTCTTTCTCTACTGTCTTCTCTCTTTCCCTTTCCTCATGCCGCTTTCTCTTTCACCCTATCTTTCACTACCCCCTCTCTCTCCTGCGTTCTCTCTTTCTCTTTACCCTTTCCTCTCTCTCGGACCCTGTCTTTCGCTACCTCTGTCTTTCTCTTCCGTATTCTCTCTCTCTTTTTCATTGCTCTCTCTCTTTCATTCCATTTCGCTTTCTCTCCATCCTTATTTCTCTTTTCTCTTCTCCCCTCTCTCTCTATCTCTCTTTCACTCACTCCATCTCAGTCTCTGTTCTCTCTTCCTCTCTCCCATTTTCACGGTCTCTTTTCCATTCTATCTTTCTCTTTTCCGTCTAGTATTCTACCCTCTCCCTTCTTTTTTGTCCTTCTCTCTTTCCTCTCCTCCCTTTTCCACTCTTCCTCTCACATTATCCCTCCCTCTCTTCGTCACTCTCCAGACTTCTCCCTAAACTCCCCATCCACGTTCTGTCTCTTTCCTTCGTTATTTCTTTTCCTCTTTCTATCTCTCCGTCTATCTCTCTTCTTTCCTCCCTCTCTTCTCATCTCATCTCTCACTCATCTCTATCCCCCTCTCTCTATTCTTATTTCATTTTCTCCTTACCTCTTTTCACCTCGCTCGCTCCTCATCTGATCTCTTCCTCATATCTTCTTCTTCCTCTCTCTGCTTATTTTGTCTCCCCCCCTATATCCATAACTCTCGCTCTTCAGTGTCCTCTCTAATCCTCCTCCTACACTCTTTATCTCTCCATCATTTATCCCATTCTCCCACTATTTTCCTCTTTCTTTTCCCTCTCTCTGTCATCCTCCTATCTCTCTCTCCCTCTTCCTACTCTACCTCTCCATTATTGTCTCAATCACCCTCTCCCTCTATATCAACATTCTCTCTATCTTCCCTCTTTGTTCTCCCTTTGTCTACCTGCTTTCCTCTCCCTTCATCTATACATCAATCTCTCTCTCTCTCTGTCTCTCTCTCTTGAAGAAAAATCAAAAAGCCAAATCAGGTGTTCGTACTTTAACACCACGTGAGCTGAACTCTCTGACATTCGCTATGGGGTTGGGTAAACCTTTTTTCTCTTCCTACCTGTAATTAATTACGAACTTAGCCTAACTACTACAATAGTTAAAAACCATTTCCCCTAAACACACACACACACACACACACACACACACACACACACACACACACACTCATATATATATATATATATATAGCTGTGTGTTTGTGTGTGTGTACGTAAAGAAATGGTTGAGAAATGTTTTTCTTAAATTAAGAAAGTTCACAATTACTGAGCAGCAGAGCACTATATTACTAAGGTAAACTATTATCCACCTCTTCCAACCCATGATAATTTACAAACTTACCCTAAATACTACAATGGTTAAAATCCACCTCTCCCAACTACCACAATGGTTAAAACCCTTCTCCCCAACTACTACAATGGTTAAAACCCTTCTCTCCCAACGACTACAGTGGTAAAAACTCTTCTCCCCCAACTACCACAATGGTTAAAACCCTTCTCCCCCAACGACCACAATGGTTAAAACCCTTCTCCCTCAACTACTAAAATGGTTAAAACCCATCTCCCTTAACTACCACAATGGTTAAAACCCTTTTCCCCCAACGACCACAATAGTTAAAACCCATCTCCCCCAGCTACTACCAAATGGTTAAAACCCTTCTCCCCCAACGACCACAAGGATTAAAACTCTTCTCCCCCAACTACTACTATGGTTAAACCCTTCTCCCCCAACGACCACAATGGTTAAAACCCTTCTCCCTCAACTACTAAAATGGTTAAAACCCATCTCCCTTAACTACCACAATGGTTAAAACCCTTCTCCCTCAACTACAACAATTATTAAAACCCATCTCCCCCAACTACCACAATGGTTAAAACCCTTCTTCCCCAACGACCACAATAGTTAAAACCCATCTCCCCCAGCTACTACCAAATGGTTAAAACCCTTCTCCCCCAACGACCACAAGGATTAAAACTCTTCTCCCCCAACTACTACTATGGTTAAAACCCTTCTTCCCCAACGACCACAATGGTTAAAACCCTTCTCCCCCAACTACTACAATGGTCAAAACCTGTCTCCCCTAACTACTACAATGGTTAAAACACATCACGTCCACTTACACACATTATATATATATATATATATATATATATATATATGTGTGTGTGTGTGTGTGTGTGTGTGTGTAAAGAAATCTTTTAAAAACGTTTTTCTTAAATCAAGAGAGTTCTCAATTACTATGCAGCAAAGTACTATAAAAAGTCAAATAATCTATTATCCACCTCTTCCTATCACCCATAAATTTCATGCATGAAAACTACAGTCATCGGAGGAAACTCAAGAGAAAAGTGGCCGAAAAAACAAATTTAAAATAGACAGCATTCCTTTTGCACAGAGCAAAAAATAATGACTGCTCGACGGAGAAACGAAAATTGGAGGAAGAAGGTGAGAAATATCAGCTTCAACAAAGATATCCAAAAATGTGGAGTAGAAACTAGAAACTGGGCAACTTAAATAAACAGATAAACAAATAAACGGAAGATGTCTAGATGTCTAGAAAGTATTGAAGACATCTAGACTTCGTCAATATGAAATCTCGAAACAGTTGGATTAGCTCTGTTTTTGTTGTGAAGAAGACATGAAAAAGTGAGATAGCGTATATTTAGGCAGCAAGTTATTATTCAAGCAAGTTTTTTTAAGGACAATGGAACACTGTTTATTATTTTCAATTTCATTTTTTCTAGACTCCTTGAAATTTTTCTTGTGTCGAGATTATCAAACCTCATCGTTAAGAATAACACCAATTCGGCTCTAATACACCTAAACCAAACCAATGTTGTTTATAAATTCATATGTCTATTTCGAGAGTAAAAACAAAAATAAACCTTACATTTGCTATACCATATTTACCCAACCCCTCCGCTCGGGCACGATATGACACCAAGTTAATTTTTTTAAGAGGAGTTTAATAGGTTTGAATTCAGAGTTTTCCTTTTCCTAGACTAGTTGCCTAACCAAGGCTGAAGAACCTAGTCTCCCCTACTATTTTACCCATAGCTGGAGGGAGAATAATTGGATTCATACCTTTCCCAAGGGTTTTAGTGCCATGTGAAATGCAATTAGCCTGGTCCAGGATTTGAACTCGTGCCGCCGTGTCTATTTCCATCGACGATAACCATTACACCACGGGCACCTGACATTTGCTATACAATCACAACCTTATCTCGCCGTCTTACTTATCACCTTTCTGAAAATAACGCCATAAAACAACATCTAGTTATAAAAAACAACAATAGCTCTGACCAACTTACATCTTCCGATGTAATGAAGATTCTCAGAGATAATAAAACAATTAATATACAAAAACAATTATAAAATACGATTACAAATCCTAGATGTAATATGCATAAAAAAAAGAAACATAAATAAAATTGCATTTAAGACAGGCACTAACATATTAAGTATTTTTGATAACTAAAAATCACTAACTGTATTAGTAAACCTTTTTCCAGCCGAACATTTTTAAACATAATGCTGAAAACGTTCCAACCGACAAATTCAAAACAAAACGATATAAATATTTAAAACAGTAAAAACTCAATAGTCAACACAACACTACCCCTGATGACGACCAAAATTATTGTCGAAAGGTATTGTCCATAGTTGTATGTATCCCTAGTCGGACAGAAAGTTCTAGGGATACATACAACTATGGACAATACCTAAATCAATTCCCCCCGAATACGATAAAAGTAATACGGGAATTCGAACGGATCCAGAAGAAAATATGTAGGCATAAAATGTCTATTATGTTTAATGAAATTTGCATATATATATATATATATATATATATATATATATATATATCCCAGGTACGGAAAGCTAGTATGTCTAGCCACACTGATGAGTTCTGATAGAACGAAACAGATCTGTCTGTGGATGACTATATATATATATATATATATTTACAAACCTAAACAAAGCATGGGATAGAACGAGAATATCAGTTTATTTTTTTGGCGTTTCAAAACCTTTCCGGTTGTGTTTGAAAATGCTTGTATGGTTAAGTGGATAACATTACAAAGAAAATAACACAAGTTTTAACACTACCCTCAGATTTTCGAGTTCCATTTCTAATATATATTTATATATATATATATATATATACTTGTTTGTATGACAGTATATATTTATGGGATCATAAACGTGATTGTTATCTCCTGACTTTGAGGTTCCTTGTTGTTGGAATTCATTTTTATTCTCTTTGCTATTTCATTTACGTTACGTTTCCATATTCTGCGCCATTTTTGTTTCTTTCATTTTTGAACGAGTACCGCCCAACTGGTCTACTGTCGATACTTTTTTTTTATCCATCTCATTGGAAACTGCTCTTTTTTTTCTGAATCAACCTAACAATTTATCACCAGCACTGATATTGGGAACCTATAATTTTAATACCGACAGAAGCTTAATATACAATCTATCTATCTATCTATTACAGTCTGCTGATACACGTCTGTCTATCCCACTTTTTTTCTCACGTACTATCTATCTAAATATCTATCTATCAACCTTAATTTGCTTCCATCTATCTATTGATGAAAAGGGAAATTGCACCATTGTAGGTACAGTATGTGAATAGATATTCTAATAAGTTTTCGGCCATCTTGTGACAGATTATTACTGAAATTGATAAACCAAAAGAAGTCATACACAATAGTAGCCTGGTATTTGAATATACCGTTTACTCTAGAGCCTGTACTAATGTTGATCCCAGCATGAAATATTATGGAGGTGTTGGTCGTTTAATGATTGCCGTAGTAGAAAATAGAAACGGCGACTCGAGTTCAAATGCCGCACGTGACTATTTGCATTTCACATGAATCCAATTTTTCTCACTCAATCTATGCATAAATATGGCTGACTGGGTTCTTTTGCCTTGGAATGGTACCCGGTAAACACTCTCAATTTAAACTTTTTAAACTCCTCTAAAAATTGACCTTGCGTTGTATCCTGTCCTTGGCAGGTAATATATTCGTATATATATATATATATATGTGTGTGTGTGTGTGTGTGTGTGTGTTTGTGTTCGTGAGTGTGTGTGTGTTCGTGAGTGTGTTTGTTTGTGTGTGTGTGTGTGCTCGTGAGTGTGTGTGTTTGTTTGTGTGTGTGCGTGTGGGGATTAACTTTTCAATAGTTATACTATTTGTACCAAGGTTAAAAGTAAAGTACTTGTGCACTTGACGTAACATCAGAAATTTCGGACAATTACTAAAAAGCTTTGGACCTCATTTGCAACATCCCACTCGCGAAGAAGAAAAGCTAATAAAAAAGGCAACTATTTCTCCCCTCCTCTCTCTCTGTATGTAATATATATATATATATATATATATATATATATATATATATATATATACACGGTAATTGAACTGATTTCCATACTAGAAAAAGGGTTAATTTTTGTGCAAAATTTTTTTGTAACTTTGTTTTCTACATTTTTGCATTTATTGACAAATTAGCACTTTACCGCAACTTTCGAAATTTCATGAGATATTTCTTTGACGACAATGTTTAACTTGCCGCGAAAATTTTGAAGGATCAAAACCCAAAATAATTTAAGGAATCTTTTCTCTTCAAGAATATTAAAAATACAGTTAGAATTGTTTTGGTAAATCATTTACCTTGTCGAGCCTGTCTAAATTGTATAAATTAGTGTGGAAATAAATTTTTCTTCGATGAGTATTGAATATTGAATTATCTATATTTACTTCACTACCAATAGCTATGGAATTTTATTTTATATCTACTCAGCCCTTCGGCTCATTTCTTCTGATGGGAAACTCAACATTCTTTTCTTAGAAGAATACATTTTATTTCAAGATCACTTAACTATTTTAAAATTGAGCGCATAAAGTTAGTGTTTAGATAGATGTATAAATACAAACATTTCAGATGAAAATACCAGCAGCAACCACCTATATTTTTAACGCATAAATACATTTTTCTCTCTATATGGTGACACTTTCACACAAGAATTCTTGTACAAAAAAAATATGTCCCTTTTGATTAGGCTAAGAGAAAGTGCTACATTTCATTCACAAATCTTAACCATTTCTAATAAAGATAATTATGCTTCCCTTTTGATTAGGCTAAGAGAAAGTGCTACATTTCATTCACAAATCTTAACCATTTCTAATAAAGATAATTATGCTCTGCATAATATTTATTGTTTTTGCTGCAAGAAAGAAAACGTAACTTCTGTTTTTTAGCAAAGTTTTCATTCAATTTAAAAGAAATAAAATTATATGAATTTGTAGATCGAAGTTTTATTCAACCATTTGCCACACACACACACACACACACACAAACACAAAAACATGAGTGTATATATATATATATATATATATATATATATATATATATACACTCGTTTGTGTGTGTGCGTAATAAAGAAATGCCGTAAATATAGGGCTGGCGATAGGGATTGTTTGCTTTGCATGGAGGAAAAATAAGCAATAGCGTCTTGTAAAAGTAGGGATATGTTAAACCAAAGGTCGGAGGTGTTAAATAGTTGTAGACACAAAAGGGCGTGGTTGCTCTATAATTAGGGATAGTTTTCGGTGTATTTATAACTGAGGTTTTTTTTAATAAAAGTAAGGTTTTTTGTTCATTTTATTTGTTTCTTTTGTCATGTAAATTTTAAGCAAGTGGGTTTTTGGTGAATATAAAAAAACGGCGTTTTCTCCTTTAGCATTGGTCGGTATTAGACTTCCTGATGATCCGTTAAGGTGAAACACTAGTATGAGATTTCCGACTCGCGATTTAAGTTAATTTTATAATTGGCTGCACTCGTGTTGAGCACTCTTGTAATTGTAGCATTGCAGGGTTTACGGAGGGTTTTAGTTTTCTTTTGACCAACTGACTGCATATCTCTTGATTTTTTTCAACTGGTGTGATGGGGTTGGCCTTTTCTTTCTTTTTGTCCTATGATACTTTTTCCTTTTCCCCCGGGCGGTGATTCGAGATATTCTTATCTCTTGTTCCTGGCGGTTTTTTTCTTTTTTTCTGGCAACCGTGAATGCTGGTAGAAATTAGATTATATATATATATATATATAGAGAGAGAGAGAGAGACAGTGTGTATTTTGACAAATGATTTTCTTGTAGGCATATTTTATTAAGATATCGAACAAGTATTGGGGTTGTGTCTTTTAATTACCCTTTTCTTGTTTACAAGTGAAAAATGAGGATGAAGACTGGTTAATAGTTGTCCAAAATATGATGTTACGATCTATGTATAAATACTTTTGACCCTCGTGAATAATTCTGCGGGATGTCGGTGCGAACAAGCCATAGATTAAAAGATGTTTGATGTGATCAATGAACATTTTGAATGAGAGCGTTCATCACGTAAAGTTAACGTCATATTTGAACGCGCAGCTCCTTGGTACTTGTCTGAATTTGTAGAATTCAGAGTATAGAATCACATGACAATTGATCACCGAGGCTGTGAAATTATGCATCTGTGTCTGATGCTTTTACGTATTTCTTTAAAAAATTAATTCATGAAATATGTCTACAAACTATATATATAGAGAGATAGATAGATAGACAGAGCTAGCTAGCTAGCTATATATAAATATATATATGTATATATATAGAGAGAGAGGGAGCGGGATAGAGAGCTAGCTAGCTAGCTAGATTGATTGATTAAGAGGGAAAGAGTGTGTGCGTGATAGAGAGAGAGAGGGGGAAAGAGGGAGAGGCCGGGTGAACAAAAGCAATCAGGAAATAAATGGATTTGGTCGGTGTTATTTATTTTTCATTGTTTTTCCTACTTAGGTTATCATCAGTAGATTTTTTTTTGTGAATAAAGTTTTTAGAATGTTTTTAAAACCGTTTTTTTTTAAATAATTGATACACTGTGAAAGAAGTAACCCCATAAAATATATTAAGACTTATGAATAAATGGTATAATGTTTTTTCAAGCACTGACTGAAGAAAATGTTACGGAATAATTTAACCGTGAAAAAGATTCATTAAGAAATATACTAGAATCGATTGTTAGTAGCCCCTTGTCTGTCTTTTATAACAGCCTTAATTATTTTAAGCATATATCTCACTAATTTAAAGCAATATTCTTTATGAGAGTGGTTCTAACGTTGGTCCTTCTCATGGACCTTTTTTTAAAATTCCTAGATATAGATTTTAAATGGGATTTTGATCAACACTGCTGACACTGTTAAGTCATTGACTTAAATATATCATACTATAAGAAAAGCTTTTATCCTTTTATTTTGTTACAGGATGTATTATCGTCATAAAAATGACTTCCTCGTTAGCAAACCAATTTTCAATCAATGGAATGAGAATAATGAGCCGGAATCTGATATACACATGCACATTGATTGTTAAAGTTTGGTTTCTTTGTTTAATATCATATGAACCTTCATAGGTTATTTAATGCTAAAAAGCATCCTAGTAGAAGAACGATAACGGAACTATTCAACCCTTATCTGGGGTATAAGAGGGTTCATGCCTTTTCTAAGGATATTAGCCCAAAAGTGAACAAAATAGAGTGACTATAATTGGTCTACCTGTTTGCGAGCCATCTTAGTGTTTGTGCCATCAGAGAGTCTGATGAGTCAAGCAACTGTGAAAAACCTTCATATACGAGTTCGATGAGTAGTTGTAGATATAGATCCCCAGAACATGCCCACCTGGTACGAATGCTTGGTGAGTAGTTGTTTATTAAACGATTGGTCTTAGTGAGCCGTCTCCCAAGGCTTCACCTGCTTTGTAGGGTTGGGTTTATGGCTTGGCGTTTGAGATGTGCCAATAGGTCAATGCAGACAAGTCCATTATTTTTTCGGACCAGCCATGCACAAGTTTTGATTTGTGTGTGGTTTCCTTAAAAAATAGCCTTGTGCAGCATTTTAGCTCGGTGGAAAGACAGCTACGTACCAACAAGGTGGTTCACAAATGTGACTCAGGACTACCGTCTTACATAAATCTACGAGAAATTCATACTTGTATACACCAGATGTCGCCAATTCAAAGCCAGCTTAAACAACAATGAGTGAATGCAGTTCCATGCTCTCTCTCTCTTTCTCTCTCTCTCTCTCTCTCTCACACACACACACACAGAGGCACAAAGACTCACACGAGTACATACGCATAAGCGCAACTTATTTTAACAATGACATTGATGTTGTTTTTAAGTCCTGGGGTTTCTGATCAAAAACTGACAACTAGTAAGTGACGTGTGTACATCACGTCATGTGATTGATGAATGAATTGAATTGATTGTTGTGTTCGACAATAGCTCGTTTAAAATAAACAAGAAAACATGATTGTAATGTTGGGAACGAAGTAAGAGAGAAAAGAAAAAAAAAGAAGTCATTTTAAAAGGAAATAAAGAAATATCACCCCGCTCCCCCCCAAAAACCAGCAAAAAACAAACAAAAAAACCCACACCTATAACAAAAAAAAACAAAAAAAATTATCGACCTTTTCGAGTCTTATAGAATTTCAACCGGGTCTGTGAAACTGATTGAAGTGGCGATTTATTACGCGGAGAAACGTTTTCTTGTAATCGCCGAATTTTGAGGAATTACTATAAAAGACAGATTTCTGGGTAATGGTACCAATTCAAGGAGGAGACGGTCTGGCTCTTTCTTTAAAGGGCTGAACACTCAATAAGGTCCCATTATGGGGTCACACCTGTGCTCTCTTTGTGGGCAAATCGATATCACTTAATGCCAATCATTTAATCTATTTATCTATCTATCTATCAATTTATCTATCCCAGCTTATTCATACGTATGTATGTATGTATGCATCTCTCTAGTCCAGTTTCTGCATATCAATCTATCTAGCAATCTATTTTACCCAATTTATTCATATGTATGTATGTATCTATGTTCATATTTGTCTCACCCTATTAATATCTATCTATCTATCTATCTACTGGACTCATTATATCTATTTATCTATCTATTTGTTGGACTCATTCTGTCTATATATCTAACTCATTCTATATGTATGTATGCGTGTATGTATGTATGTATGTATCTATCTATCTATCTCTGTTCGTATTTGTCTCACCCTATTAATATCTATCTATCTATCTATCTATCTATCTATCTACTTTGTGCTGTTCTTATCTATCTATCTATCTATCTATGCTTACACACGTCTATCTCATTTATTTTCCATCATATTATCACATCTATTGAGCAATAGAGCTACTTATATATCAAGCTCAACACTCAGAGGAATTTGAGGAACAGAATCAGGACTTGCACAAACATAGTTGTGTTCATACTACTATAGGAATGCACCACATAGACGCTAACAAAACGCATTGAGAAAAGCCTAGATGGGAACAACATTATACGGTATACTGTTTTGAACAAATCCTGGAATCAACATCCCACAAAACACCAGATGTATAGCCATCAGCTACCCATCTCACAAAACATCCAAGTAAGGTTGTTATATATTGACCTTCGACCGAGCCGTCAATCAAGAGGTGCACCTGTGTAAATAAACGGAAGAACAGCGGAAGCAAGTGTACGTGAGACAATAATATAACCAGGTACACAGATGGTTCGAGTCAGTTGGAGACAAGATGCCGAAGTGAGAGCCAGCGGCAGACAGAGGACTTTGGGCCCTCAGAGACCCACGGTTGAGCAACCCCAGCCAAGATGAGGAAGAAGTGCTGCTATGGTCGCGAAAAGAACTTGGGTCAATATAGCAGCCTGTCCCTATCTGCAGCTCATCGCACACACACAAGACACATCACCCATTCGAGAATAAAGTGTGAGAGATATATTTTTATAAAGAAGTGTATTCGTTCGTTCATTGAACTTCGTATATTATGTTTATTATCTCTGCTTATATTTGTATAATGGATATACAACAAGACGTCCAAGACATGAGGAGTATTGCAGGAGAAGCAAATTACAACGTTCTCTTATGGATTTTCTACTTGTGGACGTGCCAGCGTTGGATGACCACTGAAGATTTACAAACATCAGCTCTGTGCGGACACAAGATCCAGTCTAGAAGATTTTCCAGGAGCATTAGGTGATAGAGATAGATGGCCGGAGAATGTCAAAGAAACCCATGCTATCATGGTGATATATATATATGGTGTAATGGTTATCGTCGTAGGAAATGGACACGGCGACACGAGTTCAAATCCTGGACGAGACTGATTGCATTTCACATAGCACGAATACCCTTGGGAAAGGTATGAATCCAATTATTCTCCCTCCAGCTATGGGTAACATAGTAGGGCAGATTAGGTTCTTCAGCCTAGTCTAGGAAAAGGACAACTCTGAATTCAAACCTGTTAAACTCCGCTTAAAAGTGACCTTGTGTCATATTCTGCCCGAGTGGAGGGTCTGGTAAATATATATATATATATATATATATATATATATATATATATATATATATATATAGTATTATTCGGTCCAGTTAAACCAGAGTTGGGAGTAAATTTATAAAACACATAACAGGATGGAAATAAATTCATAATCCTAAAGTAACCGGTCTTTGTTTTTTTTCTTAAAGAAAGTATATATATATATATATATATATATATATATATATATATATATATATAACTTATTTTGATATATTTACAATTAGCGAGTTCTAAGTACGTATATTTATCTAAGTTAGGACAATGCAATACAGGTGTTTGAATTCAGTCGTACTTCTAGAGCTGTTGCCTAACCTACTATTTATCTATAGCTTGCATGAATTCTTGCCTTATTTAAGGGAATTGTCACGAATAGTAACGCAGTCTGCTCTCGTAGTTGCACTAGGTTTGCCGATTCCTTTATCTCAGACGATAACCGTACTATTCTGCTCAGCCCAGCTACCTTAAATGTATATATATATATATATATATAGAGAGAGAGAGAGAGTTACAGAGAGCGACAGAGACAGAGACACAAAGAGAGACAAAGAAAGAGGATGTTCTCGTGGTGTAACCTTTACGGCCGTAGGAAATGGACATGAAGACCCGATTTCAAATCTGGGATGAGGCTGTTTTCATTTCATTTCGTGCCTATTTTCTTGGGAAAAGTATGATTCCTACCATTGTTTTTCCAAATGCGGGTAAATAGTAGAGCAGTCTGGGTTTTTTAATCTTGCTATGACAACTAGTCTAGGAGAATGAAAACTGTGAATTAAAGCCTGTTAAACTCTACTTAAAAATTGACCTTGCGTCACATCCTGCTCCTGCGGAGGGTTTGAGTATCTATCTATCTATCTTATATGCATTTCTATCAATTTTTTTCCAGATCTATCTATCTATCTATGTCCAATTTTGTATAAAATCTATCTATCTATCTATCTATCTATCTATCTATCTATCTATCTGTCTAAGAGTCGTTCAAAACATTCTCACACTCACCCAGAAAGTAGAGCCATAAGTGACCATTTTCTGTTGGGGAAACACACAAACATTTGTAATAAAACTAGAAAAATTAATTCAGATTCTTGTACGGGCCTCACCTGCATAGAAGTTAAGACACAGTTGAGAGGTTTGAAACAAATTTAAAACCTGGGTAATGTTTATTGAATGATCGTCGTATATATATATATATATATATGTGTGTGTGTGTGTGTGTTCATATCTCCTTTTATGGCACTCTCTTTGTAACCTTACGTCTTCGCATGTTTCTTATTTGTATCGGTCTGTCTATCTGTCTATCTCTTTCTCTCCCTGCCCTTAACACCGGATCTGTCTTGGCTCACTGACAGGCCGGCTTTACAAAATTATAATAATCTCTCCGCGATCGTTTTGATGCGATTTATCTGCGTCCAGGTGTCTGTCTTGTCATGTGTAATATAATCCAACCTTTGCCAAATCTTTCTGGGAGCGAGCAAGCTTGGCCGACATGAAGCGATTTCGTATGATTGACACCTCACTCGTGACACGTGCAAACAATTACCGGCAGTAACCGTGTGTCCACCTCTCCCCGAACACACATCACTATATCCACAGTGTACATCCCACCTCCTTCTGAAACAGGCAGCTCTCTAAGGCACGCCTATATTCTTTGTTCTCTGAATCTGAATCTAATTGCAATGTTCTATTCGCTTTTAAAATGTCGCTTTTGTACACATCTGATTTGGATCCGGACTCAAGCGAATATTTGTTATTTTTCTTTTCTCCTGCGCTTTAGGTTTGCACTTTGGCATACCCAACCCTTGCGATAAAAAAGTTATAGAATTACCACCCTTAGATAATGTTCTTTTTGGCAGTAAATAAACTAGTAACAAATAAGACACAGATCGTTTTATTTAATATATATATATATATATATATATATATATATATGTGTGTGTGTGTGTGTGTGTGTGTGTGTGTGTGTGTGGAGAAATAGTGATTTGGTAAATGCAATGAAATAAGAAAAATAAGCAGAAAACTGGATTAACAAAAACACTGACAACGGATTAAAAAATGATATTTCGACTTTAAATAAAAAAAGACTTCATCCGTTTTCAGTCTTTTGGTTCATCCCCTTTTCCACTTATTTTCCCCATATATATATATATATATATATATATATATATATATATATATATATATAAAGATGGTTGTTGTAGATCTAAAGTAAGAGTAAGGATATATTTTAAAATAAGAAGGTCCACGAAGAGGTTTGTATTTTTTGAATTTATTTATTTTGTTCTTACATACGTGTTCTATATATATATATATATATATATATATATATATATATGTGTGTGTGTGTGTGTGTGTGTGCGTTTCTAGCTTGTTGCTTTCGTCAGAGAACATATGTGGCACAAGGCCTCGTTAATGGGGTACTTAATGAGACGTGAACTCACTCTTGATTCCATTTTAAATGACCTTTGGTTGGTCAAGCAGGATTATGTAGGGGTCATTCTCCCTCTTTCCTGGAGTGTGTTTACTTTGGTCCGCTTTACCCATCTTTGATATTTGATATGTTTATAGTTTTGTGTGTGTGTGTGTGTGTGTGTATTGGCGTTGGAGTAGTTTCGGGTTTCACAAACAGTTTTTTCCTTCTATATATATATATATATATATAATCTACTGGAAAATAAAAGCATAATTATAAAAGAAGCCGACAAAGGTAGTGCCTTACTTATCTTAGATAAAGCGTACTATAAAACCAAAATCCAAGAAATATTAGAAGATAAAACCTACTGCAAACTAATAGATACAAACGTAGACAATAATATAATATAAAAAATCACAAAATTCTGCAAAATACATAACAAATCACAAATCAAAAAAGAAAAAAAGACTTCTTAACAAACCACATCTCCAAAACTAGCAACTTCTACGGACTACCAAAAATTCACTATTCCAAACAAATAAAAAACGCCGTAGAAACACAAAAATCAGAATATATGGAAATCCCAAACCCTAGTGACCTAAAATTTAGGCTCCTTGTGGCAGGGCTGTCTTACTCGACTAGCAGATTAACAAACGTATAGATATCTTACTATAACCTTTCCTAAGTAGCCACATTTGACATCACGAACCTATATAGTAATATCTTCATAGCCACATTTGACATCACAAACCTATATAGAAATATCCCCCTTGAATTTAGAAAAATAAGCCATCTCATTTTGGATAGATAAACACCCAAATACATTACACGCTAGATTTTACAAAAATTTTATCATACAGGGTATATAAATAATCCTTAACAATAACTCCTTCTGTTGTATAGTCACATACAACTACACAATATGTATACAAATATAAGCGGGACATAGTCAACAATAATGAACGAACACACTTCTTTATAAATATATACCTCTCACACTTTATTCGAAAAGGTTGATGTTGGTTGTGTGTGAGAGGTGAGATGGAGACGGGGACAGAATGCTACATATTGACCCAAAGTTATTCTCGCCATAGCAGCACTTCTTCCACATTCTGGCTGGGCTGCTCAACCGTGGGTCACGAAGGGCACAAAGCCCTCAGTCTGCACGCTGTTCTCACGCTGGCATCTTGTCCCCAACTGACTGCAACTGCAACTGCTCCAAGCCGTCTGTGGCACCTGGTTATATAATTGTCCTTCGTCTACCTGCTTCCCGTGGGCGTACGCATCATCACCGAATTCAACCACATCCACAGGTCAAGGTGATATTCCGATATCTTCGACCGGATGCACCTGTTTCGCTGTTCTTCCGCTTATTTACACAGGTGCATCTCTTGACTGACGGCTCGGTCGAGGGTCAATATGTTACACTTCCAATTCAATAAGATTAACTATATCTAGACTCTAGGAACAGCTCTGGAAACTAAAATGGTGTCAACATACGCTACCCTAATCCTAGCGTATTTAGA
Organism: Sepioteuthis lessoniana; assembly: GCA_963585895.1. Taxonomy (NCBI): domain Eukaryota; kingdom Metazoa; phylum Mollusca; class Cephalopoda; order Myopsida; family Loliginidae; genus Sepioteuthis; species Sepioteuthis lessoniana. The sequence goes on along the minus strand of OY757913.1, from coordinate 107,312,483 downwards.
AGAAAACCTATATGAAATAGTAGGTAAAAAATATGGCAACGACATAAAAGAAGACTTTACCAAACTATGGAAAAGATATTTGGATGATCGTTTCATATTCTGGAAATACCCATGGGGGAAAATCAACGAATTGAACGACCTTCTACAAAACCTACACCCTAAAAAAAATTACTGTGGAACATAGCTTAAAAGAATTACCATTTTTAGACAGCCGAATAAAAAACGTATATAGCAAAATCATCAAAGATATCTACCACAAATCAACAAACACCCAACAATACCTCTACTTCAAAAGCACCCCCACAAAAAAAAAAATTATAAAATCCATCCCTTACACTCTAGCACGTAGAATATACACAATAATCACCGATAAGAACAAGAAAAAAACACGCCTCAAAGAACTACACACAACCCTACACCAAAGAGGATATCTAACAACACTAATAAATAAAGGGTTAGAATTAGCAGAAAAAATACCCCAAAGAGAATTAAGGAACCTGAGAAAACACAACAACGAAAATCCCTTTCCATGCGTTGCAACCTACAACAAGAATAATTCAGAACTATTCACAGAAATAATGAAAAATCTGGAAGAAATTGAAAACAAAGACAAAATCAAAGAAATACTTGACACAACAAAATAATTAAAAGCCAGAGACAACCCCAAAATCTGAAAAGAATACACACCTCTTCTATATTCGGAAAAAAAACACAACACAAGGAATTACCAAATGTTATAGTCAGGACATCTCTTTTGGTGGGGTTTTATCCCTTTACAAAGTTTATACTCAGTTTATTCAAAGCCCCGTCGGCAGTACAACTCATTTGAGGACATGGAAAACATTAGAGAAATACGACTGTGCAGCTTCACAATATATTAAAAGAATACTTTCGGATGTAATCGGGGAAAATTGTTAGGGTTTGGAATAAGCGTATTGAATGCCAAATGGAATATTCTGTTTAGTCTAGCTTGCTTTGGTTTTATGGCATTTAATGCCGATTCCTCTTTTTACATATATATTAGATATATGATTTGTAAACACATTTTTTTTAGATTGACACAGTTAAAGGAGCTAACAGTTCTATTTCTAGCAATTCAATATAGCATGTCAACAAAGTTAAATGGTTCCAAGTATGGTATGTACAAGGGTTAGACAAATAATGGAAACACCAGATTTCAAACAATCTTTTTAATATGGTTTTCTGATTGCAGTCCTCTCAAGGAATCCAGCCATGTGCAGCTCCCTTCTAACAGTTTTTGAGGAAACTGGTTTCTTGAAATGATCATTAAGCTTCGCTGTAATTTTCGGAGCTATATTCTTTTGATTCTTCCTAACAATCCACGTAAGAGCCTGACGGTCCCTATCAGACAGCTTTCGTTTTCTTCCAGAGTTTTGCTTCAGTGAGGAAGTTTTTCCTTCTTTCTCAAAATATTGTCTTTACTTTCAAGGCAGCACTCCTTGCAATACCAAATACTTCAGCGGTTTTTGCTACACTAGGGCCTGCCATACGACCACCAACAATTTGACTTATTTTAAAGTCTGATAGATCTGCCATTTCAATGAATTTGAAAAAATTTCTTCGGATGATATCTTTAAAAAAACACCAATTTTAGTAAAATTAGACGAAAAAACTTAATAATTAATAAAAAAATTAATAAATAAAAAAACATGAAAATAACAAATTTTTGATGGTTTTATAAAGTTTCAAAATGATGATACTAAGATTCTTGGTGTTTCCATCATTTTGTCCAACCGCTGTATCACTTACAATTCAGTTAAATATCAGTCATTAGTTCACACGCAGTTAAATAATCAAACATTTCTATTTCAAGCAATTCAATTTAATATAAGTCATTTGTTTGCTCTCAGTTTAAATATCAAACAGTTCCATCTGACCCATAGATAGGACCTTATCAGGTGCTACCACTCTGGGCCAGAGTGGACCAGGGAGTGATGGTAATGAAGGGGTACTCCGCATTTCCCAAAGCTCCAAAGCATTACTGGGGTATCACCATTAGATTGTTTAATGTCATATCCAGGATACTAATAGGGGGCCGTCTTATCCCCCTGCTGAGATGCAGTCGGTGTATTCCACAGCCACAGCTACCTGGGCTGGGTATTCTGAAGAAAATTTAACGTTTCATTTATAGTAAATATCTAATGTTGATGAAAAAGGAAAAAATATTGAATAATTTTTTAATTTGCATTACTAAAATAGATTCTATCAAAAGCCTTTGTATGAAAATCAGTTTAGGGTTAAAATACAATTAACAAGTGGTTGGGCATATCTACTTGAATATCGATCTCAGATTTTTCTTTCTTTCTATCTATCTCTCTATCTCCATCCATGGCAGCCGAGCGAACTAGTGAACCATCGGTCTATTTCAGTTCAATTTATTTCAGGATATTCAATGTAGTATTCATTTATCAATAACTCCAAACCAACTGGATGTGACACTAAGTCAATTTTAAGTGGAATTTAACAGGTTTGAATTCAGAATTTTCTTTCTCCTTGACTATTTGCTTAACTAAGGCTCAATAAATCAGTCTACCCTACTATTTACCCAAACCTAGTCGTAGAATAATTAGAGTCTTACCTTTTGCAAGGATATTAGCACTGTGTGAAAGGTATTCATAGAATTCTTATGTTCGACCAAATATATATTCAGCGAACTGAGAATTCTTAGAGTAATTTGCAAAGCTCTTTGCTTCGATCTGGCATAAGGCCGAATGAATGGGGCGCCCAATGAGACTCGAACTCACTCGTGTAGGTTTGCTAGTCTAGCTTGCTAACCATTACACCACCAGAGGTGCCCAAGAGAATTCTTATAGTCAATGTACATAGGATATTTTGGTCAAATATAGTAATTTACAAAGCTCTTTGCTTCGATGTGGCACAAGGCAGAATGAATGGGGCGCCCAATGAGACTCGAACTCACTCGTGTAGGTTGGCTAGTCTAGCTTGCTAACCGTTACACCACCAGAGGTGCCCAAGAGAATTCTTATAGTCAATGTACATAGGATATTTTGGTTAAATATAAGAATTCTTACTTTCCAACAAATGGTTTTATAAATATGTTTTCACTCATTTGCATAAAATGTAGGAACGTAATTTACATAGATATTCTTCATCTGTAAAATAAAACAAGCAAAATAATTTAACAAAAAACAAACAACAACAAAAAAAAAACACACACACACACGCACACAAAAGCAACAACAAAACCAACAAAAACAAAAGCCCCCTCCCCCACAAAAAAAAAAAAAAAACAAATAAAAAAATGCCCCAACAAACAAACAAGATTGAAGTTCATGAGTTTTCTTGTGGGAAATCAGTCGAGAAATATTACCAAGCGTTAGTTTACTGCCCTTTGTTTTCTATGAAGTGACTTGCATCAGCTTGAAATTCCTGAAGCTTTTTTATAGGGCAATCAAGTGAAACTAATTATTACAGGTTGACTTAGTGCTGCTTTCAAAAACAGTGTTTGAATGATTAGACGCTGTTTAGGTTGGATTTCGAAAAGGCTCCTGTTGAGTACACTGATTGGATTTTATGACCTATATATCTGTTTTTTTGTACAATGTTGGATTTAGTGTAGGATTCTAGTGCTTAAGAAGTAAAAGCAAAGTTAGCCACCATAGTCGAGGGTGACCCGAAAGCTTTCTTTTTGATAGCTACTACACCAAGGTATAGGGGAGGGAGCTACTTCTTTCGCTGTATTGCTCAACTTTACCCTTACCTTATAATCATATTTACCCAACCCCTCCGCTCAGGCAGGATATGACACATGGTCAGTGATTTTAAGCGGAGTTTAACAGGTTTGAATTCAGAGTTTTCCTTCTCCTAGACTAGTTGCCTCACCAAGGCTGAAGAACCTAGTCTGCCCTACTATTTACCAATAGCTGGAGGGAGGATAATTGGATTCATACCTTTCCCAAGGGTATTAGTGATATGTGAAATGCAATCAGTCTCGTGCAGGATTTGAACTCGTGTCGCCGTGTCCATTCCCCTACGACGATAACCATTACACCACGGGCACCTCTTTACCTTATAATGCTGAGTGTTAAACAAGGCGTCATCAATTACCATTTTTGAGTTTGGTTTGACTCGACCTGGGTTCAGTCCCAGGTCTCCGGGCGATTGGCGAACACTCTAACCGTAATGCCCATATCCGGTACAAAATAAGCGGAAAAAATATTGGCAGTATTTTGATTTAGTGAGTTTTAATATGTGAATTGCATTTGCTTAGATTTTCTGAAGGATTTTATAAAGAAATCTAATCACCCTTCGGACTCTGAATCCTTCTCCACGCATAAACTCCAACCAGAAAAATACCTTAATATTTGATATGCTGTCAGGCGACATTTCCACACAGGGTAGTAGTTCTCTGAAACTAGTAGACAAATTCACCTACCTAGGAAGCAGTGTCTCATCAACCGAAAAAGACATCGACACACGGCTAACAAAGGCATGGGCAGCTACTGATAGTCTATCGGTCATATGGAAGTCAGACCTGACGGATAAAATGAAACGCAGTTTCTTTCAAGCAGCGGTTATGTCGATACTGCTATATGAATGCACTACATGGACGCTAACTAAACGGATGGAGAAAAAGCTTGACGGCAATTACACAAGAATGCTGCGAGCAACTTTGAACAAGTCCTGGAGGCAACACCCCACAAAGCACCAACTGTACGGCCACCTACCTCCCATCACGAAAACTATTAAAAAGAGACGAACCTGACATGCAGGACACTGATGGAGAAGCAGGGATGAGTTCAAAAGTGATGTTCTCCTATGCCCCACCTCATATGGCCGAGCAAAGGTAGGACGACCAGCTCGATCCTACATACAGCAGCTCAGTGAGGATACCGGATGTAGCCCTGAGGACCTACCAGAAGTGATGAACGATAGGGAGGAGTGGCGAGAGAGGGTCAGGGATATCCGTGCTGGCGGCACGACATGATGATGATGATGATGGAAAGTTATCTAATGAACTGCAAAACGTTACCAAACTCTCTATTTTTAAATAATAGTTTTAGATTTAGGCAATAAATATAGAGAAATAAAGATTTCCCAGCCGGAATTGAAGTTCGGAATATATAAAGAAACTAAATACTAATCAACATATGCAGTTTCATTTAATATTGCCACGAATGTTTAAAAAATAAAATAAAAAAAGAAGAGCAATGGCTCTACGGGTAATTGTAAACAATGAATTCGACATTTTCGTGAAATTATTTGAATGCTGGTACCAACGTATCACATAGATTAGATCACTTGAAACCACATTTATTTAATGCCTGTTGGTGTGTCCTATCATCATCATCATGTCGTGCCGCCAGCACGGATATCCCAGACCCTCTCTCGCCATTTCTCCCTATCATTCATCGCCTCCGGCAGGTCTTCAGGGTTACATCCTGTGTCCTCACATAGTTGCTGTATGAAAGTTCGAGCTGGTCGTCCCGCCTTTGCACGGCCATGTTTGGGGGTCCACAGGAGCACATCACTTATGAGCTCGTCCTTGCTTCTCCAGCAGTGTCCCGCGTGTCTGGTTCGTCTAACTTGTATAGTTTTCGTGATGGGGGGCAAGTGTACGTATAGTTGGTGTCTCGTGGGGTGTTGTCGCCAGGACTTGTTCAATACTGCTCTCAACATTCTTGTGTAATTTCCATCTAGTTTCTTCTCCAGCCGTTTAGTTAGCGTCCATATAGTGCATCCATATAGTAGTATCGACACAAGCCTGGAAGAAACTGCGTTTCATTTTATCGGTTAGGTCTGATTTCCATATGATCTAGAGCCTATCGATAGCCGTCCATGCCTGCATCAGTCGTGTGTCGATGTCTTTTTCGGTTGATGAGACGCTACTTCCTAGGTAGGTGAATTTGTCCACTAGTTTCTGAGAGGCTCCGTCTAGTGTGGCAATGTTGCCCGTTTGGTTGTAACACATATATTCAGTTTTGTGTGCATTGACATGGAGGCCAATGCCAATTGCGGCTCGTTCCAGACTATGCAGCAGTGTCTCTGCTTGATTAGGCGTATTCGCCAGTAACGCCAAGTCATCAGCGTAGTCGGCGTCCGTGATTGTTTTTGCGGGTATCATTTGCTTCTTCTCTTAGTCAGCTCAAAGCCATTCTCTCAGATTTTCTCGATCGAAGTTCTAAGCACGTAGTCTCGACAGATGATAAAGAGGTACGGGGCTAGCGTGTCTCCTTGTAGTACTCCTGCAACAATGTCGAAGTATTCCGTGTCTCCATCTGGTGAACGTACTTTCACTTTGGTGTTTCTGTAGAGAATCATTATCGCTGCTACGGTTTCTTTTGGTAGGCCGTATGCTAGTAGGGTTTGCTCCATCTTCCCTCTGTGTATGGAATCGAAGGCCTTGGTAAAGTCGACAAATAGTAATGTCGCCTGAAGGTTTTTTGCCCGAACGCCTTCAAGGATTCTACGGATGGTCAGTATTTGTGAGGTTGTGGATCTATTTCTCCGGAAGCCATTTTGGTTTTTCCTAAGGATGTTGTCTATTTTGGGTTCTATGCGGTTTCGTAGCAGGGCATTGTAGATTTTGGCTGCTATGGATGTAAATGTTATCCCTCGGTAGTTCTTGGCTAGTCCGAGGTCGCCTTTTTTAGGGAAAGGAAGAATGCATCCCTTCATCCATCTTTCTATCCTATTTTGACTATAGAATGCGTTGCATTGCCGGAGCATTTTCTAGTCTTCCACACTTCTGGGGGAATCTCGTCTAGCCCTGCAGGTTTCCTATTTTTAATTCTTCTAAGAACTGAGTCGAGTTCTTCTTTGGTGAAAGGACCTAGTTTAATGTCTAATTGCTTACTGATAATTCTGGTGTTCGGTTCATCCGTTATTTTCGGTGGGTTTCCTAGTAGATTTTTGAAATGCTGTTCGTACAGTTTTACTCTTTCTTGTTGGCTTGCAGCTTTCAATTTTGCTTTGGCTGTGCTCTTCCTTCTACTTACTTCGTTTATTGTTTGCCAGGCTATCCTGTCTATCGAGTATTTAATCTTATCTATCTGAATTTGTATGTATTCTGCCTGTTCTTTTAGATATATTCCTGCTAATTGATATTGCGCCTTTTCTAGTTTTCGAGCATTTGTGTTTGTTGGGTTCTTCCGATAGCTTTTGGAGGCAGTTTTCATGAGTACACGTTTTTCTCTAACCGCTAGCGTTTCCCAAGGGACTCTATATTTAGTTCTAGGTTTTGTTGGAATACACTTTGATGCCGCCTCAAGGTGTGCTTCTACAAAATTTTCATATTCGTCCTTTTGGGTACCTTTTTCTGTCTTCTCTTGTAGTGCTTCGAATCTGTTTTTTAATTCTAGTGCATATTTGTCTCTAATATCTCTGTTATGAAGTAGGGCCCAGTGCTTGGTTGTCGCTTTTCGAGTGGCGTTTTTTCGTAGGCTTAGTCGTACTTTGGCCGTAACTATTCGATGATCGGAGGACACACCCTCAAAAGAGGAGTATGCCTCGCAATTCATCGCACTATTTTTCCATTTCCTGTTTATAAAGACGTAGTCTATCTGTGCTTTACTATTATTCGCATATGTGTAGGTCCATAATTTTCCCTCCCTTTTTTGAAAGTTTGTATTGAGGCATGTTAATCTATTTTCTATCATGAAATCAATTAGATGTTGTCCATTCCTGTTTGACGTGTTGTGTAGGCTGTATTTGTTGTTTCTGTTTTTCCCGATTTGTGCATTCATATCTCCGCCAATGACTAGCAGGTTGTGTTTCGGAATGCTACGTACTAGGGAGGATAGCTCTTCGTAGAAGGTGACTAGTTCGGTTTCTTCGCTAACATTGGTAGGGCTGTAGCAGGAGATAATTGTTGCTTTGGGGTTGCCATTAAACGTTGCAGCCATCATCCTAGGTTGTATTCTCTCAATGCTATTTAGTGTTTTTAACGCTCTTGGTCCTACACCTCCTACTGATGCATTGACAGAGTTTTTCCATGCCGATATAGTCACCAGCACTCATCCATTTCCAGTTTCGTGATATTTAGTGTGCGTGCATCGGTGTTCTTGTATGCAGATTACGTCTCTCTTATGTTCTACGGCTGATGCAGTTAGCTCTGATAGTTGACCTATTCTATTTAGGGTTCTAACGTTAAATGTCGCTATCTGTATTGTTTGTTTGCATTTTAGTAGTTTTTGTTTGAGCTCTGTAGCTGATTTTTCGAACACTGAGGCCAGGGCTCCAACCTCAGCAGGACGCGCCCCCTTTTTACCCGCGCGAAGAGTGATGCGGTTTATGTATGTGGTTTGAGTACGAGTCATGGTTATCTTTCGATGGCTGTTTTTATTCTCATCTATAGAAGCCACTCTTATAGATGAGCAGCAGTAGTTCCCCGATCGAACTGACAATCCTGAGCATTAAGCCGCATGGCTCACACGTTCAGGAAATGTTAGGCATTGCGCATTCGAATACCTTCACGTACATCATGCTGTTTCCCATGTGTACGTGTAAAAAAAAAGGACCCCCCCCAAAAAAACAACCCCTTTTACCTTTTTTTTTTTTTTTTTACTGCTATGAGGGAGGACAAACAGACTTCTAATCCTTAGAAAAGGTTCTATTCCAATTTGCCCTGTATACTAAAGCATTCGACCAGGGTCGTTATATATATATTTTTTTTACTGCTAAACAAATATACATATATGAAATACACTATATTCCTCATTTAAGAACACAATATAGTAGAGACTTGACACATAATTATTTTAAATTAAGTATGTGCATTTTTAAATGAACAGTTTAGTAGAATAAATTTCCTGACCTCTGTGAAAACACTTCTGGAAACGGAATCACTTCCAACGTATGAATACTATTTTAACAAATGCGCGATTGAATTATTACTAATTTTAATAGCATTTATATAAAAATTCCACTCCTATATCATGGTCATCGAGGGGGGTTGACAGAGAGAGAAAGAGAGAGAAAGAGAGGAGAAGTCCATCTTTCTTTTATGGGTTCGTCTTAGCACGTGTTAAACTACAATGCCTGTTGGTGTGTCCTATAGTACGTTGATTCGATGCTCTATGGACGAGTAAACGAACCCCACCAAAAACAAAAACAAAAAACAAGTGCAGTTCTCGGGTATGACACTAAACTGTGAGCTGTAAATGCTCCAGTTTAGAATCTCTGGGGAATGGGCAGTACCCACTTCATTGCAATGACTCCTAGGTCTTCGCTGTCCCGGAACGGTACTACATGTTAGGCTTCCATCTATAGCAACAGTAAATCTCTATGAATCGTATTTGTATTCGACAGTAACCCTTGAAACTATAACTATGTATAAGTTATTTGTATGCAAAAGGAATACTTGATACCATATAAATGTATGTGGACCAACAATTATTATCAGTTTGGTTGGGGTTAATGGCATATCAACCATTGTAGGTTATTTAATGCCAAATCATCTTTACATATAGTCAGTTAGCCAACCGTAGTCGACAGCAGCCCGAAGGCTGCCATTTTCAATAGCTATTGGCATGATGATTAGAGTGTTCACCAATGGTCTTTGAGACTGGGGTTCAATCACAGGTCGAGTCATACCAAAGACTCAAAAAATGGTACTTGGTGCCTCCTTGCTCAGCATTATAAGGTACAGATCAAGGGTAAAGTGGAGCAATCCAAGGAAAGGAGTATCCCCCTCCCTTACACCTTGGTGTAGTAGCTACCGAAAAGGGAGCCTTCGGTTCACCCTCGACTACGGTCGCCAACTTTTATTGCACCGAGGTCTAGGAGAGGGCACCACTCATTTCCCCTGGATTGCTCCACTTGCCATTAATCTATACATTATATTGCTGAGTATCAAGCAAGAGGGCATCAAGTACTATTTTTCTAATCTTTGGTAGAAATCAACTTGGTATTAAACCCCGACCTCACGAGCCATTGGCGAACACTCTAACCATTATGTCAATGGGCCGGTACTTTAAAGCTATATAATTTTTAGACACATTTTGGTGATTACACTTTTAAACGACTGTGAACTCATTTTTTTGCACACAGTTAAATGGTTTCAAGTGTTTTATCTGATAAGAATAATTCTATTTACTGTTCATGATTTGTTTGCGCAAAATTAAGAAAGCATTGCTCTTTAGTACAATCTATTCCATTTAACACTGTTCATTTGTTTGCACACAGTTAAATGATCAAACAGTTCTATTTCTAACAATTCAATTTAATTCAAGTCATTTAAACATAGTTTAAATGTCAAACATTTCTGTTTGACCCATCGATAGGACCCTATCAGGTGTTACCATTCCGGGTCAAAGTGGACCTGGGAGTAATAGCAATGAAAGAGTACTCTACATTCCCCAAAGCTCCAGGGCAGGAGCCTCACCATCAATTTGTTTAATGTCATAACATGACACATAAATTATAATTAAGAATGATAGTAATTTACTTGAAACAATTACGTATATATTATTAGATTTAGATAGGAATACTTTTGACCGAATAACTGTGTACCAAATGTCTGCATTAAATAATACATAGTTTTTGAGCTACTTCCGGTTTAAAACTCTTATTTGTTATTCACCTAGACTGGTTGCATTAACAAGGTGAGACAGCCCAATATCGCTCACTATTTTACTCATACCTTTGCAAGGGGATTAGGGATTTATTTATGTCTTTCTTAAAGTATTATTACAAAGTGACGACGGGAATTTATACTCGGCTTGAAAATTTTATTTTCCGATTTGATAAACATTGTTCTACCCACATAGGAAAAAATATTTACCAAAATCCAATAAAAGTTAATGATAATAGATTATTATTTTACGCCTTTGAGAAATTTTCACATCAGCTAAAGCTGATCTTTCACTGGAGTTTGAGAAACAGAAAATCTCCTCAGGTCTCCAGGACTCTACTCAGTATTCCGGTCGATCTCAACAGTGCTGCAATTTGGATGATCTCAGCACGTCTTTCGAATTGCAAATTTTTCAGCCTCCTTACCAAGAATCTTGTCATCTAAGTTGCTGTTTCAGCGGACCATAGTGTGAAAAAAAATTTTTTTTAATAAAATAAAAGGAAACGAAAAGATAGACAAATACTTGATCTTTCTAAAGTGCTTGAAAAAGTTGTGGAAGAAGAGAGTGACAGTAATACCATTAGTAGTAGGTATCCTTGGAACGATCCCTAAATGCCAAGAAAACAGCTTGGAAGAACCGGGAATCTGAGGAAAAATAGCGTTCCTCTAAACAACATTGTTAAGAGCTGCAGAAATACTCGAAAACACCCTGTGGTGACTTGCAGTCACTAAGAATTCAGTTAAAAACTCACAAAGTTAAAATCATAATGATGATGATGGTGATGATGATGTTCGTTGACAATGTGCTAACTAAAAATAGCTAAAACAAAAAGCAGTTTTATCACTGAGGATTTTATAAAAAGGTATAAGTTTTACAAAAGAAGTAGTTGATAAAAAATGACGTGTGAGAAACTTAGTATAATTTGAAACTGTCTAAAGGACAAAAAAAAAAGAAGAAAAAATGCAAGTAAAAGAGAAAGACAAAATTAGCCAATAAAAATTCGAAACGTACAAATTAAACGAGCGAGCAAGCGAGCGAGAGAGTGAGTGTGTGTGTGTGTGTGTGTGTGTGTGTGAGAGAGAGAGAGAGAGAGAGAGAGAGAGAGAGAGAGAGAGAGAGAGAAAGTGAGAGAGAGATAATTAACGCTGAAACTCATCATTGATTTTGCAAAGCAAATCAAATTAGCCAAAGTAATTGAAACTGCCCGATGCCAAAAAATCGCAATTTCTGTCCGGTGAATTCAAACAAAAGGATTGGTCGATTATCTTGCCAGTTGGGCCAATTGGAAGGACGATTCCATTCCATGCTTTTTTCGATCAACTTCTTGGACAATTTCTTTTAATCAATTCCCCCTACCATTCCAAAAATTAACATAAACTCTCGTCAAAAGCCTATCAATTCCCATTCGAAATCTTTTAAAGTGAAACTACCTTCTTCACATTATTAGCATATTGGTCAATTAGAGGTCTCTTTGCAAAACACGCAGGGGTAGGGACATGGGCTGTCGGTCAAATTCTGTGAGTAATGACCAATTAAGGAAATAAAAACCGCTAACGAATTTGTTCTTCTTGGGTTGCAAAAGAAAAAAAAAACAAAAAAAAAACAGAAAAAAAAATTGATTTACATTCCTCACCGGAAGATAAAATTAACTATTTTAAGAAAAAAAAAGTTTAAAAAAAGTAGTTTGAGATATTCTTTTGTTTAGGACTGAATCATGATCAAATGTTCGATTCCTTCAGTAAGAAATGTAATATGATGACCTTCCTTATTTCCTACGACCTCAGCGACTGGTTACGTCGGACGTGACCTACAGGGAGTGGTCAAAAGTTCCAATGAACAATCCCTTAAAGTAGGAAATCAAAACTTGATGCACATTGCTCAATAAGAAAGAAAATTAGCTATAAAAAAAAACAAACCCAGCTTAAATGGCGCTTAGCACAGTAGCTCTCTCCGTGACGACTTCACACTGGCACTAATTTAGATGATTTAAAGCAATATTTAATTCAATAATTTAAGGAATATTTTATGAAACTGGGATATTCATCTAATAAATAAAAATAAATGCGTCTAATCTGTTATTAGTTTATTTACTGCTAAAAAAATAAATGAACATCTGAGTATGTTAATTCCGTAACTTTTCTTCGGAGAGGTACACCAAATTGTCAGTTGTCTAGCCAAATATCGGAGGAATAACATTAGAAGGCAGGGTTAGTAAGTGAGGAGTTCCCGTGACGAAGTGATCAATGCGTGGGAATGCGAATTCGACTCTAACCCTTAGCAAAGGCATGAAACCCATTATTCACCCTGGGATTGATTAGATAGTACCATTACTATCCTCTTACAGGGATATCTTTGGCATTAAATAACCCACGAAAGTTGATATCCCAATAAGAAAATAACTGTAAATGAAACTAAGAATGGTATAAACAACAAAAAAAGTTTAGTACATGTATATATATATATATATATAGAGAGAGAGAGAGATAGATCAGTTAGCTGAGTTGTAGACTACACCGACTGTATATCTGCTGAGGTGTAAGACCCCAGAACGAGTCTCATGTATATGACATTAAACTGTTATATGATTAAGAAATGATTTTTTTTTATTAATCATTTTTCGTTAACTATATTTCATCATTCAGTTTGGTTGGGCTTTGAACTATTCGGGTTAAGAGCCCATGTGCATAGTCAAATTGGTGCAGTTTACGCTCGTGCGCAAAGGATATGACAATCACCATTGTCATAATAAACCCCCAGACAAGAAATGGGAGTGGTGTGATGATGACGTCATGCCCGGAAGAGATGGTCCTGAGAATTTAAGGATTTTGAAAAGAGTCAGTTGAGATTGGACCAAAGAGGCAGAGAGTTGAGTTTCTGCCATTTAAGCAGAGAGTTGAGTTTTCTACTGTTGCAGTGGCGGTTAAGTTTTTCGGATCTCGACCGGCGGAGAGGAATTGAGATCTTAAACATCACAAGATGCGCCGCGCGTTGGGATGGGGTTAGCATAGTAAGAATTGTGTCTCTCTCCTCGTGTCGCCACGAACCGAAGTCAGAAATTTATAAACCGTTTGTATCTGAAACAACAGAGTCTGCCTGTTTTCGCCTGTGTTTTGTATTTGTATCAGCATTTGTGTATGTATTGTATTACTGTTCTGATTGATATCATTATAATTATAGCTATACAACAAAACAATCTGAGGGTGAGGCTGCAGGCCCCGGGCTCAAGGGAATATGGAGAACCCTTAAGTGCTATGGAAAGCAGTTCTACTCGGACCCACAGTAGTAGCCCCTGATAGGGTCCGATCTATGGGTCAAATAAAATGTTTGACATTTAATCTGCGTGTAAACCAATGACTTACGTTAAAAGGAATAGTCAGAAATGGAACTGTTGGAACATTTAAAGGTGAGCAAAAAAGAACTGTCTAATTTAATTTTTTAGTGATATATTTCAAAACTTGGAACCATTGTAATCTGGGTAAACGAATGAGTAATGTTGAATAAAATAATAAAATTATCACTGTTACATAGCAATACTTGAAACCATTTGCCTGTGAGCAAAAAATGGTCTCAGGCTCGTTTATATATATCAACAAAATATCAGCAAATCATAAATATCTAATATATATGAATAAACGGGATTTAGCATAAAAGACCTACAATGGTTGAAATTGTTGCATATTGACCTTTGACGGAGCAGTCAATCAGGGATTTCTTGGACAGGATGTTCCGGCTGTGTAAACAAAGTGATTACCGGAAAGCGATGCCTGGGTGTGACAAGATCACGTAAATCATGAACCAGAAGAACGGTGTAAGCGTTATGAAATCATATATACACAGGTATCCACAGTCAGACGAATAATCACGGTCAGTTTTCGTTAGCCAGTTGGAGTCGCAACCCAATCAGGGCAGAGGCCACGTTGGGTACCACCCGTAGCGTGGAGCAGTGGGCTACCGGTCGAGAAGCAGAAGAAGTTCTAAGTGGGGCCCTGAATATAAAATCAACGTGGTTAAGAAGATATGGGTCAAAATAGCAGTCATCCGCCAGTCTGATTTTGCGTCCTGCGTCTCGCTGTTTCTCTCTCTTTCTCTCTATGACGCCAACTTCGGACCTTTCGAATTATAATGAGAGATATATTTTTGTTAAGAACGTGTTATGGTCTCATCAGGCTTCCATGAGTCCTTCATTATGGCCCTTCAATCATCACGGTAATACAGCAATATGTCATAAACCTCAACCAAATCAACTACAAGAAAATATACGTTATTATACTTATTCTTTCGTCAGGTCATCAAGCATCCCCACCAAATAAAAACAACTCTTATTTTTCTTAAACATTTAAATAAATAGCTTTGTATTTATTTAACCCTTCCAGCACAAGCCGGATGTGACAAAAGCACAATTTCTAAGCAGATTTGAATTCAGGACTTTCCTTTTCCTAGACAGGTGGCTTTACCAAGGCTAAAGAACCCAATATGCCCCACTATTTACGTATAGCCGGAGGGAGATGTAACAGATTCTTACCAAAAGTCTCCACTTAGAAATTACGATCGAGGTGGACATTCTACTTCCTACATTCATACTAAGAGCATCTCAATGAAAAAGATAAAAAAATAAACAAACAAGTTATTTTAAGTTTCTTTATTTGCTTGCTTTTGTCACGATGTTCTCTGACAAACAGGTCCTTATTTAGAACTTCTAATGCATACTCTATTTAAATCTATTCGAAAAATTAATGAAATGTTATTATCTATTTGGTTAGGACGCGAAGTTTTCAGCACACCCTCGTAGATATGAAAAATGATAAAACAGACTAGTTTAAATTGTTATAAGGAGACAATGCAGGCGACGCTTCGATGTAAAAATGTCAGAATCGTGATTAGTGAACGCAGTTCTTTGACACCGACTTAGATTTTGTCACTGGACAATCGGCTGGCTCGAAGGGTTTGGCCTTGACAGATTGGTAAACAAGACACAAAGAAAGTACTTCCAATGCTCCAAGACATTTTCTTTGTTTCGCTGGAAGTTTGTCTTCAGTTATAACCGCTGCTTTGCAATTTGAGGCAGCCATTTTGCTGAGAGATGAATCCAACCAAGAAGCGGATTCTCTTTATCTTGATTTTGGGTGAGAAGACTTTGAATACTTATAAACAATGAGTTTAGTGACAAACTTACATATACCTATCTACCTACCTATTTTCCCACTTTCTCTCTCACACACACACACACACATACACACACACACACATATATATATGTATATATATATATATAAGTACAGGGTAGACGCAGAGTATAAAATTAAATACGCTATATCAGCGATATTGATCACACTTTGCTTATAAATATAGCAAGCTAGATTATCAATATATATATATATATATATATATATATCATGTTCGCCATCAACACTGATATCCCTGACCCTTTCTCGCCACCTTTCTCTATCGTCCATTGCTTCCGGCAGGTCTTCAGGGCTACCTCCTGTATCGGCACAGAGTTGTTGTATGTTGGTTCTAGCTGATCGTCCTGCCTTTGCTCGTACATGTGAAGGGGTCCACAGGAGTACGTCGCTTATGAGTTCGTCCCTACTTCTCCAGCAGTGTGCCAGATGTCTGGTTCGTTTACCTTGGTTAGTTTTCGTTATGGGTATTAAGTGGCCGTACAGCTGCTGCTTTGTGGTGTGTTTGCCTCCAGGACTTGTTCAATATTGTTCGCAGCATTCTTGTGTAGTTGCTATCAAGCTTTTTCTCCATATGTTTAGTTAGCATCCATGTAGTGTATCCATACGGAAGTATCGACACGACTACTGCTTTGAATATATATATATATATATATATATATATTGATGATGTAGTTTTCTATATTTGTAAATAAAATGTGATCAATATCAATGGTAGGACATATTTATACGTAAATTAGGATCGAGTGGATTGTCAGGGAGAGTCAGTTTCTCTACCATGTGATCATCAAAGAGTTTATTACCTGATGATCATTCCGAGGCATGATGCAGGGCATTCTGGGAAGGGTGGTTTACTTTATACTGCAAAGTTATGTATGCTGCCATCTTGTATTAATTTTGTCATTTATTAATTTACAAGTGCGAGACACTTAATCACTAATTTTCTTATTTTTAATCTATTAAATTATTATATAACACTTTGCACGTTTACTTCGAATTAGCTGGTAGTTTTTCATTGGTGTGTGAGTGACAGCAGGTTTGGTCAAGTCTCCAGGACTCTACTGAGTATTCACGTCAATCTTAACAATAAAGTAGTCTGGATGGTCTCGATTGCTTCTTTGATTTCCAAGTTATTATCATTTTACTCCTCGAGATATATTTTACACCGGCGTTAGCTGATGGATTTCCACAAGAGTTTGTGTGTGAGATGTTTTTTCAAGTCTCCAGGATTCTTCTTAGTATTCTGGCCGAGCTTAAGAATGCTGTATGGATGGTCTGTAGTAGTCACTTGATTTTCAGTCCGTTCAACAAGACTTTGGGGATTGTTCCGAGTGCTCCAATAATAATTGGTATCACCGACACCTTCATGTTACATAGTTATCTTTTTAATTCTCGAGCAAGATGTAGATATTCTCTTTTTGCTTTCTTTTAATTTTATTCTGTTGTTTGCAGGGAAGGCAAAAATCTCTCTTCGACAGGTTCTCGTTTTTTTTTTTTTTTGTTGACTAGGTCAGCTCGTCTGGCCTAGATTAGGTTTGGTTTGGTTTGGTGGGTTTTATACCATATCAACCTTTGTAGGTTATTTAACGCCAAATCCATTTTTATGGAAATAATCTGTTCTATTTAAAACAATTCACTTTAGCATAAGTACAGTTTAATTGTCAAAAACATTTCCATTTCAAACTATTCAAGCAGTTATATGTAACAATTCAGTTAAGTACAAATACAGTTTTAATGTCAAAAAACAGTTCTATTTGAAATAATTCAGTTAAGCATAAGCACGCAGTTTAAATGTAAGTACGGTTTAATTGTGAAAAAAGATTTCTATTTCAGGCTATTCAGTTCACTCAAACAATTCATTTTAGCATATGCATGGTGTTAGTTCTATTTAACCCATAGATAGGGCCCTATCAGGTGCTACCACTCCGGGCCAGAGTGGACCTGGGAGCGATGGTAATGAAGGGGTACTCCGCATTCCTCAAAGCTCTAGCATTGATGGAATCTTACAATCAGATTGTTTAGTGTCATATCCAAGACACTCGTTGGGGGGCGGTCTTACTCCTTTGCAGAGAAGCAGTCAGTGTATTCTTCAGCCCCAGCCGACTGGGCAACCTAGATTAGGTGACCTGTTTATATCTCAAAATCCCAAAGAATTTTGTTCATCTCATTCTCCAAGACGGATTCTGGGTTGTAAATATATCAATTGTTCTCATGGTCAAATTGCATGCACGATTCTCAGTGGATCACCTTCCCCACTCAGTTGTGTAAAGTTGTATAAACTTTTTGCGTTATTTTGCTGCATTCTTGAAAAATTTTCTGCTAATTATTATTATTTTTTAATCTTTTGAGATATTTTCACACCAGGATTATGTCTATTCATTTAAAGGTGCGCAAATAAATCATTAATAGTAAAAAGAATTATTTTTGTTAGATTGTTTACGAATGTCATTTACAAAATGTGTAAACAAATCCTATATATTTAATATATATGTATAAAGAGGATTTGGCATTAAATAACCTACAATGGTTGATATGCCATAAAATCCAACCTAACCAATTCATATATATTTAATATATATGTATAAAGAGGATTTGGCATTAAATAACCTACAATGGTTGATATGCCATAAAAACCAACCAAACCAAATCCTATATATTTAATATATATGTATAAAGAGGATTTGGCATTAAATAACCAACAATGGTTGATATGCCATGAAAACCATACCAAACCGAACCCTATATATTTAATATATATGTATAAAGAGGATTTGGCATTAAATAACCTACAATGGTTGATATGCCATAAAAACCAACCAAACCAAATCCTATATATTCAATATATATGTATAAAGAGGATTTGGCATTAAATAACCAACAATGGTTGACATCCCGTAAAACCCAACAAAACCAAATCTTATATAGTTAATGTACATGCATAAAGAGCATTTGCCATTAAATAATCTACAATGGTTGATATGCCATAAAACCCAACAAAACCAAACCAAATCATATATATTTAATATATATGTATAAACAGAATTCGGCATTAAATAACTTTACTATACTTGATATCCCTTAAAAACCAACCAAACAAACCAAATCCTATTTATTGAATAAATATAGATGGGGAGGATTTGCCATTGAATAACCTAAAATGGTTGATATGCCTTAAAATCTGTACCAAAGAAAATCATATATATTTAATATATATGTATAAAGAGGATTAGTCATGTAATAAACGACAAAGGTTGGTCTGTTAAAAAACCAAACCAAACTAGTCAGCAACTTTTATACTAAAATGTTAATCCCTAAACTTCTAAACTCCGGCGAGACGAGTTGGTGCCATTTCTCGATTCGTTTTAATCATTTCCTTTTTTATCAGCAGTTTTGATAGAAACAAGATTATGCATCTTCAATACTCACCAGACCGAATTTCATGTCGCATGTTATTATTTTCTAGAATTAAAAATTCATCTAATGAATAAGACTTCAGGACGAGGATGACAATAATAGAAATCAGACTGCTCAATTGCACAAGAAAGAAGTCTCAGGAGTACCTGGATCAATGAAAGTCTCAGGAGTATGTAGATCAATGAAATTCTCAGGTGTACTTGGATCAATGAAAATCAATAAAATAGTCAGGTTCTCCGGTTGATTGTGAGTTGTTCCCTCGGAAGATTTACGGGTCGACCTCGGGATTGATGAAAGGAAAGGATAATCGATTCAAGCAGAGGGAGAGGGAGAGGTGGCTATAAGGGAAAAACGAATGGGGAGGTCAACGTCAGGAAAGCAGCTGATGCCCGGGTTAAAAAATTGTATCTGCATCGGTGGCAGATTGGCTGGAAGAAAAGTAAACGGAAAAGTTTTAGGGGATTGAAAGCCGCTTGGAAAACAGATAAGAATGATCAGTTGGATCGTAGACGTGACGATGTGAGGACAGCCAAAAATTATTGTCCTATTTTGGGGTGAGCTCCGCGAAGAAGTCTTACACCCACCGCAAAACTGTGAAGACAGAATCAGCGTGCTAGCATGTGCACGAATAACAATAGAAAATGAGAGAGATAGTATCAAGGTCCTCATCTGCTCTGTCTCTGTCTCTGTCTGTCTCTCCCTTCCTCTCTCTCTCTCTCTCTCTCTCTCTCTCTCTCCTCACAACGTTTTATTTCTATTTATCTCGCTAAAACGGTTGACTCATGTTTCATACTCTGTTTCTCTCTTCTCGACGACTAATTGTTGCAGGAGTACTACAAGGAGACACACTAGCCCCGTACCTCTTTATCATCTGTCTAGACTATGTGCTTAGGACTTCGATCGACAAAATCAGAGAAAATGGCTTTGAGCTGACTAAGAGAAGAAGCAAAAGGTACCCCGCAAAAACAATCACGGACGCCGACTACGCTGATGACTTGGCGTTACTAGCGAATACGCCTAATCAAGCAGAGACACTACTACATAGTCTGGAACGAGCTGCAGCTGGCATTGGCCTACATGTCAATGCAAACAAAACCGAATATATGTGTTACAACCAAACAGGCAACATTGCCACACTAGACGGAGCCTCTCTGAAACTAGTCGACAAATTTACCTACCTAGGAAGCAGCGTCTCATCAACCGAGAAGGACATCGACACACGACTGACGAAGGCATGGACAGCAATCGATAGGCTCTCGATCATATGGAAGTCGGACCTAACAGATAAAATGAAACGCAGTTTCTTCCAGGCAGCGGTTGTGTCGATACTACTATATGGATGCACCACATGGACGCTTACGAAGCGGCTGGAGAGGAGGCTGGACGGAAATTACACAAGAATGTTGAGAGCAGTATTAAACAAGTCCTGGCGACAACACCCCACGAGACTCCAACTATACGGACACTTGCCCCCCATCACAAAAACTATACAAGTTCGACGAACCAGACACGCAGGACACTGCTGGAGAAGCAAGGACGAGCTCATAAGCGATGTACTCCTGTGGACCCCCACTCATGGATGTGCAAGAGTGGGACGACCAGCACGAACTTACATACAGCAGCTATGTGAGGACACGGGTTGTAATCCTGAAGACCTGCCGGAGGCGATGAATGATAGGGAGAAATGGCGAGAGACGGTCAGGGATATCCGCGCAGGCGGCGCGACATGATGATGATGATGAAAGAATACAGTTTTGTATTTATATAGAATTACACCCAGCGACAACACACCATCATCATTACCTCCAGCCAGGGTAATATTTGCGCGTAAAATCAGGTCTGTGTTCAGCAAGCTACTTCCCAAACAAACAAAACCCAAAAACGCTACTAACTCGGAGAGAAAATTTTTCCGGATATTTAGTGATGATGAAACTTTCTGGGAAATGGGTACAATTGAAAAAAGAAGGTCCCCAGTTTACTCACGGGAGACATTTAAGCAAATTCAGAAAACGCCGATCGGACGATGCTGATAGCATTCCTCCTGAAGAGAAAGAAGTGATGGATGTGATTTACAATACTTTTCACATGCCAATTCCGCAAGTGGCCCGGAACAACGCCATTTAAAGAGGAAAAGGAAAATGGCGTACTTTATCGTCGTTAACCCAAAGAGAAAAAAACATTGAGACTCCTGCGGGGTTAATACTTACTTAGGACGGAGGTGTTATGGTGATTTACCCCCGCACGCATAAACTCTCCCAGCTATAAATAGCTGCCGGTACTGCTCTTTGGCAGAAGGCAATATTCCAGCAGACAACATTGGTAGTCGGACCGAAACATTATCGCTGGTAACCTTCTCATTTCTATATGTTGTATTATTGCTCTTTGTTAATATATTTGTTTAACTCAATTCCTTTCTTGTGTCTATATTTCTAGCCCCTAACAAGGCTAAAAATGCTATTTAATGCTAAACCCGTTTTTATACAAATAAACCGTTCTATTTCAAACAATTCAATTTAGCAAGTACACAGTTTAAAAGTCCAAAGCATTTCTATTTCAAGCTATTCTGTTTAGTCAAACAGTTTTAATTCAAAGAATTCAGTTTAATATAAGTACAGTTTTTGTTTACATAGTTAAATGTTAAAGCAGTTCTATTTCAAACAATTCAGTTAAGCACACAAAAACAATTCCTTTTAGCAATTTAAGTATGCAATTTAAATCCCAAAACAGTCCTATTTCAAGCCATTAAGTTTAGCATAAGTTCACATTTTGTTCTATTTGACCGATTGATAAGAATTTTTCAGGTGCTACCCCTCCGGGCCAGAATGGAGTGTTGGCAATGAAGGGGTACTCTGCATTCCTTCATGCTCCTGCATTATTGGAACGTCAGCATCAAATTGTTTGGTGTTATATCCAGGACACTCGTTGATAGGAGTCTTACCTCTCTGCAGAGAAACAGTAGGTGTATTCTACAGCCCCAAACCGACCGGGCAACTTTGTACTTGAGCGCCGAGTAGTAGTACCAATAAGTACAGTATGTCTTATCCTAATTGTGGAGCTGCTTTCCTCATAGACATTTTCCAACTGACTGTAGTTGGCTGCATATAGACAAAACTTAAAACAAGCAAAACTCACTCCCGAAATTCATGATTTAAAATGGCGGTATTCTACTGTCGTACGTCGTGTGTGTGTGTGTGTGTGTGTGTGGATATGAATGAATGAAAGAATGAGGGCATATATACATATGCACTCATTCTTTATTTAATAAGATTATGTATATTAATCGATATTCAACAAAATATTTACTCAGGCAAAATAAACAAGCAAATGTTCTACTGCCAAAATTGTTTTTGTCAGAAATTATTTATATTTCAAATAGATACATTTATTAAGATTTAGCAACTTCTGAGTAATGTTAAAATTTCCTGGCATCAAGTTGAAATCGAACTTACGAAACACACAGCAATATTAGCACGCACACACGCGCGCGCACACACATACACACACATATATATATATAGATATATATCGACCAACTTTAAAAGCTAATGTCATGTGTTGGTAAAGTAGGAAGAAATTTATATATATATTTGTATATATAAAACTTGTTAAACTAAGAATAAATATATATTGTCTTTATTGGGGATCCTTATTTTTAAGATGAGGCTTCTTAATCTGAGAATTAATTTTTTTTATTGATTGCGGACTTTTTGTCCTCATCTTGGTAGTTTTTTGTTGTTTCTTTTTCTTTGTGAAAAGAAATAACAAAAACCTACCAAGATGAGGACATAAAGTCCGCAATAAAAAAAAACAAACAAACAAATATATATATATATATATATATATATATATATATATATATATATATATATATTTGGTCCACAGTCAACTCACCAAGTGAGCTAGTGATAACCATAAACCTCTACACTATATATATTTAAATGTATTTTTCTTCTTTGCATATATATATATATAAATATATGATATTAGATATATATGTATATATAAAGTGGCATATTTTATATTTTTATTATGCGATTTGATTTTTTTCCGTACACATCATTTCTCGAAATAAATTGTGTTAATTTTTTCTTCTCAAAAAGAAAAGGACCCCCAACAAAAATAATACAAAAAACAAAAGTACACTAAGAAGAAATTATTTCATTGTTTGCTGAAAAAAATTCCAATGAAAGACTTAAAAAAAACATAAAAAACAAGAAAACTAAAAAAAGAAAAAGAAAAATCCTCATCCTGAAATATTGACTCTGGATAACAAAAGCAAACAGTATAGAATATGATGGGACTGACTGACGTTCTGGAGATGGGGTTGGGTCATCAAAAATTGGAGCGCGTTTTACAGATCAATGGACAGTGAAGTTCGTACAAATCAAACTCTTTGCTGTGTTGTCCTGCAAAGACGGAAGGGGAAAAGACGACTTCGCGTTCTGGTGTGAATGTCCAACAATTTTTTTTTTTTTTTGTTCGAGGTGGGAAGGGGAAATTTCCAATTTTGCATTTGTGTTATATTTCTTCGATTCGATTCTTATTAACCGCCACGTCAAAACTGTCAAAATTTTTGCCCGGGACTGAAATTGGAAACACGAGCCGGGTACAAAATACAGCATGATAAATAAATACGTAGATAATCATACAAATCTTTATTCTTTTTCAATTCGTTCCCTCCCTCTTTCTTCTGGCTCTCTCCCTCTCTCAGTCAGACTTTCTCTTTCTCTCTCAAGACATACATACATACATACATATACGCATATTTATATTCAAATTAGTTACTTTTTATTTTAACAAGCTATGACTTTATTTCATGCACTACGTCCACAAACTTTCACACGTACACACTTACATATATATATATATATATATATATATATATACCTACATCGACGCTTATGTATGTATGTATGTATGTATGTATGGTTGTTGATGAGTGAGTATGGGCATGTGTAAATATATATGTCTGGGTGTGTACGGACATATACATTGTGGTAGCTTAGAACAAATTGAGCCAGATAAGAAGTGCGACGATCATCATACGATGTTATCCTTTTCTAACTCTGTTTTTCTTGCTCTCCCTCTCAATCTATCTCTCTTTCTCACTCTCCCTCTTAACACGCACTCACACACACACACACACGCGTGCGCATACACACACACACACACACTCACACACGCACACACACACACATTTATATATATATATATATACATAAATATATATATATTTAGGTTGGTGCTATAAAGAATGTTGATAGTTTCATGGGTGGCTTAGAGAGAAGTTGACATTTCAGTGGGTGAGTTTGATGAAATTGAAATGTAAATATATATATATATATAAAAGATAGAGAAGAAATAGACTGAGGAAGAACGTATTGACAGAATCAGAGACAACTAGACAGATATTGATGTTCGACTGGTTTGCCTGTCGCATCTTTTTTAGGTATATTTTTGCTTTTATCCTAACATTTTAATGTCCCCAAAGATGGAATAGAAATATGCTGTGATGCGAGGAGAAAAATTAGTATTATTCTTTATATAGTTATCCGAAGTATATCCCAAAATTATCGCAACTGAACCCGTATTACTCAAAAGAGAAATGAACACTATTTACTCCTCAGTAGTTCTATTGGCACTTATTGCACCAATTCCAAAGAGTCTATCTTTAGTCGAAGTACCTTTAAAACTTCTCTTTTGATATGGTGGAAAGCTGCACCGTCGCATTTATCTTAGAGTCCTCCACGTCCTCATATCCAACCGTTTAGAAGAATTTTCAGTCTATAGAAAAAGAAGTCAGATGGATCTATTTTGGTGCTGCACTTTCACAACCTTGTGCTTCTTTTCTGGAAGTCAAAATCCAAAATATTCAGCATAGAAAGTAGGACAATTAGCTGTTCAAGGGAAATCTCCGACAGAGTTCAGATCGAGAGAACAGTAGTGAGACGCAGTTAGACAGCCTGAGGAAGAGAGAATTGACTAGCAACCATGTTTATTCGCCGGGTTATCGATCTAATCCGAAAAACGAAATATTACACACGATGATCCCTTATCTCTGAGTCGTTGTTTTTTTTTTTATGGACCTCACACTTAGTTTTTACAGTTTCCTCTAAAACCAGAGGGTGTCTTTTTTAAAAAATAAACACAGCGTGAAGAGAGGTCAATCTGCCGGAGAGAATAGATGGACCGCTGATAGCAACAGTCACGTACGTATTATGTTGATAGATAGATAGATAGATAGATCGTGTTGTGTTCTGGTTAGTAAACACAAGTAGTAGTAATAATAAGAAAAACCACGATATGTGAGGAAAAGTAGTTATATTTACAGGAAAGAGTATTTACAAGAGAGAGACTGTTAGTAATAAGAACATAGGATTAGTGATAGAGTAATGATATTCTTCAACAATAGGAACGGCTCTTCTGGTCTGACTTGTAGGCTTATTCTTCCCAGACTTATCTCCGCTACTGCCATATATGGCAAATGGAACAGTTCATAATGCTGAAAAGGTAGGTGATACCCTACAGATAGATAGATAGATAGATATGAATAGAACGAGTTACACAGACATGAACTAAATGAGATAGATATTATCTGAATGATATAGATTTACCGATTTGAACAAGTTTAGATAGATAGATAGATAGATAGATACGAGGAAATTAAAATAATAGATTTTAAGTTTCTATGACAAGATATAAAGAGAGTTTTTTTTATTCAAGAGGTACATTAAGAACTACAAATTACTTCACGATAATCTGCTCTTATGATATTATGACAATTTTTCCTTTAAAAAATCGGAAGCTTAGATACAAAAAGATTGAGATAGATAGATAGATAGATAGATAGAAAACGCACCTCAAGTGGTGTAATGGTTAGCAAGTTTGTCAAGCAAATCTTCACGTGGGAGTTCGAGTTTCATTGGATGTCTCCATTCTTATGCATATTTACCAACCCGCTCCTCTCGAGCAGGATATGACACAAGGTCACTTTTTAAGCGGAATTTAACAGGTTTAAATTCAGAGTTTTCCTTCTCCTAGACTAGTTGCCTCACCAAGGCTGAAGAACATAGTCTGCCCTACTATTTACCCATAGCTGGAGGGAGAATAATTGGATAAATACCTTTCCCAAAGGTAATTGTGCTAAGTGAAATGCAGTCTCGTTCAGGATTTGAACTCGTGTCGCCATGTCCATTTCCTAGGACGATAACCATTACGCCACGGGCACCTCCATTCTTATGACCTTGTGCCACATCTAAGCAAAAGCATAGTGAATTATGATGGATAGATAGATAGATCTGAAGAGAATTTGATAGATTGATACGAACAGATAGATAGATCGGAACAGAATTTAATCGATTTATACGTACAGAGATAGATTGATAGATAGATAGATAGTGATAAGTAAATTCATATATATGTTCACATATATATTAAAAAGCTGAAAAAAAAATCAAATAAAATTTCATTAATTCCGTTACCAAAAATTAAGTTAAAATTATATATGGAATGTACTTAATTTTCAACTGTTACATAATCACATTTTTGAAAGAGATTTTTAATACAGTTTTGGTAATAAATTATTCGTAAAAAAATATCGTTTTGACATTGCATTTGAAATAATCAAATCCTGGAATTATGTATTTAGAAGAAAATTGACTTTAAAAAATCTTGTTTGAAGTTGACTTATTTCTAGGTGATCCTATTTACCAACCCCTCCGCTCGGGCAGGATATGACACAAGGTTAATTTTTAAGCGGAGTTTAACAGGTTTGAATTCAGAGTTTTCCTTCTCCTAGACTAGTTACCTCACCAAGGCTGAAGAACCCTGTCCATCCTACTATTTACCCATAGCTGGAGGGAGAATAATTGGATTCATACCTTTCCCAAGGGTATTCAGTGCTATGTGAAATGCAATCATTCTCGTCTAGGATTTGAACTCGAGTCGCCGGGTCCATTTCCTACAACGATAACCATTACACCACGGGCACTTATTTCTAGGAAATAGATAGATAGATAGATAGATGTGACAGAATGCAATTATGTGATGAATATTCGTAAGATAAATCGAATATTAGGATATGATTTTTGTTCACCTTCGTATATTCCTATCGTCTTTTCCGACTGAATTAATGAGCTCATCACGATCTTTAATTCTCCCATTGGAACACATTTCAGGTGAAGATGCAACCAGCTTACCATATGACATTCACACAACTTACTGCAATCTTAGCACAATTCCGAAATTCCTTTTTGCAGTTGGCCAATAATTTCTAACGCAATTTCTAAATAAAGCAATTTGAGATTTAGCTAATCCTCAAGTAACGAAGAGGTTACCTACCGACTTTCTCATAAATCTAATACATCCTCTTCTGAATTGTCGTAATTTAGTGATTTGACAACAATGCCATTATAAAATCCAAATTGCTTTTAATTCCTAAATCTATTTGCAAAGGATTTTCATTACTCGTTACTTGAAACCAGAAGGAAGATTCAAGTACTTAAAAATCCTTAATTTTGTGTAAGTTATTAGTATTAGATAAGAATATATAATAAATAGATATTCATTTTATATATATTTAATAGCATGGATGTTTATCTGCGACTACTGGTTTCATTCCGTGTTTACACGACAATCATTATCTGCGATAATATATATATATATATATATATATATATATATATATATATATATATATATGCTCGCATCGTAACCGTAAAAAGGATGTGTCTATTCAAGTATTGATAATTTACATACGGTCCGTCACTTCTGCGTCAGATCAGAATATCTGTGTGCCCTGACACTTCTGCGTAGAATGTACGGTCTTTGAAAAGTTTTAGACGTACAAAAATATACGTATACATAGATATTGTAATTTACATATCAATGTATTTGCCCAATTTCTCCGACACAAATACCATGTGGCACAAGGTCAATGGTTTAAACACTGCTGGTTTGAATTCAGACTTTTCTTTCTTCCTAACTTTTAGTTGTTGCAGAAGAGCCCAGGCTGTGAAAATAGTTGCCCATACCTGGGATAATTTTAGATATACAGATGTATCTGTTTCCCCCTGAGAAAAATAGTATTAGATAGGAAAATTTGAAACTATACACATGTGTCTAAGAATATCAAGAACGGCTACTTTTGGCTAAATGGTCACCAAGGAACTTGGAACTAAATAATAGCTTCATTTACTTGGAACCATATAATCGTGTACATATTTATTTGTATTAAGAATGGTTAATTGAAGCTATATTTCCTTACGAGGGCTGTGGAATATACTGATCGCATCTCCACAGGGGCCAAAGATATCGCCAATGAGCTTCATTGATATGACACTAAACAATTTGATGGTGAGGCTCAACTAAAGTTAGGGTATTCGGGAATACGGAGTCACCAAAGAGTATTAATTTTATTGCGGACTTTTGTCCTCATCTTGGTAGTTTTTTGTTGTTTTTCTCACTACGTTTCGGCCAAATTTCACCTCTGTCCGTCTTTAGGTGATTAATCGCGACCTCGGATAGGAATGCTGAGTCTCATAACTGTATTCCCAGTAATTACTGCCTTCCATAGTTGTTGTCTATCGCACCACGTTTTGACCAAGAAACCATCTGGCCGGCTTGAGTTGGAATTGAAACTGCTATCTTCTGACAATGCTCACCTGGAACCGGATAGACTCAACGCCTCTATCCGCTGCGCCACGGGCCCCGAAGGGCAATCAAGGTTGGATTATTGGTTTTATAAATCCAATTATTTGTTCTCCTTATCTGGTCTTCCATAGTCGGATCCGTACCGAATTTGTAATTGTCTTTCAGTTCTTAAAACTCTTAGGAGTATTCTTCGTGATCTCAACTATGCTGTAGTCTGGATGGCCTCTATTTTTCCTCTGATTTCAAATTCTTCAAGTCTTTCTTCCAAATGCATTTATAAAATTGCTTTAACCATCACCTTCATGTTTCACTGTTTTTTTTTTTACTTCTCTTGTAAGGTTCAAATATTTGTTTATCTTTTTGCTTCGTTTTATTTTTGTTGTAGAGTCTCATAGACCCAACCAAGAACATTACGATAATGAACGAACGAAACACTTCTTTATAAAAATATATCTCTCATTTTATTCTCGAAAAGGGCCCACTGTTTATTATTAGTTTGAGAGATAGATGGAGAGACATAAACTCAGAGAGGGGACTTCTTGTCCCATATATTCTACCAGGAGCCAGGGGGTGCCAACGCTTGCACCCCCTTGCAAGCCGTGTCGTTAGAGAGGTCCGAGACGCCTCTGATCGGCAGCGTTTCTCTGGCTCGACTCTCCATTCTCTGCAGTCTGTTTAAATCTGACCGCGTGGTTATCACATGATCTTTTCCGGTTACACACCTGTTGGACCTGACTGCTATGACTCGCTGTCATCCCCTTGTTTACTAATCACAAACTGACAGCTTGTCAAAGCACACGGGGTCACTAGGAACGAACCGGAAATCCATGTCATATGTTTTATAACATTTTCACAAAATCCATTCGACGGTAAGTTCTCTTTTTTCTTTTCTTTTCTTTTTTTTTTTGTTAATTAAAACAATGTCCGGTCTTTTGACCGAGATTAGGTGATCAGTTTGTATCCAAAAAATTCCAGAGAATTTTTTGTATCTCATTTTCTCGGAGAGATTCTGGTTTATGCACATACTATTTGGTCATAAGGTCAAATTATACTTTCTTGAACAATTCCCAGTAGATCACTTATCCCACCCATTTCTGTGTACTCTTGTAGTCGTTTTGTGCTAGTTTGTTGCATTTGCTTATTATGTTTTCAACCGTTTAATCTCTTTTTCCACATAATGTATATTTGCTATTCCATGGCGTAATATTGATTTTATTTTTAATAAAGTTGGTCCTTATGGCTTTGTTTTGTATTACTAACGGAAGAGATTCAGTTTCTCTCTTGAGGTTTCCTTTTCTTATCCATATCTAGATCCTTCCATGTGTAGTCCTGCCAGTTCATCGCTTGAAATATTCCCAAAGTTATGTTTCTTCCCATTTCTATTTCCTAGTTTTTGCTGTCCTTCTGTTAGTTTTTATATTCCTGTTATTTTCTGCAGTAATTAATCTGTCTTTGTTTATCGTAGTTCTTGCATTGATATAAGTAAACAATCCCCATTGCTGACGAGTCCTCTTCCTCCTTCTTTTCTTGATACATAGTGTCTGTCAATATCCTCTCTCAAGTATATGTTCTTGTGTATGATCATCAATTTTCTTTTCTTTAGGTCTTTTTGCTTGAGATCCCCTTTGTCCAGTTTAAGAATGGTCCTGAGTATCTTACAAGGAGGACTGTCCTGGTGTTAATCATTTTGATGAACTTTCTGCTGCAGAGCTTAATTTCGGGATATTTTCTCGTTCTTCTGTGGTATTCTTAGATTATTTTTCTTTCATCCCTGATCGTTTGATGGTGTTCATTTCTAATATACCAATATACTTTTCAGTTTCCTTCTCTTTAAGTGTTCAAGTGATTTTCTGATTTAACAGTTATATTCTTTCTGTTTTTTTCTCTCTCTTTTGTCACCTTTCATTATCAGCATGAAACATTTTTCAATGTCAGATTCCATTTCTATATCTTGATTATATATACTTATGGTTTGTATCAGATTTTCCTGTTCTTTTTTTTTGGTTTAAAAATAACTTGATGTCATCCATATTCATAAGGGGATTAATTTTTTTCTGCTTATTATTATTTGTTACTTGAAGCTATATACTTATCTTTAATGACATATCAACCTTTGTGGGTTATATAATGCGAAAGCCATCTTTGTATAAGAACTACTATGATATGACTTAACCCACATATGTGGGTAGATAAAGAGGTCCATAGACTATTAGTTCTAAAGTGAACGTGATCATGCAACTGGATCTCGAAATCACTGTCCACTGCTTTAGCCCCCGCGCCACGAGTACTTCCCGCCATATAATAAATTGAAATCATTGAAATTACAAAACTAAGTGCGAATGATTAGTATTGGAGAAACGAAATTTTGAAAATAATAATAGTCATGACTATAATCATTGACATATTAATCAAATTTTTACATTAGATAACCCATAATGGTTTGATGTGTCGTTAAGCAAATAAAACAAATCATCTCTCCATGGTCGTAAATATGAGCTTTCATCTATCGTCCGTCGTAGATTAAATATTAGCAGCCGTTTATTCTATAGATATTGATGAAATTAATTTAAATTTCTAACTATTATCATCTAGTTTTAAATGAAAAAACTCAGGAATAAAAGTGTTTGAATTTTTTTTGCATCCCCTTTCATTACAAATAGAGAAGATAGAATTATACTGCGCCAATCTGATATAAAGTAACGGTATAGCTGCATTGAAAATCAACATATATTTGCACGGGTTGATTGATAAATAAGGTTTCCGATTAGATAAAACTACCTTTAAACCAGAGACAGTCTCATGAAACTTACATCCAAATTGAATCTAGTTATTTCTCTTTACTTTTCATTGACAACATGTGCTACACGTTTTTCAAAATGGTATTCCGCGTTTTTACTCAATTTCGGTTAGTGGATCGGTTAGTTTGATAGAATGTACATCCTGTTTGGGTTGTAATACTATTAAGGAGGAAAATCACTTTTATTAGTTAATGGTTTTATTTGGAGTAATAAATTGTGAGTAAGCTAAAAACTTCCAACTGAATCTGAGTCGCTTCTAGGTGCACTTGTCGTACGAATAGGAGGATATGGAATTGACAAGTTGTTTTGGAAATCAGCTAGGACGACATATCAAATATTTGTTTTGAAACCACGGTTGTAGACATGATGTTGAAAGAAAAATATTTCGTAAGCTGAGAATTATGTGATGGCGTAACATTGGAAAGGTTTTAATGACACGTGTTCTCATCATCATTAGTTAATGAGATAATTTGTAATTTATATAAAAAAGATGATTTGAGTCAGGGAATTTGGTCGAAGACAGTCGATAAATTAGTCTGGTCATTTTTCTGAAGGGGTGAATGAATGCCGTGGGTAATTTGTTTCATCTGCGACCAAATAATTCCCACTGTTTGTCTATGTGTTGTGTATTGACCTTCGACCTGGCCAAACATGCCATTCCAAAGACGCGGAAGTTGCATATTCCATTGGCGTACGCGGGCTTGGCTGAC
Source organism: Sepioteuthis lessoniana (assembly GCA_963585895.1). Lineage (NCBI taxonomy): Eukaryota > Metazoa > Mollusca > Cephalopoda > Myopsida > Loliginidae > Sepioteuthis > Sepioteuthis lessoniana. Next base: position 107,280,174 of record OY757913.1, on the reverse strand, counting down.
AATATGGGACAAGGTAAAATCCCGCGGTACAGTCATAGACTGATGCACCGGAAGAGAGTGACCTGTGAACTGCATGACAGTTATTTCCGCACGATGACAGTCAAACATGCCATTCCAAAGACAGTGGAAGTGACATATTTCCGATGGCCAGTTATGGGGAGATATTGAGTGGACGATTGAACTATTATATAACTCGGTGAAGACAGGAAGTCAGTTTTGGAGACCAGACCCGTTGGTGACAAGATGCGGTAGAGAGAGCAGCACCCAGCGGAGTGGGCCAGCAGGCCTCCGGTTGAGCAGCCCTGGAGAACGAGAAAGACACAACGCTGATGGCCATAAGAGTAGGGGTCAATATATTGCAGTTCTGTTCAGTCTCCAACTCCCTCTCACACACAAACCTTACAAATAAAGTGAGAGGTATAATTTTTTAAAGAAGTCTTCGCTCCTCTTTATCATTGCGTCAATATGTATTCTGGATGTATATGTGTATATATGTATGTTTATGATGGTGACTATACAACATATGTGACGCAAGTAATTCTTTCAATCTATTTCTCTCGTTCGTTGATGACTAAGTTGAAATGTTGCAGACGGTAATGAACTTTCGTATGTAAAGAAACAACGGAGTAGCTTTGTATTTGTGTGCGTTACGACTTTCGACAAGACCAGTAACGTAACACTTATGTTTACTTGGTCGCTTTAAAGTTATCGGGTTACTTCATGCCGAAGTCAATTTAACAATTATAGTCCATAGATTTGAACTATAGATGGGACTCAAAAAAGGTGCTACCACTGCGTGTAAAAATGTATTGTTATTTAATGCCCGAGCCAGTTTGACAATCATATGCGGAATAGAAATATATATCCACAATAATTTTAAACAGATATCCTCTTCTTTATCAATTTGATTCATTGATGGGACCCTAATAGGTACTAGGGCTAAGGGCAGAGTGGACCTGGAAGTAATAACAAGGATGGAATAACTCCACACTCCTCAAAGCTCCAGAAGTTAACCCTCACCTCTAGATGTAGTTAGGGTCGTACGAAGGTTAGCTTTTTTTACCGCCCTCTACTGGGAATGCAGTCAGCGAATGCTACGACTTAATGATGAAGCGATTTCAATTCCGGGAACAAATTGATACTATGATGTTTGGAACGTGAACTGTTTATGCAGTTTGTCAGTAGCAGTAAGTAAAGTAAAGTTAGCGACCATAGTCGAGGGTGACCCGAAGGCTCCCTTTTCGATAGCTACTACACCAAGGTGTAGGGGAGGGCGCTACTCCATTCCCTGGATTGCTCCACTTTACCCTTGAACCGTACCTTATAATGCTGAGTGTTAAGCAAGGTGGTATCAAGTTCCATTTTTAAAGTCTTTAGTATGACTCGACCTGGGATTGAACCCAGGTCTCCCGGGCCATTGGCGAACACTCTAACCGCTGGGCCAATGTCCCGGGACATTGGCTCAGTAGCAGTACTTTACACAAAACTCAGACGTAGTACTCATGATTGGCAGCTGCTACAATTCGATGATCTCATCGCTCAAAAAACGAATAATACACGCATCACCATCAAAACATACCGACAACACGGATTCCATTGACTCCCCCTCTCTCTTGCCATCCATCCCTATCTGTTATGGCTCTTGGTAAGTCCTCTTGACCTCATCCAGTGTCCGCACAGAGCTGTTGAATGTAAGTTTTTGCCTGTCGCTCAACATTCGTCTGTCCATGTGTTGGAATTCAAAAGATAACGTCGCTAATGAATTGGTCCTTTCTTCCCTTGCAGTTTTCAATATGTATTCTTCGTTTTACTTGGAAAGTTTGATTGAAGGTAGGTGGCCATGTAATTGTTTTGTCAGATGCTGATTCCAAGATTGGCTCAAAATAGCACGCAACATCTATGAGTACTTACAATCTAGCTTTTTCTCCAAACGTTTTGTTAGAACCCTTGTGATGTTCCAATACATTATTACTGACATGTCGACCGCTAGAAGGTGACTTTTCCAAAGCTTATTTATTTGCCTATGCCCTTACTCGGGTTTGAACACCGATATTTGATGAGGTTGATTTTATATAGCTATCTCAACCTGAAGGCAGGTTCTGGAAGTTGATCAAAATAATCTAATTTATCAAATCGATATTTGTTGATTTTGTCATCTCCGAGATTCTATACAAGAAGAAGATAGGGTTTTATCTACAAATATAATGTAATCATTTCCACGGTTGTTCACCATGAAATTGATTTTGTTTTAAGCAAGATATTTCAGTAGATTTTATGCGAAAACAGCAAAACATTTGGAATTGAAATTTTATTTTTCAAATCATGCTGTATTTGCTGATGAGAGTGGACAATAGTAACAACAAAAAAAAAAGAAAACTTAATTCATAAAGAGACTGGGAGATAGAAATGTGAAAGTAGGAAAATATGAAGGGAATAAGATATATATATATATATATATAGAGAGAGAGAGAGAGAGAGAGAGACATAAAAATACCGAGATAGATATGAACAATCGGAAAGAGACAGGCAGACAGGCAGATAGATGGATAAATATAAACAAACACACATATTTATAAATAAATAAATAAATAAATATATCTATCTATCTATGTGCGTGTGCTAATACATACATATATATATATATATATATATATATATATATATATATATATTCAGATAGATAAATCGCTAGATATAAAGAGACAAAACACAGAGATAGATATATGAAGAGACTGAGATAGACAGACACACACACACACACATATATATATACTGAAAGACAGATCAACAGACTGGTAAACGCGCAGAGACAGAGATATAACCAACGTAGATGAATGTGAAGACAGCCAGCTTGATAGATATGAACCCATCGAGATAGATGAACAAATAGATATGAACAGATTGAGATAGAGAGATAGAAACTATGAACTGACTATATATATATATATATATATATATATATATATATGTTTGTGTGTGTGTGTGAGTCAATTAAAATGCAAGATTTTAAGCTTCTATGATAAGACAGAGAGTTTGAATCCAGTAGATTTACAAGCAACTATAAATGAGTACACGATAACCCATTTTAAAAGTATATTTGTTTCTAGACTAACAAAACATCGTGCATCGAAACGGATATTATTGGATATTATGTAGGTGGTTTAGAGGTTTTCTTTTTACTGTTGGTTATTTGGTTTTTAGGATTTTGGGTTTAGATATCTGACTCAGTTGGTTTTCTTTTCTACCTCATTTAATTCGTTGGCGTCTTCTAGTCTGTGAAGGTTGTGAAGGAATTCCTGAAGGAAGGAAAGAAGAAAAGAGACAAAGAACCTTTAAGATTTTCACTATTTCTGGGTTCAACAACCATTCTGTGGGTTGGAAATTCTTCCTGAAACCAATGGAAATAGTCGCGTCTCATAGATAAGGTGTTAAAATATACTAATCATTTTCGGTGGTTGGTAAGTCCGAAGTCGGTGTTTTTTTATAATGTTAGTCTCAGCTCGCTAGCAGCAGGCATTGTGTCAGGTTAGTAACCATTATCAGCTATGTGTTCACTGCTAGCGGCTGCGGGAAAGACCTTTCATTTTGGTTCTACTGTGGAGGCTGAAGTGAGTTCGAATTTTTCCTTTTCACTTCAACGGTTCCTTTTCCGCACATCTGACACCCCCTCTTCTTGTCCGGAACTTCTAGGAACTTCTGCACGTTTTGAAATTATTTTTTCTATCTTCTTTGTCTTTTTCCTCTACAATTATATATTACCAAAATCTACGTAATGGAAGCGTTAATCTAAATTTTGAAAATGTATCAATCCAAAGATAAGTACTCCATATTTTTTTGTATATCATTGAAATGGGATCATAGGGACTGTGGGACTGCGATTTTTTTTTACAGAGTTTCAATAATATAGAATTTGGTTATAGATAGCAAACAATAACATCTGTTTTCATTGTATTATATTCCACTAGAAGTAATAAAACCTGGATTCTTTAATATATAAAAAAAATAATTGTGCGTATACATTCTAAATTAATTTCGAATACAAATTACATCACTCAGTTTTGAAACAGAACGCTACTTACGGAAATAAAATGTCATAGAATTATATATATATATATATATATATATATATATATATATATATATATATATATATATGCTCAGGTTGAATGAAATATCAGATATCGAGCCTAAATAAAAAGGCAACATAAATGCTATTCAAAATTTACTTTCACTATAAGAAAAAAACAATATTTGCCATGTTGTTTTGTTGTTGCCCTCATTTTGTTTTTCAGATTATGTCGACCAAAATACTTGACCCCAAACGGATTATACTCTTCCAAAGATGCCCCAGTCGAATGGCAGTGTTGAATACACTGACTACATCTTTGCAGTAAAGTAAGACCGTGATCAACGAGTGTCCTGGTAATGACACTAAACAATCTGACGGTGAGGCTCAAGTAATGCTTTGGAGAATGCAGAGTACTCTTTCATTGCCATCACTCAATGTTTCACTCTGGACCAGAGTGGTTGCATCTGGTAGGGTCTTTTCTATGGGTCAAATAGAACTAAACTTTGTACTTATGCTAAACTGAACTGCTTGAAATAGAACTGTTTTAACATTCAAACTGTGTACTTATATTTTACTGATTTAAAAAAAAATGCAACTGTTTTTACATTTAGCTGTGCTTATGCTAAACTGAATTGTTCGAAATAGAACTGTTTATATTTATAGAATAGATTTGGAATGAAATACCCTACGACGGTTGATATGTCATAAAATCCAACCCAACCAAATCATATATAGTTAATGTATATATGTATTAATAGAATTTAGCATTAAATAACCTACAATAGTTGATATGCCATGAAAACCAAACAAACCAAATCATAGATATTTAATATATAAGTATAAAGAGGATTTGGTATTAAATAACGTACAATCGTTGATATACCTCAAAAATCAACCAAACCAAATGCTATATATATATATATATATATAGATGTATAAAGAGAATTTGGCATTAAATAACCTAAAATGGTTGATATACCATAAAACTATACCAAATCGAATCATATATATATAATATATATGTATAAAGAGAATTTGGCATTAAATAAGCTAAAATGGTTGATATACCATAAAACTGTACCAAATCAAATCCTATATATATAATATATATGTATAAAGAGGATTTGGGGTTAAATACCCTACAATGTTTGATATGCCATAAAACCAAACCAAACCAAACCAATCTCCCAAAACGTCGTTTTGAATTTTTGACGTAGTGACTGAGTCCTTTCTCAGGAGACTACATGTTGGCTGTTGGTGATGAACCGTAATACTTCAGAACAGGATTTGGGGGGCTCAGAGTTCCTTATTTTGAAAAACTCCACTTTGACTTTTACTTGGCTAAATAGGGAGTCGGATGGGCCCGATTTGATCAATCGGTTGATCATGTCAAGCCCTCGCTCCTAATCTGATGGTGAGGCTCCATTTCTATAATTTAGGGGATGTAGAATAACACTTTATTACCATTACCCCCAGGCCCACTCTCACCCGGAATGGTAGTAGCTGTTCGGGTCCCATCGATGGACTAATTGAAACTATTTAACCATTTACTGAACTTGAAACCATTCAACTGTATTCAAACAAATGATAAAAAAGATAAAATTGAATTAATAATATTAAATTGCAAAAATTGGACTTATTTAAATGTGTGCAAAGAAATGAGTTTTAACTTATTTGAAAATAAAGTTTTCTACAAACTATTGACTTACAAATCATAAACACACACACACACATACACACACGCACACACACACACACACACTCACACACACATATATATATATGCATATAGCGACAGGATTTGGCATTAAATAACCCATTATGGTCGATATGCCATTAAACCAAATAACAAATAACCAAACCATACTTCAACTTAATCTGATGTAGTGGCTCCAGTCTTGGAGTTTGAGGAATGCAGACCCCTACTTCATTGCCCTTAAGCCCAGGTTCCCTTTGTTCCGTTGGTGGTTGTACCTGTTTGGGTCCCATCGATAGACTAAATTGAACTGTTTAATCATTTATTGAAGATTATTATAAGTTAAATCAAACTAAACAACTGAGCGCAAGTTTTTCTTGTTTGATAAATGCTGCGTTCTGGTTAGTGAACGCTTGTAGTAGGAATAAAAAGACAAACCACGATATGTGAGGAAATAGAGTTATATTCACAGGAAAAAAGTATTTACAATAGAGAGACTGTTAGTAACAAGAACATAGGATTAGTGAATATAGAATAAGGATATCGTCCAACAATAGTATTGGCTTCCGTTATAAGGAGCGGCTCTTTACCTTCAGGTCTGCTGGTATTAGTAGCTACTGCTATATATGGCAGACGGACTAGCTCACAGTGTCGAAAAGGTAGGTGATACCCAACAATAAAATATTTGATGAATAGTATTACTTCAAGCAATACTTAAAACAATTGAATTATGTACAAACAAATGAGCTCTAACCGTTTAAAAAATTACATATTAATATTTCCTTATGAGTCATATCTGTATATCCATTAAACAGCGTGTAAGTAAATGACTGCTGTTCAATTAAATTGTTACGTAGCAATATTTGAAACCATTTAACTGTATGTAAAAGTAAGTAAAGTTGGCGACCATAGTCGAGAGTGACCCGAAGCTGCTACACCAAGGTATAGGATAGGTTGCTACTCTTTCCCTGGATTGCTCCACTTTACACTTGATAAGTACCTTATACTGCTGAGTGTTAAGCAAGTAGGTATCAAGTACCATTTTTAAAGTCTTTGGTATGCCTCGACCTGGGATTGAACCCAGGTCTCCCGGGCCATTGGTGAACACTCTAACCATTATGCCAATATCCGGTATGTACACAAATGATTAATATTAAATAGAATTATTGATATATCTTAGCAATACTTGAAACTATTTAGCTGTGTGCAAACAAATGACTTCAAACTTGTTTTAAAACAAAGTTACCAACCAACTATTCTTGAAGCCAAACACATTAGCAATGAAAATTCTAGCCTTAATATTGCCCAGTTGGCCGGGGCTGTAGAATACACCGACCCTCCTCAAAGAGTGTCCTGGATATGACACTAAACAATCTGATGTTGAGGTTTTGTTGATGCTAGAGCTTTGGGGAATACGGAGCACCCCTTCGTTGCTATTGCTCCGAGGTCAATTCTGGTCCTGGATGGTAGCACCTGATAGAGCTCTATCTATGGATGAAATAGAACTAACTGCATATTTATGCTAAACTGAATTGTTTGAAATGGAACGGTTTTTGACATTGAACTTACACTAAACTGAATTTTGAAATGGAACGGTTTTTGACATTGAACTTACACTAAACTGAATTGAACTTACACTAAACTTACACTAAACTGAATTTTTTAATATAGAAATGTTTTGACATTTATCTGTGTGTAAACAAAATCTGTACTTATACTAAACTGATTTGCTTGAATTAGAACTGTTTGAATAAAGTGAGTAGCTTGAAATAGACATGTTTTTGACAATTAAACTGTGTACTCATGCTAAACTTAATTGTTTAAAATAGAACTGACTATTTGCATAAAAATGAATTTGCGTTGAATAACCTACAAAGTTTGATATGCCATCAAACCAACCAACCAAGCAACACAACCTAAATAAAATTGATTTTAAGATCAGTACTAATGTACTCAAATGTCTTTAGCTGCTGCTGCTAGTTATAGAGCCAAATTAAAAAACAAACAAACGCTACAACATAACAACAGTATAAGCGATAAACGCTCAATTCTTATTAAATTGCAATGTACTTGAAAAGGTTGTATCGCTTTTAGAATATTCACACATCCTGATGATGGCCCAAGATGGATCCGAAAGTACTTGGGAACAACTTAATTGCAAAAGTTTTATTAAGCAATTCAGACCGGATATTATAACATCCATACAGCAACTTGAAAGAATTACAACGAAAAATATGACGACAAAAGATGTCAGTACTGTTTAATCAAATATGTCTCAACGACGAAATACTGCACACACACACACACACACACACACACACATATATATATATATATATCGGAATTTATCCTGGTGATCCGGTTATGCAAAACTCAGGTAGATTACTCCTGACTCTGTAGGTATTCGTGTATATATATATATATATATATATATTTGGCAGCGAATAACCTGAAAAGGTTGATATGCCATAAAACACAACCAACCAACCAACCAAGTGTTTGCTACAATTTCATGACGTATAAAATTATACATGTCCCTGCGCCCTAACATTAAAGACTTGAGCCTTCGACTATCCTGGTAGGCAATAATCACACGAGGAAGTTAGTCTGATTTGTAAGCGTATAGTTTTCTGGTAGCATAATTTTAAAACCAACCAGAGCTCATTTACTTACTCACTATTAAGTGGTCTTAAGTGTTGCTATTTATTGCTTGCACATAGTTAAATGGTTTTAAGTCGTTATTCAACATTAATAACTCTATTTTATATTAATCATTTGTTTTCGCTCATTTAAATGGTGTGATTTGCTTTGGTTGTGTTTTATGGCATATCAACCCATGTGGGTTATTTAATGGCAATTCCCGTTTATAGATACATATTTCATGATGTATAAGCGAAGAGTTTGTAGGTAACAATTTAAAACTATTTTTAGCTCAATTTTTTGTATACAGTTAAATGGTATTGTGAACATTCATATTTCTATTTACTCACAATTAAACCGTTTCGAGAATGGTATTTATTGTTTTCACATAGTTAAATGATTTCAGATTTTGCTAGCACAGTTTTTTTATTTGAACACATTAAAGGGATTTCAGGTAATTCCATTTAAAATTAATTATTCTATTTGACTTATAGATTGCAACGCAACAGGTCCTATCACTCTGGGTCAAAGTTGATCTGGGAGTATTGGCACTGAAGGGGTACTCCACATTTCCCTAATCTCCTGTACTAGAGCCTCAAAAGTTTAGTGTCATTCACTAGACACTTAAAATTTTGAATTTATATATATATATATATATATATATATACATTGTCATTCACAGACAGACTGGTTCGTTGTATCACAACTCTTCAGTGTGGCTAGACACGTAGGACGCTTGAAGCTCGGATCGAAACCCGTCCAACTTTACGTCAGACTTAGTATCAGACCGTTCGGCCAATAAGAGTACCACGTTGGCATCACGGGGAAGTGAGAAACACACATACACACACCCACATACACAGACACATACACACCTAAAACCTATACACGCAAAAACACAGAGAGGCACACGCCTATATGTATGCACTGAAGTGGGATATATTCCGATATGTTTATGTAAATATGCGTGAATATTTCACTGGTGAAACTTGTCTAGTTTCAGGCAAGTTTCACAAAATATTTCTTTATATGACTTTCGTCTTGTGTTTATAAATATCTACCAAATTTGAATATTATAAATCAAAAAGCCATTTTCTTTGAGATGAGAGTATGCGAACAAATATAAGTTTGTATGGTGAATGCATACAAATGTAAAAGCCTACATATTCATATCGAATGACTTGACATGCGTTCACTTCCCTAATATATATATATATATATATATGCATGTGTGTGTGTGTGTGTGTGTGTGTCTTTGTATGTGTAAATTTAAATGATATATTACATGTATTGTGTCACGTTTCCAAGTTCCGTTTTTGAGATGTTTATTTAATATACGCCTGGGCATTTTATAGATCAAATTCCTTGGCAAGAGTCACACGTAAGCAAACACCGATAAGATTAATTTTTTTTTCTTCAATTCTTCTTCTTTTGCTATCATCTTCGGAATTTTGATTTATGTCCGTAGTTTCTTTCGATCGCATGTTTGTCGAAGATAAATCAAGTCGTCGCCAACAAAACAGCAGAAATTTACGATTCATCATCAATGTTTCATTTCTTGTTTTGTTTTGTTTTTTTAAATTTAATTCTTTTTTTTCTTGGCGTAAAAGATGACAGCATATCCGAGCATAACATTTGTTCTGGTTTCTATGGATACGAAACTTCAAAAGAATCAATTAAGTTCATTGCTAATGCTGACCTGTGTTGTTTTATTAGTCGTATATAGACTTTGAGACGATGAACGCGTTTTCGAATCCAGGTAGGTTCGATGGATAAAAGAGTTTTTTTTCTTCCTTTTTTTACATCTCTAGATTTAGATTTTAAAAATATTTTTTGAATGTCTTGATCCTATTTACCAACCCCTCCGCTCGGGCAGGATATGACACAAGGTCAATTTTTAAGCGGAGTTTAACAGGTTTGAATTCAGAGTTTTTCCTTCTCCTAGACTAGTTGCCTAACCAAGGCTGAAGAACCTAGTCTGTCCTACTATTTACCCATAGCTGGAGGGAGAATAATTGGATTCATACCTTTCCCAAGGGTATTAGTGCAATGTGAAATGCAATGAGTTTCGTCCAGGATTTGAACTCGTGTCGCCGTGTTCATTTCCTACGACGATAACAATTACACCATAAGCAAATATAATTTCTTATAACATTCATAGACGACTTGTTATATATGGTCCGGCTCATTAGAGTGTTCGACAATGGTCCCAGGTCACGTTATACCAAAGACTTTAAAAATGGTACTTGATACCTCCTTGATTAACAGCAACGTATAAGTTACGTATCACGGGTAAAGTGGAGCAATCCAGGGAAAGAAGTAGCAACCTTCCCTACACCTCGGTGTCGTAGCTATTTAAAAGGGACCCTTCTGGTCGTTCTCTACTACGGTCGCCAACTTTACTTTACTTTGTTATATATTAGAGACAAGAAAATAACATAGCCCTCACTGGTACGGAAGATGTTGATATGTTCTAACGGTAGACGTTGTAATTTACTAAGCTTTTTGCTTAGATGTGGCACAAGGCCATATGAAAGGGGCACCCAATGAGACGGTAGACGTTGATTGCTCTTGAATCCAACTCATAGGAATAGAAAATAATAGACCACAAATCAAATGTTAACAAAAAGAAACGGACAGGTGTTCAGAAAGACAGGCGTACGAACTTTGTGACTGGCATGAAACAATTTTAAAAGGTTCGTAGACTCCTGTGGACCTGTTCACATGGACGAGCAAAGGTTGTACGACCAACTAGAACCTGTCTACAACAATACTGGATGTAGTCTGGAGGACCAGCCGAGAGCGATGAATGAAAGAGACAGGTGGTGAGAGAGGGTCAGGGAAATCCGTGCAAGCAACGCGACATGATGATGACAAAACGCATAAAAAGACGTAGGAGTAAAAAGAGAATTGGAACAAAAAGATAACTAATTCTTATGAGGTAGAAGTCGTCATGGCGTAGGGGTTAACGTGTTGAATTTTGACATCACAGTAAGCTAGTTCGAATTACAATCCTTCTATTACGTTCATTTTCGAACTAATGACTTTAGGAAAGGCATGAACTCTGATGTCTGCAGAAGCCAAGGCAGAGAAGCTTAACGATTATCTTCACATAAAATGAACCCGATACCCCGAATTCAAATCATGGACGATTTTGTTTACGTTTTATTTTGTACAAATCCTCCTGCAAAAAGCATGGGTCCTTTCGTTCTCCTCCATGTATAGGTAAATACAATAGACTTGGTTCTTTAGATTTAGTAAGGCAACCAATCTAATAGAAAGAAAACACTGAATTCAAACCAGCTGTACTTCACTCAACAAACTGACCTCGCGTCACATCATGCTCCTGGTGGAGATGTGGCAAAGAACAAACCGTCTGCGTCAATATTTTTTTAAAACTTAGATTTGGTTTGATCTGTTCTCTTTGTTTAATGGCATAGAAATCTTCGTGTGTTATTTAATGCCAGAGACGTTCTTGTTGAAGAATAGAATTGGTCATGTTTGAACCATATCTGTGGTGATAAGGGGGTTCATAACATTCTCAAGGATGTTAGTCCGAACGTAAACATTATAGCGTGACAGGAGTTCGAACTCGCCTACTACAATGTCAAAGTCCAGAACGTTAACCAATACGCCACGGGGTTTCCCACTTGTCACTTAAGAACATATTGCATCATGCCAAGCTTTTGATATTCGACGATACAAAACACGAACCCAAAACTATGGGTCACATCCTGCTCATGGTGGAGGGGAGTCTTTATGGCTTAGTGGTTAACGTGCTGAACTCTGATCTTGTAGTAAGTATGTTTGAACTACAGTCACACAATCAAGTTTCCTTTTAGACAAATACATTTAGGAAAATCATGAAGCCCAGGTATGTGTTATGTAGTACCACAACAGTTTTTCTAAATTAGGGTTTTGGTATTAAATAACCCCTGAAGGTTGATATGCAATAAAACTAAGAAACAAAAAAGCTAAAACAAAAACCGAGGGGTTACAAAAATAATGATTGTTTGTTTGTTTGGGTTTTATGGCATTTCAACCTTTCTAGGTTATCTAATGCCAAATCCATTTTTATACACATATATTTCAAACAATTCAAGTCTAGCATAAGTAGTTTGTCAAAAACTTTGTTATTTCAAGCTATTCAGTTTAGTATAAGTATAGTTTTTATTTGTTTACACCCAGTTAAATGTCGAATCGGTTTTAATCCAAGCAATTTAGTTTAGCCTAAGTACACAGTTTAATTCCATTTGACCCATAGATAAAACCCTATTAGGTGCTACCACTCTGAACCAGAGTGGACCAGGGAGCGAATTTTTTGAAATAGAACTGATTATTTGTATAAAAGAGGATATAGCAATAAATAACTTACAAAGGTTGATATGCCATAAAACCCAAACAACCAACCACCTTCTACAAAGATGCCTTTGGCATTTAATTCCCCATGAAGGTTTTTATGCCATTAAACTAAGAAACCAAATGAAACGAGATATCTTATTCTTGCAAAGGGAATAGGTGTTTGGAATAATATTTTAAATGATTCTGAATATCATTAGAAAACTTCATTGATATTGTGAGAGAGTTTTAAGTGTTTACTTATCTTAGAACATTGCGAACTTCATTAATACATTGGCATTTAAACCATTGATATGGAAACCGTAGTGTGCGGAAGAAAAATAAGGAATACAATTGGGTAATAATAAACAACTGTATTATAAAAAAAAAGAATGATTTTAATTAAAAAAAATAAGCAACAAAATAAAAAGATAGACATAAAAAAAGTATATTTACACATTATGGCTCTCGTTCTTTTTAATTATTGTATTAACACGCCATCGAAACGATTTGCATACCTTCAAAATAAATTCTTACATTTTATTCCATTCTTCTTCAATAGCAGTCTTAGGCGAACGAATATTTGAATGGGAAGTTACATTTGTTTTATTTTCTAAAACGCCCCATAAAGCGCAATCAGGGGTGGGGGAGTTAAGTTCTGGTCTTAAATCCTTTTTAATTGTTGTCCTCACAGTTTTCCTCACAGGACTTTCAATTCATTAGCGTGCCTTCTTATCGACGTTGTGGGTCCATCTTAATTGCCGTAGTAAGAGCAGTTGAAAAGCCTTCTTTTCGTTTTTTGTTCAGTCCTATACTTCCCCTTTTCCTTAAAAAAGACTGTTTTTCTGTAAAAAAAAAATTTTCTTTGCTTTGTATGTGGTAGACAAAGATACTTTGTTGTGGTTTCGGCATTAAGCAAAGCATAGCTTCTTTGTCGTTTATTTTCATACTCATATTGGACTGAATTTTAATTTTTTAAAAGTGTTTGAATAATAGTACTAATCATGAAAATATAGATTAATCGTTGTTTTCAAAAATTGGACTAATCAGACCAAAATAAATGTGTTTTAAAAATCATACGATATTTTGATTCTATATGCTGGGGTTCTAAGTGTTTACCCGATAAGAACGATTATGAACTTTATTAATACATTGGCTTTTAAAACATTGATATTGAAAATAAGTGCTTACCTGTTTAAAATGAACTTTATTAATACATTGGCTTTTTTAACATTTGGTTTGGTCTGTTTTTTTTTTTGTTTTGTTTAAGGGCATATCTACTTCCGAGGGTTATTTAATGCCGAAGCTATCCTTTCAGAATGACAGAACTGAGACTATTTAAGCCATGGTGAATAAGGAATTTTATGCCTTTTCTAAGTGTATTAAACCGTAAATGATCGCTCTACCACAACTGCAGGTCGAAATCGCTTACTGCGATGTCGCAGTTCAGCACTTTAGCTACAACACCACGAAGAATTCTGCTTCTTATAACCTTTAATATTGCCAGTATGCATTTAATATTTAGCAGTTTAAAACAATTCTTAGCTGAATGAATTTATTTATATGACTACTTTCTCAAAGGCAAAATCGGTGTCATCAACAAAACGTTTATCAGATAACAACTCGCGTCAGGCATAATTTCGGAGCCTGGTATAACATAACCCTAAAACAGGACGCCTTAGCAGTACCTTCCGATATCACCGGGATTTGTTGGTTGTACATGATAGTGCTGATGTGGCAGATCGATACAGAAGTAACTTCGATTCAATCAATTAAATAAAATGCAGATCTTTAGATTCTTCTGATTTGTGCTTCAGCAAAGGTTAAAACCGAACGTCCCACGTATCTTTTTCTCTAATTTAATGCTATTTTCCCGGGTATAATTCGCATCGGTCATATCGTGGCCTTTAGCTTGTGACTAAATCCACATAAATGCCTGATTGAATTAGTCCAACAATTAAATTACACCCGTTTTTAAGAAGATAATGCTTAAAGCCCAAAGCGACATTCAGTCGCCATATTTTATATTGGACGATTTAGTAATGCACATGCGCAGAGTGTGGTAATTTAATGTTTCATACTCTTCAAATGTTGTCATTCACAGATATGTCAGTGTGCATGTTTCTCTCTCTCTCTCTCTCTCTCTCTCTCTCTCTCTCTCTCTCTCTCTCTCTGTGTATTTGACTATGGAAATTTTTGTATAAAAATACACTCTAGACAAACAGAAAAGGATAAAAGATATAGAAAAGAAATAACGTTGACAAAAAGCATAATATCTCCTGAGTAACTGTGTCTCCTAATTGCAGTTAATAAAAACGTTATAAAAATATTTGAAAGAATTATTATTTTTAAGTATAATTTTCATATTTTTATTCCATTTATTAGCATATCAGACTTCGTAGGATAGTCGATACCAAGTCAATTCTTGTATAAGAACATAATGGTATTATTTAACCCATAGCTAGGGTGTATAAGTGGTTCATGGCTTTCCTCTGGATTTTAGTCCAAAAGGGAACATAATACAAGGATCAGAGTTCGAACTCACTTACAAGGATGTCGCTGACCCACACTTTAGCCATTACACTACACTTTACAATCTTAGTTCGATATATTTATTCTTCTTGTATTTTTTTTTTTTTTGATCAAATGCTAAATTCTTATGCGAAAATCTCCTGAATGATGTTCCATATAATTTTATTACTATTTTAGCTCCTACATACAGTATTATAAACAAAGGTGAACTTAGCGTAATGGTTTTCACCGAAGGAAAAGGAATCAAAGGGCCTAGTTCAAATCCAGAAGAGATTGTTTGTTTTTTATTTGGCGCTAATACTTTGGGAAAAGCTATCAATAATTCTCTCACCAACTTCGGGAAAATTGTAAGGCACTCATTTCGCCTAAATTAGGCAACCAGTCGAGGAGAAGAAAAATCCAAAACCACCTTTACTCCACTTGAAAAATAATCTTGTGTCATATCTTACCCGTGGCGGATGGTTTTACGAAATGCATACACATGCAAATTTTTGTTTATTTCTCTCAATATTTGCATATCCCTTTTCTGTCTCTCTCCATCCTCTCTCTCCCTCTCTCCCTCTCTCTCTCTCTCTATATATATATATATTTGAAGAGCTATAGAAAAAAAACGTTGAAAGCTTTTGAAAGATATGATCATTTTTTTTTTAAGTTTAGTTAATCAAGGCTCCGATGTCTCGCCAAGTATTTCGGGTATCTCCAGAAATCATACCACTTTGAAAGGAAGAGTTTAATTTCTAACAATTTTTTACTCATCCGCAACGCAGATACATATATACCCAAACATAAACACTAATATATATATATATATATATATATATATATATATATATATATTGAGAGTTTAATCCATGAATTTCGTCTTCGCTGGTCTGATTATCTAGTTTGCACGAATGATTGTTGGAGTAATCACAGCTGGCAAATGTTGTTCTTGCAAACCCAAATTTAGGTTTAAGGACTGCCTCAAGCATCCATTGTAAAACACTGCCATCCCCAGGAAGACTGGGAGAAGCAGGCTTCTGACAAACCTAGCTGGAGAGCCACAATCCACCGGTCTGTGGAAGAATTTGAGTCCCACTGGATTAAAAACCAATAACTGAAACGGTCTATTTGAAAGGATGAATTTGAGTCAACTAACATCCAAAGTGGAGAAGTTCCAAAATCTAGTTTATGTGGAAGATTGTGTCTCTCAGGGGCCGGTCTGATGAGTCATATGTGAAAACACAAGGATACAATGCCAAATGCTTCCAGCACCCATGTATGTCTATGTGGCGAATTCTTCTGAAGACTCAGTGGATCGAAGAATCATCTCTGTGTTCACAGACTCTTGTTCACAGACTCCGAGCGGAGGGGTTGGGTAAATAGGATCATGGAAACTGTGCTACATGACTTTATCATCGCTAAGGACCACTCGAAACACAATAGTGTGGATTGGCTGTTTGGTTTTTCATTAATATCAATTTGCACCCAGATTGACACCCAAACACTTTGAAATATTCATATTGTGGCATCCATCGTGAACTCTACCCAGAATTCTAAGCCGTTTTCAAATTTCTGCAAGAATAAAGTGTCATGCAGCTCCTTCCATCGTAGACACTGTTAAACTGACTCTAGTTTGCTGCATTGTAGACAAAACCTTAATTAAGAAACAGATGCAGGAAATTAATAATTCAAAATCGTGATAGTTTCCACACCACCCATATTCTCTCTCTCTCTCTCTCTCTCTCTATAAATATATATATATATATATATTAGAAAGCTCTGCAAATAAATCCCTTTTATGAATGTCTAAAATAATTCTTGACTGTCAGCATCGGTTCTTTCTCGTTTTTTTTTTCTTGTTTGGTCTTGCTTTGTTTGTTTTGATTTTGTTTTGTTTTATGCAATCACATTTTAACATTTGAGGTCTCCTTAGTAGATAATATGGCCGATGTTCCACCATTTTTAAACAGTGACTCTATAGTTGACAAACTTGACGAAAAGTTCATCTGCAATGAAACTATTATTTTATTTCAGTGTGAAGGAAAATAAATATTTTGTTTGTTTTTACATTGTTTTTTTGTTTCAGGCAAACACAGGTGCACCTAACTGCACCAACAGGAAATAACGCAGTGTTGTGCACATAACAAACGTGGTGCATCCGAAAGAAGAAATATTTGACGACTTTCAAAAATAATCGTTTTCCTCTTGGAAATCTGTTATACGTTTTGGAATATAAACAATGTTTGATATTTTCAAAAAAAAAAAAAAAAAGAAAAGACAATAGAAAAGATGAAAGAAAAAAAATATTAAAATCCCCTAAAGCAAAAATAAATGAATATTTCAACAAACAAGTTGTTTACGAAGTCATAGATCTAAGAAAAATATCTCGTTAAATCTCGCTTATACGAGAACTTGATGTTGCGCGCAGCTATACAATAAAGGATTTGCAATTATCAAGAAAATTATTATAAAGAAACAAATTTATCTTTCCATTGAAACTTTAATAGTTATTAATTATACGTGTATAATCTGGACAAACACACATACACACGCACACAGGCGCCCAAACACATGCACATACGCATTCACGGAAGATCGTCATAGTGTAATGGTTAACGAGCCAAACTTGTAGATTAACAATGATTGGGAATTGAGTAAGATCCTCACAAAGTGCGTCATTCAAGCAGTCTTGTAATAATGTCAAGACAATCTTTTGTTTTTAAGGTACGTCACAAATCGTTACCAGAAAGTTTAATTTTCACTTGGTGCTCTAGACTTCTGACCTTGTGCCACACAAAGCTAAACTTACTGAAAAGATTATACGCATACACATTGGTACAAAGGCAAATTTATATGGATTATTATTCTGTAGTTTATCTTAATTTGGAACCGAAACCATTTAGTATGGCACCCAGTGCGAACAAAGCTAACACACACACACGCACATACAAATATTTATATATATCATCATCATCATCATCATGTCGTGCTGGTAGCACGGATATCCCTGACCCTCTCTCGCCACTTTTCCCTATCGTTCATCGCCTCTGGTACTATTTACCTCTTGTAGGTCTTCTGGACTACATCCCGCATCCTCACATAGTTGCTGAATGTATGTTCGTGCTGGTCGTCCTGCTTTTGCTCGGCCATATGTCGGGGTCCATAAGAGTACATCACTTATGAGTTCGTCCGTGCTTTTCCAGCAGTGTCCTGCATGTCTGGTTCGTCTAACATATATATATATATATATATATATATATATATATTGAGAGCAAAGATGAATCCGCAAAGACAATAAATGGACAATGAATAAAAAGTTAACGTTCTTTAAAATAGGTCCCTTGTTATTCACCCCATTTACTCCCGGGTGTTTTCTATTGCGCAAAACACCAGCGAAACTTTTCGTTTGAAATAGCTTGATGCGGCGCCATTGTTTATATCTTAATGTTTTCCTAATACTCAAATCTTACCTCTGGGAGGAGTTTTCTGTTAAGGAATGACGAAAACACATACACACACACACACACACACATGCATATATATATATATATATATATATATATATATATATATAACGATTTGAAAAGTTCTTTGTTTTTATCGAATTTTTTCTTGATAAAAGAAGGTAATATCACTTAAAAATTCATATGTCCTAGTATGTTATCAATAGAGAATACTTCATAGCATTTTCTATTGTTTTAAAATTAGAT
This sequence comes from Sepioteuthis lessoniana, assembly GCA_963585895.1. Taxonomy (NCBI): domain Eukaryota; kingdom Metazoa; phylum Mollusca; class Cephalopoda; order Myopsida; family Loliginidae; genus Sepioteuthis; species Sepioteuthis lessoniana. The sequence goes on along the minus strand of OY757913.1, from coordinate 107,261,207 downwards.
CTAGTGGTTTAGTTAAGACTGTTTTTTCTGTACATCTACGTGGGTATATTGCTTTCTTTTTTTTTTCTCCGGTGAGTACTTTAGATATATTAAGTGAAAGAGTGGGTGAGAGCCAGAGAGGAAGAGGTAGGAACGAAAAACGAAGAGAAATCCGGAGAGAAAAATCAAGATTAGAAAAGTTTTGGATTTTAGAATATCTTAAATTAAAACTTTTATCATTCAGAAAACTAATCCCTTATAATCCTTAAGATTAATCCTTATATCCTTAAGATATAAATCTTAAGTTTGATACTTAATTTATTAATTTATCATCAATCCACAACCCCGTCCATTTTATTCATACTTCATATCACTTTGTTTGGTTTAATTGACTTTATGGTATTTCAACCATTGTAGGATATTTAATGCCAAATCCTCTTTATACATTTATATTAGATATATAGGATTTGGTTTGGTTGGCTTTTATGGTATATCAACCATTGTATTTTATTTAATGCCAAATCCTCTTTATACATATATATGCTCAGGCAGGATATGTCACAAGGTCAATTTTTAAGCGGAATTTAAGAGGTTTGAATTCAAAGGTTTCCTTCTCCTAGACTAGTTGCCTCACCAAGGCTGAAGAACCTAGTCTGCCATTTACCCATAGCGGGAGGGAGAATAATTGGATTTATACCTTTCCCAAGGGTATTAGTGCTATGTGAAATGCAATCATTCTCGTCCAGGATTTGAACTCGTGTCTCCGTGTCCATTTATAACGACGATAACCATTACCCCACGGGCACCTCTTTTTAACAATTTAAATATATGCAGGCAAATGAATGAATTTAAATTGAACTGTTGATGTTAAATAGCAATGGTTGAAACCATTTAACTGTGTGTACACAAATCAGCTGTTTCTCCTTTTAAAAAGTTTATCTAAAAATGTTCGTTTACAAATCATATATATTTGTAGACGCATAAACAGGTTTTGGCCATGAATATCCCGCAATGATTGATATGCCATAAAACCCAAACAAACAACAAAAACTACATGATATATTTTTAGGGGGTGAAAGACTTTTGTGAATGTCTTTCGCTCTGTAGTAGCAAAGGATATTTTATACGCTAGTATGTATGTGTAATTTTCGGTAATATTACTCAGCAGTAAGGAATATTATATCTGGTTTGGTTTGTTGGGTCACAGTTTAATTGTCAAAAACATTTCCATTTCAAACTATTCAAGCAGTTATATGTAACAATTCAGTTAAGTGTAAATACAGTTTTGATGTCGAAAAACAGTTCTATTTCAAATAATTCAGTTAAGCATAAGCACGCAGTTTAAATGTAAGTATGGTTTAATTGTCAAAAACATTTCTATTTCAAGAGTTATCTCCTCATTTAGCCCAATTCCGTTTTTTTTATTTTATTGTCAGTTAGAATTATAGTAAATCAATTTCTTAAATTATAACTCTTCACCCCTCTTCTATCCCCCACCCTTCTTTTCTGTGTCTATCCTGATTTATTTTATCCATAAGATCTAAAGAAGTCCTGTTAATGTTTTTTCGTGCTTTTTGATTTTATCAAAAATACATAACAGGATGGGAATAAATTTATAATCCTAATGTGTCAGGTTTGTGTTTTTTCTTAATGAAATTATTGCTCTGTAATTTCTGTTACATTGAGCTCTTTACCAGGAAGGCTTAAATGTTCCCTGTTGAATGTTTTTTGTCCTGATGGAATTCCTCCCAACTCCGGTTTAACTGGACCGAATAATACTATATATATATATATATATATATATAAATACAAAGTTTTTCAAAAAGTTCGATTTCACTCAAAGAGAGTAGCATTTTCTGTAATTTAGACAACTATTTACCCATCACATGCGTTTTATTTTTCAAGATTTCCTGTTAGTGGGGCTCAGAATATGCTGACTATAACACTTTACAGATGATAAGACCCCGACTCTCCATAAATGAGGTATCCAAAGTATGAAACTAAACTACATCTTATGCTGAGGCCATAGTTCTGAAGCTTTGGGAAGTTTGCAGGGCACCTTAATTTCCATTACTCCCAGGTTCACTCTGACTATGAACAACTGACTCTGAGATAACAGTCAATGATTATGTAATGTACTTACGGATAATAATTAATAATATTTGTTAATCATGTTATCTGTAATGATAAATTTTAAGTAGTTAAAAACTTTCAATGGAAGTGTAAGTCGTGAAGGTTATATGCGGGCACGTGCTGGCTGGATAAGTTGACCGATTGTTTTGGAAATCACATAAGAAAACATATTGGAGGTTTGTCAAGAAATAGTTGTTGGCCGGATATTAAACAATAAACATTCTTTCACCTGATTTAGGGAGGTGACGTCACATTGAAACACTCGTGTTCTGATATCATTAGAGAATGGAATAATAAAGATATATTAAATGAGCATGATATTTTTCAAATTTAGTAGGGCAGTTGAGTTCAGATTTGAGGGTTGGAAATAATCAGTTGAGGTCCAAGATTCGTGACCCCTGGTGCCAGGGTTGTTTATGCGAAGAAAAGAAAGTCGGTTTTTTTGAACGCTCGTCTCTCACGATTGAGTGTTATAGCATTTCTATATAAGAACTAATGTCTTTCTTTCTATCTTTCTCTCATGTTTCGATGGCTGACTGCTGTATAAAATGTTTCGGTCAGAATTAAACTTTTCTTATTGAAAAGAACGGGTTCGTCCTGTATTTTTCATAAGGTAAACCCATTGATAGTCGAAATGATGCTATGGTCTTACACTTATTGATTAGGTACCGTGTCGGTGAATCAACATTACACACATCAATTTGGTCCTGTAACAGCTACAATTATATGAAACTCTATTTTTTTTTTTTAAGTCTTTAACATTGGCAGTATGAAACTATAGCACTAATCCGCGCATAAATATGAAATATAAATGTCTACGCAATATGAAATGTTTGAGTGTTCATGTGTGTATTTGCTTTAAGATCATAAGGAAAATGCAAGAAGTTGTTTATAGTGAAGAATAGAAAATGGGAAGAAGACATATTGATGTTATCCGGAGATGAAAACAAGGTTGAAACGTCTTCCAATTGTCCGCATCAGCTTTGAAAATGGCCGCCTATTTCAAACGCCCCAATGAAAATGATTAGGAAGCAATTCAATAGTCCTGATATCAGAGAAGCCATATTTTGCGAAACTGTGGTGTAAAAAGGAATCGATATCATCAAACATAATTCTGGGTCGTTAAATGTTCCCAAAGCATAAAATTGAAAGCACTCCCCTAAAAAAATCATTGGCAAAGAAAATTAAGATAATAATTTTGAAATAATTAATCAAAGATGGCAAACATTTTTCGATAGATGGAATGAATATTTTCAAATGTTTATTTTTCAATTTCTTAGAAAGAAAGTTTTAGAGAGAGAGAGAGAGAGTAGAAAATTATTGAATGTAAAGAAAAGTTTTTGAAACGTTATCTAAAAATTTAGTGAAAAATTTCTGGTAGAAAATGAGAAGGCAGTACATCTCGTTCAAGTGACTTGAAATGTGGAAAGCGTTACTGACAGATAACCGGATGTTGAATGACATGTGGTGGGTGAGGTAACGATAGGTTGTTGTGGCCGGCCTTGCTTAAGGTCACTGGTTGGGTAAGTCTTACTCCTCTGTAGAGAAGCAGTCGGTGTATTCTACAGCCCCAAACGACTGGGCCAACGAAGGCAGTTAGAAAATGGCACGAAAGTAAACTAAATTAAAGCCGCGGACTAAATGTTCCAACTGCGGTTGAAGATAAACTCTTGATTATTGAAAGCTAAAGAATTACAAGAAAAATTGCTCCAGAGTTGAAAGCTGAACTTAATTCATCTTGACTGTTACCTGTGTTCTTGTCAACGTTAAAAAATCGACTTAGATCAGCGAAGCTCAGGGGGTTCATAGCCATCAAGAAACCCCTGTTATAGGAGTCGAATAAGTAGACAGTTATGGGCAAAAACATATAAAAACTGGACACGGAAAAAGTGGCAAAATTATCGTGGACAGAGGAGGCGAAATTTGGACTCTGTCGTTATAAGGAGAGAAAAAAAAGCTGGGGGAAAAGCTTAAATGGGGAATGTAAGCTTTCAACAGTTAAGTACAGTGGTAGGTCTGGAAAGAGGTGGAGTATTTTGGTGTAGAGACGCCTGGAGATATGATTCAGGGCAAAGATCAATATCATTCGATTTTGCAAAGACATGCTAAATCATCTCGTTTACGTATGATTCAAAAGAAATTCACCTTTCAACAAGACAGCACTCCAAAAAACTCTTCTAAAATATGTCAAAATTGCATAGAGGCAAAAAAGGAAATACAATTTTGGAAATTATAACTGGGCACTGTCTCTCTCTCTCTCTCTCTCTCTCTCTCTCTCTCTCTCTCTCCTGACATTTCTTCCTTATTGAATTGATTTGGTATTGATAGGAGAGCCGAGATCAAAACGAATAGTAAAAGAGTGAAAATGATCTTTTTTAAATGTATGAAAAACCTGAAAGTCCGCTCTCCTCTTTCTTTACAAAATCTATGAAAAAGAATGCTAAGATTTTGTAAAGCAGTAATTTACGTAGGTGATAGTTTTATTGATGAAAAAATATAATGCTGTTGTGTGTGATGATTTTTTATGGTTAAATGCATATTTATTTTGTCAAAAATAAAAACACACTTTTGTAGCTAAATCATTTTAGTCTAAAAATACATCCCTATATATATATATATATATGTGTGTGTGTGTGTGTGATGCAGTTTGTTAAGTCGATTAATAAAAAGGGTTCAATATCAATGGAAGAGCATACATAGATAAAAGAATTGTGAAGAAACAGTCAACAGCGTCTGGTGTCGCTAATATATATATATATATATATATATATATATAAGTAAGTAAAGTTGGCGACCATAGTCGAGGGTAACCCGAAGGCTCCCTTTTCGATAGCTACTACACCAAGATGTAGGGGAGGGCGCTACTCCTTCCCTGGATGGCTCTACTTTACCCTTGATCTGCACCTTATAATGCTGAGTGTTAAGCAAGGAGGCATCAAGTACCATTTTTTGAGTCTTTGGTATGACTCGACGTGGGATTGAACCCAGGTCTCCCGG
>OY757913.1:107231098-107253598 GCA_963585895.1 Sepioteuthis lessoniana | reverse complement strand
TTACTTTGTTGATTAAACTTAATTGCTTGAATTAGAAATGTTTTGACCTTTAAACTGTATACTTATGTTAAACTGAATTATTTGAAATAGAAGTGTTCATATGTATAAAAATGGATTTGGCATTAAATAACCTACAATGGTTGATATGCCATAAAACCAAACCAAACCAAAATCAAATATTTTCATCCTTTTTAAGGAAAGCATAATCTGGAATGAAATCATTAGCAAAGCATTATTAATTATCAGTAATTATTAGTAATGAGAATGTCACTTAAAACCATATATCTATGTGAAGTTATAAGTATTTTAACGGTATCTCAACCTGTCAAGGGATATTCTATGCCCAGATGTTAGGGAATCACATTCCTTGTATGTTTATATTTACATTTTTGGAGTAGTTGTTTCCTAAGAGGGTTTTTTCTTGCAAACGGTCCCACTGATTTCGATTCCTTTTTCAGCAGATCTATTTGACCCATATAGGGATTATAACAGGTAACAACTCCAGGTCAGAGTTATAATGAAGTGTCAAGTGTTCACTATTTAGAGATTACGGATTACTGGATTACCACAGCTTGGATACTCACTCAATAGGAAACTAATCTAAGGTAACATGAAGTAAATGAAAACCATACCCTAGCTAAGCAAGAACACCGATTTTAGATTAAATTGGGGAGTCTTCCTGAGGTAGTGGCTAATGTGCCGAACAGCGGCAGCGTAATCAGCGAGTTCAACCTCTAATCATGCTATGTCCACTTTTGGACTAATACACTTGAGAAAGATATGAACCTCCCAAGTCACAAAGGATAGGTTAAAAAGTATTGTAATATTGTATTAATACAAAGAAGGATTTGACTTTAAATAGCCCACAAAGGTTGATATAGCATTAAACAAAGAAATCAAACAAAACCAAATTAAATGATATTTATAAAGAAATCAAACAACATATTTATAATAAAATTTTGCATCTATCCGGCATATCTTTAAATTTCACCTCAAATGAGATATTTTGTATATATATATATATATATATATATATATATATATATATATATATATATATATATATATATATATATATATATATATATATATATATGAATTGAGGTTTCGGTAGCCATTGAACGGATGTATGTAAACAATAGTAATTGTGATTCATAACCGTTTAAAATTTACTTCACAGCTAATGGCTTCTCGTGGCTGAATGGTTAGAAGTTCGGCTTGACGTTTGAGTCAACCGGGTTTCGATCCCAGCTACGGGAAGCGAATGTTTGGCCACACTAATGAGTTCTGATAGAGCAAAATAGTTCTGACTGTGGACGACTATATATATTATAATTTTGGTACATGAACATTTATATAAAGGAATGAATAATGAAATCATTGGTATCAAGAGGGGGAACTATTCTCAAATAATAAAATAGCGCTTTGGTTAAAAGTAAAAACTGTTCTATTTGAAGTAATTCAGTTTAGCGTAAATACACGGTTTAGTTCCATTTAACCCATACATAAGACCCTATCAGGTGCTACCAATCCGGAACAGAGTGGACTTGGGATCATTGGCAATAAAAGGATTACCCTTCATTCCTCAATGCTCCAGCATTACTCTAGCCTCACCATCAGATTGTTTAGTGCCATAATCAGGACGCTCTGGAGAGATGCCGTCAGTGTATTTGGCAGCCCCAGCCGACTGGGCTAAGAATATTTGAATAACGTTGCAAGTTCACTTTAATTATTAAAAGACAAAAAAACAAGAAACAAAAACATTCACAGAATATTTTGGTTTCCGTTGGCATTAAATAATCCTAAACCTATTGACATGCCGTTAAACACAATCAGTCATAGCCCAAAACAGTTAACATCTAAAACCAACCAAGAGCTGTGGCCACCTTCTCTCTGCTGTCCTAAAAAACACACACACGTATATATATATATATATATATATATATATATATATATATATATATATATATATATATATATATATTTCAAAATGAATAGGTCCACTTGGAGATTTATATTTTAAAGTATTATTTATTTCGTTCTTACATATGTGTATATTTTGAGTCTCATTTCGAGTCTCATTGGCTGCCTCATTTACATGGCCTTGTGCCACATATATTCTCTGACGAAAGCAACAAGCTGGAAAGATACACGTTTGTAAGAACTGAAAAAATCATTCTTAAAAAGATATAAATCTCTCAGTGGACATATTCATTTTGAAATATTTACTTTTTTCTCTCTTTGAACTAAAAAAAATAAAATAAAATGAAAAAAATTACATATATATGTGTGCGTAGGTGTGTGTGTGTGTGTGTGTGTACAAATATTCACTCTTGCTTATATAGAAACTTGGGTATATAGAAAATGATGCATTGTTCAGACCAACCAACCTAAAAACCAACGAACCAAAAAAAAAAAAAAAAAGAAAATTAAAAAAACAACAAAAAAACAAAGACCCCCCCAAAAAAAACAGCATATATGTACGTAAACTAAAAGAATCAATGCATAATCTTTTTTTATGTTAGAACAATATAATTGCAATGTTATTCAAATGTAGTTATCATTTCTACGTCACGTATTACATAAAATGGCTTGGACTGAAAAAATACGAAATATACAATGTTGTTTTTAGATGAGCAGCTTGAATTGTATTTATTTATTTATTTTTTGCTTTCTTTCTACTTTTGGAATAGTGCGACCATTCTTATTTTGTTCATCGAATAGGAATAATTTTCTAGTTATGAACTGTTCAAGATCCTCAGTTCCACATAATGCATCAGCTCGACAAAGTAGGGTCTACTTCTAGTTCTGTGGGCGAAGCGAAGCGCGGGTCTGTTCAGAGTTGTACGGACCATAAAAGACGCCTTTTGAATTAATTAAGCGTGCCCACTGGTCGCCATTAGTGCTAACGTAATCCACGCTTGGTACATACGTCATTTCCCGTACAAGGTGCATATGCGCACTTCGTCCGGTCGGGTTTTACGGCAGAGTGCGCTTTGCATGGGAACGAGCGGTAATTCCATATCGGCTCTTTGGCTGGCAAGAATATGAATCAAAGAAATGCGGTGTGTTTGGGGAGGAAATCGCCACCGTGAATATCAAATAGGCTCCCTGCTTTTACAATGATAATGACGGAAACAAATACGGTTAAAAATGAACAATGCATATATTTCGACACAACCAAGTTCCAACACAAGCAAGAGCATATATTCACACGCACATACACACACACACACACACACACACACACACACACACACACACATATATATATATATATGTGTGTGTGTGTGTGTGTGTGTGTGTGTGTCTTCTTTCACCTTTACTCTATTGTCTACTATTGTAGATTGTGAGTTTGTTTTTGCTAATTAAAACTTGGTCTGGTGTTCTGAACGTATATGGGAGGTTTGCTTGTTTCTCGAACTCCCAGAAAATTTTATGGGCTTCGTTTTCAAGGACAGGTTCTGGTTAACGGAAATACAATTTGTCTGAATTATGAAATTTCAGCTTCTTTCAAAATTCTCAGATTATTATTATTTGTTGTGAGTTTTCTACACCAGCACTAGCTGATGGTCTTTCACTGGGGTCAGAGTGAAAGTTAGCTATTCAAGTCTTCAGGACTATTCTCAGTTTTATGATCGATCTTAACAATGCTGTTGTCTGGATGTTCTCCTCTCGTCCTCTGATTTTTATATCTTTCATCTCCCCCCTACCAAGCTTTCCGGAATTGTCACAATTGTAATCACCGTCGTCTTCATGTCCCTTAGCTTTTTAGTTCTCTAGCAAGATCTAAGTATTTGCTTCTATTTTCCTCTTCTTTGATTTTTAGACTGTGGTCTACCGGGATGCCAAACTCTACTATTCTGCAGGTTCTTCTCTTTTTTTGGTTAATTACCACTATTTATGGTTTTCCGGTCGGGAGTAGATGGTCCGTTTGTATCTCAAGATCCCAGAAAAGTTTGTGCGTCTCCAGAAGAGATTCTGGTTTGCTTATTATATTATCATTATTTGGGTAGCGACACGACACGACACGATGATGATGATGATGATGATGATTATTTGCCCCATACCTATTTATCATCTGCCTAGACAACGTGCTTAGTGCATCTATAGATTTACTGAAAGAAAACGGTTTCAAGCTGGCAAAGGAAAAAAAAGCAGAAGATACCCCGCACAAACAATTACGGACGCGGACTATGCCGATGACAGCGCTTCTGGCAAATACACCCGCTACATAGTCTGGAACGAGCTGCTGGTAGCATAAGCCTCAATGTCAACGCAGATAAGACGAAATACATGTGCTTTAAAGAGGTGACATCTCCACACTAAAGGGTGGGCCTTTGAAACTCAAACGAGACAGACATCAACACGCAACTAGCAAAGGCATAGATAGCTACTATAGGCTATCGACCATATCTGTCAGACCTGACCGATAAAATAAAATGCAGTTTTTTTCAAGCTGCGATCGTGTTGATACTGCTATTTGGATGCACCACATGGACGCTAACTAAACGCATGAAGAAAAAGCTTGACGGCAACTACACAAATCCTGGAGGCAACACCTAACCAAACAGTAGCTGTACCGCTACCTGCCACCCAATCACAAAAACTATCTAAGTTAGACGAACCAGACATGTGGGACACTGCTGGAGAAGTAAGGACGAGCTCATACACGATATACTCTTGTGGACCCCTACACATGAACGAGCAAAGGTAGGATGACCAGCTAGAACCTATTTACAAGAGCTCTGTCCCGATACAGGATGTAGCCTTGAAGACCTCCCAGGAGCGATGGACGATAGGGACAGGTGACGGGAGAGGGTCACGGAGTTCCGTGCTGGCTGTGCGACATTATTATTATCATTATTGTTGTTATTGTTGTTGTTAATTTTTCGTATTTTTTGTCTTATTTATTCATTTAGTTTGTTTATTAATATTAGTCGTTGAAGTTGTTAGTTTTGAGGTGGCTTAGTATCAAATGTAGTCATGAAAATAAATTCCTTTTAAGCCAGCTGGATACTAATGTCTGCAAAGATTAAGGATAAAAAAAAATCACTCTTGTCATAGATATTAACTTTTAGTTTAGCTGGACACGCAGAATTAAAAAAAAAGGAATTGGCCAGATATACAGTGATTTCATGCTGGACTTTTCAATCAACATGCTAGGATTGGCGAACAGTGAAAATTAGTTAAAAGAATGGACAGAGGCTCATGGACTGAACTCAGCACTGATGTGTGAGAAGCCAACAGTTGGATGCAAGGTGACTGTTAGTCTTTATACACGATTGTAATTATGGCTTCAAAATTATGCGAACATTTCAGCGAACTTGTGGTCTGTAAGAATTGTTCATTTTTGGTAAAAAGAAATGTGTATAAATGAATTTGTGTCAAGAAGGATAACACATGAAGTCAGTGATAAACAAGCTCTTGCAATAGTCAGTCATTACTCATATAAAATAAATATACATACATGTATATATACACGTACGTAATCACGTATGTATAAAAGTGTGTGTGTGTGTGTGTGTGTGTGCGTGGGTAATTCTATATGTGTAGGCACCAAAATCGAGACTTCTGGCCATCTATCTATATGTATATGTATATGTGCACGTACATATATATTTCTAGACACACACACACACACACACACATACAAACATATATATATATATATATATATATGAATGTATGCATACAAATACAAATGCATATATATATATATATATATATATATATATATATATATATTCCTACATGCAGATACATACATACATATTCGTATTCATACTAACTATATATATATATATAGGTATATGTGCATATATATATATATATATATATATACACACGTACAAATGCATATATATATGTATATTCATACATGCAGATTCATGCGTACGTATTCGCATTTATACAAACATGTACATTTTATATATATATATATATATATATATATATATATATATATATACACATATGCCTACATATATATATATATATATATATGTATATATACTTACTCAGAGTTATACATGAATGCATATATACACATATACATGCATGCATTTATAAGTATAAATATATATACATATATGTATTCATACTTAAATACGTACCTACATATATACATACACATACATATATATCCATACATACATACCTATATTCATAACCATAAAGACATCTACCCACCTATATATATATATATATGAACCTTCTTTCTGTGGGTTTATCTATTGACTTTTATGCTAAAACTGCAACATCTATACGTATAATGTGGAGTTTGGGGTCTCATCTAACCTCTACCTTTGACATTATCGCTGTCAAGTCCGTCTTCATTCAATATTACAAGCAGAGAGAAGACAACAACAACAACAACAGCAATGAAATATCTGTCTCTAAAGTTTAGCAACATTTGGTATTTATTGGAAGATTTTTTTCCATTCGTTCTTCCCAAGAAAAGCATGTTGATTTATCGTAATGGAATAATTTCATACCGATTTTTGGCATATTTTTATTGCCGTCTTTATCTCCCAGCATTTTCCTTGACTAGTTCCAGGTTATATTCAAGCATAAACAGCAAGACCTATTCCCGTAATATTCGGCAGAGAGTCTCCCTCCAAGATTTTAGACAAATAGACAATTTCAAAAATCAGATTTATATGTTTAGTATAGTTTCTATTTTTAATAGCATAACATCCTAAGTGGGTTGTCTAAAGCCAAAACCATCCTTATAGAAGAACATTAGCCGTACCATTTAACTCATAGCTGGAAGTATAACGGGGTTCATGCCTTTCCAAAATGTAACAGTCTGAAAGTGAACGTAATAGAGTAACTGAAGATTGAACCCTTTTATTACTCTGTCGCAGTTCTTCATTTACATATTAGCAAGTCTCTCTCTCTCTCTCTCTCTATATATATATATATATATATATATGCTCCCAATCGGGGTTAGAACACTCTAGAGAGGAAATTTACTGGTTGCCGTATACGCTGATATGCAATAGCTCTTCTTAATAATTGAGATCTCCAGGTTGCTGATAATGTATATGTAGAAATATAAACGTAATAAATTCCTACGCTTACACTGAGAAAGACGAAAGCTCTGGGGTTAGTTGTTCGACAATTGTAAAGTCAGCTGGGTTTCGATCTCAGCTTGAAGCAAAGAAACAGTGTGTTTGTGAATGACAATATATATATATATATATATATATATATGATATATTCACCTATTTGGATTATATTTTTTCCTGCTACCTTCATACTGTCGGATTTTATCCATATTTACTTTCATACTGTCTTTTCGGAAAAAACTAATACCAAATACATTCTTACATAACATTTAACATGGATGATTCCTAATGATCTATACATATGAAAACTTATTTGTTGCGTATTTCTCAATAAACGGGAGGTTTTGTCTCGTTTCTTTGAAAAATCCTACATTTTCTAATATTTTTCCACGTGCCAAACACGTTCTGATGACTTTTGAATTTTGAACGCTATGTGCATGTTTATATATCTTTTCCTTGTATATTTCTCATTTGCTCCTGTCATCTCAGCAATCACCCATCGATATTGTGAACTATTTTATATCCAAGTCCTGATGATGGTTATTATAACCGAAACGTTAACGTCGACTTCACATCATGATATATTCACCTATTTGGATTATATTTTTTCCTGCAACCTTCATATATATATATATATATATATATATATGGTTGTCACTATCTCACTTGGTGTGTCTGCGGCAGTCCAAATGCGGTATAATTTGGAGTGTGCTCAATATCTGTGATAGAGCTATTATATAATAATAAATAAATAAATATATATACGTTTTTATATATATCTAATATCATGGATGTTTATCTGTGATCATCGGTTTCATGCCGCCTTATTACGACAATCATCAAGCAGAGAAAGCTTTCTCTGTGGAAAAAATTTAACTGTAGCCACCCAACGTAACGCAAAGCTCTTCTACCGAATTCAGCACTCTAGTATCCGATTGCGCAAAATGTAAACAAACGAAAGCTAATACATATGCGTTATATTCCCTGGGCTGTCGTATGTCGCCGAAATCACTGAGTAGTTAGATACCATGTCTAAGCTAGGCGGATGTCGATCCCAGCTTAAAGCGTATTGCGTGTCTAGCCACACTGAAGAGTTGTGATACAACGAAACAGTCTTTTTGTGGATGACAATATAAAAACTAATATATATATATATATATATATATATATATATTGGCACCATCTTTAAAATTAAAATCCTAGCACAAACATCCTGATTAAAACGGATTCAACGTTGAAAAATCTTCAAGATGCAATATATGATGGGGTTGGTAGACATCTGTACGTCATTCTATTGTAGTGGATTACTCTTATACGACGATTATGTCGCTCTGTGGGTTTACTCAGGCACAGCCCAGTGACGAGAGATAACTAGAGACAATGAAAACTGCAGGTTTCAGAATACCGTCTCGTAGACTAATCTTATCAAAGGATACATATAAGTTAGCATTCCACACGTCATTGTCATTAAATTGAAACCCCTTCTTCTCTACATATAAACATATACACATTTATACAGCCTTTGAGATTCCACTCGCCCGATCGACTCAGTCGAGTAAAAACTTATTCGGGTGATTAAAGTTATTCTTCTCGTCTCCCGGCGGTCGATCAAAAATTGCAATGAAACGTCTCTCTTCGACTATAAAAAAGGAAAACTGATTCTTTTTACAACCAAAATGTACGCCATGAAAGATACACAAATTGATTAGAATGACTTACTCTTAACATTATTAAATTCTTTGGTCTCCGGCACCTGACAACCGTCAAAATGTCTAGTTAACGAAAAGGGAGTCGGATCCCAAAAATATTCCACAATCATCAAAAGATCTGACAAATGGAATTTTGAATGACCAGCCTCTCTCTCTCTCTCTCTCTCTCTCTCTCTCTTGGACGTCCGGCTATTGTAAACATTCGAATGCTTTATGCTTCTCCAGTGGAGCCAAAATGTCTCTGTTGTCCAAATCGAAGACGCTCACTGATTTTTAGAAATTCATTTGAAAAAAAAATATCCTTGACTCCATATTTATATTCGCTCCCCGTTTACGAAAAGTGAAAATGAACATCTGAAAGAAAAAAAAGTATACTTTTATCAACTACGCACCAAAAAACAAATTATACCGTAAATAATATTCATTTTTTTTTTGTTCTCTTATTTCTTACCTCTTTGAATGTTTACACTTGTAAAATTATTGACTATGATTGGCTGAAAACGGAGTTAGTCGAGTAAAATTATTTTGGGGCAGATAGGTTTTCTCTGACTCTCGACCGCTGGTCGAGTGATTTCTTTTTCTAATCTCAAAAGCAGCACACACACACACACACACACAAACACACACACACACACACACACATATATATATATATATATATATATATATATAGGAACCAACTGATTTCCATATTTAAAAATGTGTTAATTTTGTATAAAATTAAGCTTGAGACCGCTGTAATTATTGTATCGATTTTTGAAAAATTCAATAACCAATCATCGTCTACGTGCACATTTTTGAATTTTGAAATGCTTCAGACAAGATAAAGACTGCAACGTTTGAGTTGACGCGAAAATTTTGAAGTATCAAAACCGAAAATTGCCAAAGAAATGTTTTTCCACATAGATTGTTTAAAAAAATAATGTTTTAGCCAATTAGATTCATAGATAAATTATTAACTTTTTTTATCCTAACTTTGAGCCAATTTAAAATGCATAAATAAGCGAAGAAATAAATATTTCTCCTGTAATTAAGATTTATGTTTTACTTACTCAACATTTTAATTTATTTATTTAATTTTTGAGTAAAGATCAACATTCTTTTCTTTCAAGAATGTAATAAATTTCAACTTCGTTTAATTTTTCTTAAATTAAACGAACATTTGTTTACATTTTTATCATATTTACACAACCCCTCTGCTCGGGCAGGATATGACACAAGGTCAATTTTTAAGCGGAGTTTAACAGGTTTGAATTCAGAGTTTTCCTTCTCCTAGACGAGTGGCCTCACCAAGGCTGAAGAACCTAGTCTGCCCAACTATTTACCCATAGCTGGAGGGAGAATAATTGGATTCATACCTTTCCGAAGGGTATTAGTGCTATGTGAAATGCAATCAGTCTCGTCCAGGATTTGAACTCGTTTCGCCGTGTCCATTTCCTACGACGATAACAATTACACATTTTTATTGTGTTGAAAATATTCATCTGTCTGCAGGAGACACAAATCAGCAGCAGCCACATGTATGATAAGGCATAAATTAATTTTTTTTTCTCTCACATTTTTAACACACACAAATTATGTCCCTTTATTTTATGTTAACAATTACTGCTATGCAACATTTAAGGAATCTTTACAATCTCTTTTAAAAAATATCAACGTTCTGAATGATATTATCTTGGCTTACAAGAAAATACTTTATCGCATGTATTTTTCAGCAAACTTGTCACTCAATTTAAGAAATAGAAATTTATACATTTGTAGATCGGAGTTTTATTCAATAATTTGCTCTTTTACTGACATAATGGTCCGGGAGACCTATGTTCAATCCCAGGTCGCTTCATACCAAAGACTTTAAAAATGGTACTTGATACCTCCTTGCTTAACACTCCGCGATATAAGGTACGAATCAAGGGTAAAGTTGAGGAATCGAGGGAAAGGAGTAGCGTCCTCCCCTACATCTCGGTGTTATAGCTATTGAAAAGGGAGACTTCTGGTCGCCCACGTCTATGGTCGCCAACTTTACAACTTTACTGACATATATATAACCACATGAACGCTGACAAAGCGTATAGAGAAAAGGTTAACGGAAATTGCACAAGAATGCTATGAGCTATATTGAACAAATCCTGGAAGGAGTATCCATGAAACAGCCGCAATACGGCCATCTACCACCTATCTCTAAAACCATCAAAATAAACTCGACAAGGCAAGGCATGCGAAACACTGCTGTAGAAGCAACAAACCCATTAGAGGTATTCTCTTATGAACCACTTCACACGGACGTTCAGATGTTGGTTGACCAGCAAGGACTTGCATACAACAGCTCTCAACGGACAAAAGGTCTGGAAGACCTGGCGTGAGAATCAGGGAAATCCGTACCAGCAGCAGCATCACACACACACACACACACTCACACACACACACACATATATATATATATATATATATATATATATATATATTCCCCCCTCTGCTCTAAACTACATTAGGTGGTAATGCCTCCTATTAGAACCCAGAGAAGAGTGATGTCACCTTTTCGTTGACATTACCCCCGATTTCACTCCAATCCAGGGTCGGATTATCTTTCAAATATATCCATTGGAGATTACATTTGATATGACTTACAACTGTGTAAATTGACATTACAGCTGAGAATTTGTGCTTAAAAACCGGCCCATTGGTCTAGTGGTTAGAGTGTTCACCAATGGTCCTGGAGACCTGGTGTCAGTCCCAGGTCGCGTCATACCAAAGACTTTTAAAATGCTATTTGATACCTCCTTGCTTAACACTCAGCAATATAAGGTACTTATCAAGGGTAAAGTGGAGCAATCCTGGGAAAGGAGTCGCACCTTCCCCTACACCACTGTGTAGTAGCTATTGAAAAGGGAATCTTCTGGTCGCCCTTGACTACAGCCGCCAACAACTTTTTATAAAGTACTTACCTCTTTAAAATGATGGTGAATATTCATTTTCAGAGTATATAGTTGGAGACTATTATCATTAAACTGACTTCGGTATCGAAAATTCAACAAGTCTTGACTTGTGTAAATCATAATATATTTAAGGTATACAGACACATGTTGAATATCTGAATAGTGACTTTTAATCCTATTTTATATCTTACATTCCCATACTATATATATATATATATAAGTAAGTAAAGTAAAGTTGGTGACCTTAGTTGAGGGTGACCCCAAGGCTCCCTTTTCGATAGCCACTTCACCAAGGAGTAGGGAAGGGCGCTACTCTTTTCCCTGAATTGCTTCACTTTACCCTTGATATGTACCTTAAAATGCTGAGTGTTAAGCAAGGTACTATTTTTTGAGTCTTTGGTATGACTCGACCTGGGATTGAACCCAAGTCTCCCGGGCCATTGACGTACACTCTAACCATTATGCCAATCAGACTAATAAGCTTGAGAATTGTATGAACTTCCTTATTCTCCCAGCAATGGGTTGGAGAGTAAAACCTCTGTCATTTAACAAGAGTGGCTTTGGCATTAAATAACCCACCAAGGATGACATACCCTTACAACCAAACAAATCAATGCATGAATTAATTTTCGGATTGTTTTTTAAAATGTTCCACTGTGGTTGTATTCTCTTGGTGAGGCTTAGAACGTTTTGAACTATGAACTAAAATTGATTAATTTGAGTCATTACCATAATGATTGATACTTAATTATTTACAACCTCCTTGGAGAATATTCTGTTTTTATACAATGGTTTTCCGCCTTAATCTTGTGAAAAGTAAATAAATTTTCCTTGAATTTACTCGTAAAACTATTTAGTTGAAGAATCCACGTATGTTTAGTAAAACGTCAAGATCTGAAATGAAGATATGAAGGGGGATGGAGCGTGGGCATATGCATGAACAGCTCACAGGGACAGGTATACCACGTGGTCATTCATTTTGGTTCAGTTTGGTTTAGTTTGGTTTAGTTTTATGGCATATCAAACATTATTAGTGTTGGGTATCACCCACCTTTTTCCACGAAATGAACTAGTCCATCTGCCATGTATAGCAGTAGCCACTAAATACCAGGGCAGACTAGAAGATGAAGAGCAGCTTCTTATAGGAATAGTATTAGAGCGTTGGAGACTGGAGATCGCACTAGATCACTTTACTTGCAACCGTAATAACGGAAGCCAATCGTTGGACTATATCTTTATTCTGTATTCACTAATCCTATGTTCTTGTCTACTAATAGTCTCTCTATTGCATATACTTTTTCCTGAGAATATATCTCTATTTCCTCTCATATCGTGGTTTATCCTTTATTTAATATTGCAAGCGTTCACTAACCAGAAGGCAACAGTTAGAATTTTAATGCCAAATCCTCTTTTTCTGTATATATTAAATATGTGATTTGTAAACATATTCTTATATAGACAGTTAAAGGATCAATCAGTTCCATTTCTAACGATTCAATTTAGCATAAGTCAACACAATTAAATGGTTCCAGTTATTGCTTTGTATCACTAACAAGACGATTAAACATCAATTTGTTTACTCACAGTTAAATCATCAAACAGTTCTATTTCTAAATTCAAATATATCACAAGTCAGCAAAGTTAAATGGTTCCAAGTATTGTTATGTACCACAAACAATTCAATTAAACATCAGTCATTTGTTTCTCTTGTTGAATGAAATTGTTTTTTTCTTTTTATTCAAGAGATTAAATTCGTTTTTGCTTTATAATGCTTGACCATAAACGAAACAGAAATGTTATTTTTCTTATTAGCTTCTTTCTTATACAGTCGTATTTCATTACAAACTTTTCTCATATATATATATATATATATATATATATATATATATATTCATTGCTTTAATGCGCGTAAACAAATCTGGCTTGTATTACATATATAAGCACATACGAGTCACTCGACGAACGATGGACGTTTGTCTTTGAGGTTCAGTTAAAATCTACCTAGTTTTATGCTCAAAGCGAGATCAGGTGGACAGAACTATCCTCTCGAATCTGCAAGGACAGATAAAATTTCAAGCAAAAGAAAAAGCATAAAAAGCACCGGTCAACAGATCCTATCGGCGTACGCATGCGTAAGGGAAGGTATTATAATCGAAGCCGGTGTAAATCTTGTCAGGTGGAAGTGATTGTGCGCGCATGCATTATGAGTCGGCAATGTTGCAGAATACGCATGCGCAACCAAACGAGGCTGAGCTAGTTGATTGGTCGACGAATAAAGCCGTACAAAAAGAAATGAGGGGTTCGGTCAAGATATACATATATATATATATATATATATAAGCCCCCAAAAGAAACGTGTGCATATTGATAATGGCATCTATAAGGATATATATATATATATATATATACATATATATATAGGTCTGTGTTTATGCTTTCGCAAAAAATACACGGAAATAGAAAAGAAATATTAATGCACATGTACATTTGAGGGTGGGCTGAAATGTTCATTTGAATACATCACATCCTCTGTTGCAGAGTTTTTTGACCAGTGGGTTCCAAGCACTGCAATACTAATGGAAGATGTGTCTTGACCATAAGACGGATTATGTTGAAAAATGAGCCTTATTTAATTGTATTTCCAACTGAGAATCTTATTCAATCTATGAACTTTTTCAGCTATTTCTCTAATATAAATATTATTAAACCTGCAGTATTAAAGAAGATAGACGTAAAGTAAGTAAATTTGGCAACCTTAGTCGAGGGTGACCCGAAGGCTCCCTTTTCAATAGCTACTACACCGATGTGTAGAAAAGGGCGCTACTCCGTTTCCTGGATTGTTCCACTTTTCCCGTGATCCTTACCTTATAATGCTGAGTGTTAAGCAAGGCGGCATCAAGTACCATTTTTTGAGTCTTTGGTATGACTCGACCAGGGATTGAACCCTGATCTCCTGGACCATTAGCGATGTGGCGGATAAATGTGTAAATGATTGCATAAAACACCGATCTACAAATTAATAGACGTTGGCTGTGGTCTGCCGAACGCTATTTAGTGTCACAGACATCACCAACTCCCAAGCGGAACCACATTTTAAAGCTATTAGGCGAGTTTTAGGTGAATAACTAAAAGTCAACTCAGCTAACTGGCTAACTTTATCCCTCAAATACAAGGTCTTTGACAAACACAATTCTTCCACAAGAAAATAAGAACTCTGAACTGCCGTGTTTGAGTTAAGAGGATTAATAACAATATTCTTTTCTTGAATAAATGAAAGAAACAAAGACAAAAAAAACAATTCAGGTAAAAGTCAGGAGCGAGAAAGTCTTTCTGTATCCCGGAGGAGCCCCTACTAAAATATCCGTATCCTGGACTAAGCCCACATAGAATATCTTTATCCCTGGAAGGGTCTTCCATAAAAATAGAACTAAATTGCGTATTTATCATAAACTGAATTGTTTGAAATACAACTGTTTGACTAAACTGAATAACTTGAAATAGAAATGTTTTCACAATTAAACTGTGTATTTACATTTAAACAGCGTACTTATGGTGAACTGAATTGTTTTAATTAGAACTGTTTGACTAAACTGAATAGCTTGAAATAGAAATATTTCAGATAAACTGTGTACTCATGCTAAACTGAATTGTTTCAAATGGAACAGATTATTGGCGCTATGTATGGCATGAAGTCGACTGGATGATGACATGATGACTAGTACACTAGTGACTGGACGCCGACTACGCTGATGACTTAGCTTTACTGGCAAATACGCCTAATCAAGCAGAGACACTACTGCATAGTTTGGAACGAGCCGCGGCAGGCATTGGCCTCCATGTCAATGCACACAAAACTGAATATATGTGTTACAACCAAACAGGCAACATTACCACACAAGACGGAGCCTCTCTGAAACTAGTAGACAAATTCACCTACCTCGGAAGTAGCGTCTCATCAACCGAAAAAGACATCGACACACGACTAACGAAAGCATGGAAAGCTATCGATAGGCTCTCGTCATATGGAAATCAGAACTGACCGATAGAATGAAACGCAGTTTCTTCAAGGCAGCGGTTGTATCGATACTGCTATATGGATGCACGACATGGACGCTAACTAAACGGCTGGAGAAGAAACTAGACGGCAATTACACAAGAATGTTGAGGGCAATATTGAACAAGTCCTGGCGGCAACACGCCACAAGACACCAACTATACGGCCACTTGTTCCCATCCCGAAAACTATACAAGTTAGACGAACCAGACATGCAGGACACTGCTGGAGAAGCAAGGACGAGCTCATAAGTGATGTACTCCTATGGATCCCCACATATGGCCAAGCAAAAGCAGGACGACCAACTCGAACTTACAGCAGCTATGTGAGGACACAGGATGTAACCCTGAAGACCTGCTAGAGGCGATGAATAATAGGGAGAGGGTCAGGGATATCAGTGCTGGCGGCACGACATGATGATGATGATTTGTATAAAAAAGGATTAAGCATTAAATAACCTACAAAGATTGATATGTGATAAAACCCAAACAAACAACCAACAGCCATCTGCGAAACGAAAATGATAACTAAAACTGAACTGTGCACTGTGAACTGTCTGCGAGAAAAGCTACTCCATGATGCTATTTTCTTCTCCTGGGATTCAGAAAGAATATGACGTTCTGTTCGAATTCTCAACGGGAGCTCCAATACGAAGATTTCCATGTGTTTGGGTGACACATTCATATTACTATGGATGAAAAACACAGCATTAAGTTATTATATCAAATAGGATTATTAGTGTTAGGTTGAAGTACTTGAAACCATGTAATTGTGAGCAAAAAATGATTAATATTGAATTGAATCATTAATATAAGATACAAATACTTTATATCTATCAGCTTTGAACAAAGATTTCTCCAGGAACTCGTTAAAAAAATGAATTTACGGAAAAAACTGGTTGTCGGCGATTACATATGAAAATAAGATTCTGTGTTAAATCACTTACAAGGGTTGACATGCCATAAAAATTAACTAACCAACCAATCATTGTTCTCTCTCTCTCTCTCTCTCTCTCTCTCTCTCTCTCTCTCTTATAGATACCTACTTATTCAGGCATATATATATATATATATATATATATATATATATATATATATATATATATATGTACAATAAACTTGGCATAAATGTCATTGAAAGTCATTTATTAGAGGGAAAACAAATAACAGTTAAGTTGTAGCCATTCTGATATGGACTGACAATTTCCATATTAGGGTAATGAACTGGTGGTTTCTGTGTCGAGCTATATTTCTTCGTATTATTTATGGCATGGAGACAGACATGATGGAAGGAAAATAGATGGTGAAAATATTTACAAAAGTTTGTTGATATACCCGAAGTCAAATTTCATAAAATACCAAAGGAACAACCAAATCACTATATAGTCATCCACAGACACTCTGTTTCGTTTATCACAACTCTTCAATGTGGCTAGACACGTAGAACACTTGAAGCCGGGATCGAAACTTTACGTTAGACTTAGTATCAGACCGCTCGGCTAACAAGTGTACCACGTCATCTACGGAATTATAAAGTATTAAGTAGAAGCGATCGTTTGTTTACATTGTTCAGATCGGGCCTCTTTAATGGCCCACCAATCCCGATGAATGCTATTGAAGAGTGTTGCTTGTAAGACATCCGATGCATTTACGAGTGTTCCAGAACTTGACACATGTTAAGTTATTCCAGACATCTTCAGATGTTCAAGTGATTAAAGATTTCAATCATCCATCTGATGTTTGTAAAAGATACTGATCCAATTCTCATAATAAGAAAAGATAAAACCTTCTAACATAGAGCGCGTAATAAGAATAATTATATATATATATTAATTAAATATATTTAATTCACAGAATTTAGACTGTGACCCCTGGGTTTCATGTAGTTTTTTGCAAAACAACAATCATCAGGAACTGCCTGATGATTGCTGTTTTGCAAAAAACTCCATGAAACCCAGAAGTTGCAGTATAAATTCCATGAATTAAATATATATATATATATATATATATATATATATATATATATATATATTTATTTATTATTATTATATAATAGCTCTATCCTAGATATTGAGCACTGTCCATATTGTATTGCAATTGGTTCGACAGAAACCCACAAAGTTATTTAGTGACTATCAATACTGTTATAATATATATATATATATATATATATATATATATATATATATATATATATATATATATAAACTTATTCTAATTACTCGTTACATTTATATATATATATATATATACGTGTGTGTGTTTGTGTGTGTGTGTGTCTGCGTGTATATACACAAACACTTCCACAAACACCTATATATAAATGCCTATCTAATCTATATTTTTTGTACTTGCATATATATACATTTGTTTGTACATATATATATATATATAGAGAGAGAGAGAGAGAGATGTTTACATATACGATGGTTTGCTGAAAAGTTCATAGGCTGACGAAGATATTCTTATATCATGTGAGCAAATGTGGCTTTCTTTTTTTTTTTTTTTTTTGCACTCCAATTTCTTCATCCTGTGGTATAGCAGTGCTTGGATCACATTGGTAAAAAAAAGTTGTCAAAAGCAGTTATAAAGCCATTTTATTAACTTTTAGCCCCTCTTCGAATATATATATATATATATATATATTTATATATATATATATATATATATATATATATATATATAGTGGTTATACAAAACAGTGGAAATACCAGGAAATTTCAAACACATTTATTTTAGTATAGATTTCTGATTGTAATCCTCCCGTAAAATCCAGCTTTGTGCAGCTCCTTTCTAATAGGTTTTGAGGAAACTGCTTTCTCGATATGGTCATGAAGTTCTGCAATAATTGTAGGAGGTGTATTCTTTTGATAGTTCCAAACAATCCGCGTAAGAATCCGACAGTCCTTCTCAGATAGATTTCGCCTTCTCCCAGGGTTTTATCTTCAGTTATGGGGTTTTCCTTTTATCTCAAATGCTGTCATTACTTTCGAGACAGTACTCCTTACTACACCAAATAATTCAGTGTTTTTTTTTTTCTTACACTAGTACATGCTATACGAGCACCAACAATTTTGACTTATTTTAAGTCTAATAGATCAGGCATTTTAATGAATTTTGATTTATTTCTTCGAATGATATCTGTAAAAAAAAACCCAACGATTTTAGAAGAATAAGATATGAAAAATTAATAATAAATAAATTAAAAAAAACATAAAAATAACAAACGCTGGATGGTTTTATAGGATTTTCAAAATTATGAGACTAAGATTCTAGGTGTTTTTATTATTTTGTCCAATATATATATATATATATATATATATATATGTGTGTGTGTGTGTGTGTGTGTGTGAGTGTGTATACATTCAATCTCACAAAACATAAAGGTTTACGACTAGCCAAAGAAATTTAAAAAATAAGTACCATCTCCACGTTGACACACTGTCGCATTAATTGATTTGGTTTCTTTGTTTAATGGCAAGTCAACCTTTGAAGGTTATTTAATGCCAAAACCATTCTTTTAGAAGAACAGGAGTGTTACTATTTAACCCATAGCTCGGATGATAAGGAGTTCATACCTTTCCCCAGGGTATTTGTCCGAAAGTGAACGTAATAGAGCGACTGGAGTTCGAACTCGCTACCTACGATTCCGCAGTCCATCACTTTAATCCTTACACCACAAATTGAAAGAATACAAGAAAAATGGAAGTGAACAATGGGAATGTGTGTTAGTCAGAAATTACAGAAAAAACAATGGTATAAGAAATTACAGAAACTAATAAGTGATAAAATGCAAAAAAAAAGAAAGCCATGTTGTTGTTGGTGTTTTGGATATGGCTGTAGCAGTGGTGGTGGTGTTTGTGGTGGGGAAAAATTTGAAATGAACAATTCAAGACTAAAAGATGAATCGACTATGCCGACCAATTATAAAGATTTCAATTCGTTCATATTTCCTTCGTTCACTCAATCTATTTATCTGTCACAGTTTCTCATATCTATTTATCGATCAGAGCTTCTGCACCAGCAGGATGTGACACAATGTCAATTTTTAAGAGAAGTAAAACTGGTTTGAATCCGAAGTTTTCCTTCTCCTGGAAACGTTGCCATGTTAAAATTAAAGAATCTGGTCTGACCTATTATTTACCAATAGCTAGTGGGAGAATATTTCGATATACACCTTTTTCGAGGGAATTAGCGCTATGAGTAATATAAACAGTCTTGATAAGGATTCGAACTCTGATGGCCATGTCTATTTCCGATGACGATATCCACTACAGCACGAGTGCTTTATCAATCAATCTATTTAACTTTCTCTCTCTCTCTCTCTCTCTCTCTCTCTCTCTCTCTCTCTATATATATATATATATATAAAATATATATATATATATATATACATATATATATATATATATATGTATATATATATATATATATATATATATATATTGGGCTCAATTTTAATTTTAAATAAGTGCTTGAACACTACAACTTATTATGTAAATTTGGATTCCGCAGTCCAGCACGTTAACCATTACACCACAAATTGAAAGAATTGCATTTTTTTCTGAATTCAGGCTAATCAGACTAAAATAAAACGTTTTATAGATTTATAAATTATTCTATATTCTGCTGCCATCCTCTCTCTCTCTATATATATATATATATATACATTTTCAATAATATCATGAACTTTTTCATTCTTATTTTTCTTTTAATCTATTTAATTTATCTGCGAGGATCATTAAATAAATTTCCAGACTTTTTTCTTATGGGCACTTTTATTGATAGTACACTCATGAAACTCTAGTCCCCTTCGGAGTAATCTCCTCCAGCTGCAATGCACTTGTTATACCATTCTAACATCTTCTGGAAGGCCCCATGGATGTCCTCTCGTGTGAGCGTGTCAATGACCTTCGTCACAGCGTCTTTCATCTCCTCAATTGTCTCATAATGAGCTTAGGGAATAACCAAAAGTCACAGGGAGCAAGGTTTGGACTATAGGGAGGCTGAGGAACTGTCTTGATGCCCATCTTGGTCAAATAGTCTGTGACAAGAGTGGAGTTGTGGACTGGTGCATTGTCCTGCTGGAAATGCCACTGATCCGATTTGAATAGTGCTGACCTCTTCCGATGGAATCTCTTCCTGAACTCCCTTAAAACCTCAACATAGTAACCCTAACCCTAACCCTTTGGCTAATCAACTCTGGTGTATTGACTTCCTTACTCCTCCCACACCTCTCACATCACCCCTCACAGACTCCCTGCCTTCCTTGAATCTCTTATGCCACTCAAAAACTTATGTTCGATTCATACAAGATGCTCCAAAAGTAGTCTGAAGCATTCCATACGTTTCTGTGGCATTTTTTCCAAGTTTAAAACAGAATTTTATTGCATATTGTTCTTCTAAAGTGTCCTCACGTCCAGATTGTATTTTTGAAATTCACCAGCTGTGACAATCAGGTTTTAGTAGGGTGTATTCCAATTGCTGCTGTAACTGTTCATTTGAATCTGAAATCATAAAAATTGGTCAGTCATCTCATTAGATCTATATCAATAACATACTGGATTGTCAAGAGTCTACGACAATTTTAAATGCATGTACCAAAAAAGTCTGGAAACTTATTGAAGGCCCTACCTATGTTCTCCTCATCAGTTTCAAAATATCTATTGTTTGGTTTCGTTTCTTTGGTAATGGCATATCACCCTTTGTGGATAATTTAATGCCAAAATCAACCTTGTAGTTGTATTATATTATCCATAGTCGAGAGAAGTAAAGGGGTCTTACCGTTCTTAAGAGTCATAATCCATAAGTAAATGCAATTGCGCGAGAGGAGCTCGAACTCATTACTACGATTTTGCAGTCCAGCACATTAGTAACTACGCCAACACATATCTATATATGTATGAACTATCCCATCTAGGCAAGGTATACTATCTATCTATCTATCTATGTATCTTATTTCCTATGTAAATGTACCCTTACCATTTTTCTTATTAAAACAGTTGATTTCATTTAAAGCAAAGTTTTATCCTTCCAAGCGGAACTTTATACAATCAATTTGCTAAGTATTATTGGTAGGCACATCCAAAAACTGCTTCTATCTATCTGATTACCAGACTCTACAGCCTTTACATATTGTTCGAAAAATAAAAATGTATGAATATATAAAAGCTGTTTACTCATTCCTAGACGGCAAAATATTTGTATTTTCGTCTTTATTTTTGCTGCAGAATTTGATAATAAATAATACCTAATGATATCCATTTTGACTGTATAATGTTCCATAAGAGATAACATGAGCCTAGAATCTTTGTGTTAGACAAAAATCAATTTATACAAAGATGATAAGGTTATTTATATTGATAGGTGATACTATATCTATCGACATATCAAACTCAGTCCGTTCATATCTATCTATCTATCTATTTATCTATCTATCTATCTGTTTAACTCATCATCTTCGTCTTTATCTAGTAGGTGGGGTCTGCGCGGTTTGGTGGGAAATGTGCTGGCTTTTAACATCTTCGTAAGCGAGTTCAAACTCCAGCCGTGCTTTTGTGGATTAACACTCTTGAGAAAGATTTGAACACATTATCTTCACAACTATATGTATAATAGCATTACTACTGTCCTTCTACAAGGCTTTGGCATTAAATAACCCTTGAAGATTGATATGCCATGAAAAATAAATAGACTAAACCATCTCCATATATTTATCTATCAATTGAACTT
>OY757913.1:107126098-107228598 GCA_963585895.1 Sepioteuthis lessoniana | reverse complement strand
TATATATAGAGAGAGAGAGAGAGAGAGAGTAAGAGGGGAGTTTTTTGCTATTCTTTTCTTGCATGGAGAAGTGATTTATCATATCTGATCTTTTTTTTTTTATTTAATAAATATATTGTCTTTTTTAATCCTTGGATTATATCATAAGACTGAGACGAGAAAAAGTAATTTAGAGAATTGTGATACAAATTAAATATAAATAGAGGAAAAAAACAAAACAAAACAAAACAAAACAAATAACAATAAAAAAGAAACGAAATAATAAAATTCAGAAAGAAAGAAAGAAAACAAAAAATTAGTAAAAGAAATAAAAGAACACACACACATTATATATATATATATATATATATATATATATATATATTTGGTCCAATGAGAGTAGAAATGAATACTCTAAGATGAATAGGCCCACAAGAGGATTTATTTCTTAAGTTATTTATTTTTCTTGAAGACGTGTATCTAGCATTTTATACGGTCCTCAGGAAATGATAATGGTTCATGTTGTCGTTTCTTTAGATTTATATAGTGTTGACTATTTTGATAAGGCCCTGGTTCTTTTTAATTCCAAGATTTGGGTAAAAGAATTTTCAAATAGAGCTGCTGGGTGATGGCTTTCTTTACTGCATCTTATCAGCAACTTCTCTGGTCCCCAAACACCATCGAGGTTTCCGAGGGCCCCTTCGGCCGGGTGTGGCTTTCCCTATCACATCTCGTCTACCTCCCCTCCAACTCTAACTGGAATTCGAACTCTCTTGACTTTTGTCTTGACTGAGTTATATCCTAGTTCAACGTCCACTCGATCGCCCACTCGATCTTTGAAATCGCATGTTTGATCGTTATCAAGCGGAAATAACTGTTCAAAGGTCACTCTCTTCCGGTGCATCAGTCTATGAGTGTAACATTGGAATTTTTTTTTAGCTCGTCCCATTTCATCAGCCAATTTCCGCCCACGCGATTTCCTCTCAAAACTGCCATCAGAATGTGTCACCTCCTTTCGGTGCATCACCTTGGAATGGCATTTTTGGCCGGGACGAAGGTCAAAATATAACACTTTTTTCTTTTTACAATTGCGTATTATATGTCTTTGTGAGTGAGAGTCTGTCTGTCTGTCTGTCTGTCCGTCTCTCTCTCTCTATATATATATATATACAGACAGACTGATTTATAGATAAGAAATGATGTAGATTGTGAGGTAGGTATATACATATATGTTAAATAGCAAACCCTACCAAAAGAAATTTCTCTCACTCTCTCTCTCTATATATAGTCATCCACAGACATATCTGTTTCGTTCTATCAGAACTCATCAGTGTGGCTAGACATTAGCTTCCCGTAGCTGGGATCGAATTAACAGCTGCCACCCGGGTAATGCAAAGCACTTCTAACGAACTGAGCTCACCTGTATCCGAAAGCGCAAAATGTAAACAAACGAATGCTAATACATAATGCGTTATAATTCCTGAGCTAACGTCAGCCAACGAAATGGCTGAGCGGTAAGATACTAAGTCTAACATCAAACGCCAATCCAAAGCTTCTAACCATTCCGCCACGAGCAGCCATTAGCTGCGAAGTAAATTTTAAACGGTTATGAATCACAATTACTATTGTTTGCATACATCCGTTCAACGGCTACTGAGACCTCAATTCATATATGAAGAGGCTAGCAATAAACGTTAATGGCAACACGATTACTTCTTCACCAGAGAACTCAACCTTACGGGGGTAGGGGAGTATGTATATACAGACATATTTATAGATATGAAATAATGAGGTGGGTATATACATATATTGAACAGTAAATCCCACCAAAAGAAATTTTATTGCTGTTAGTGTTGCTGTTGTTAATGTTGTTGATAAGTATGTCTTCAGTCCAGGATTTTAGGCAGACCATATCCACAAATCTAACGCTCTCTAAGTTTGCTGACACCAATGGGAGTCCAGTTTTCAAAATCCAGCATTGTTATTTTTATTTCTCCAATCAACTTCAGCCCAGTGTTTCTCTGAAGGAATCTATGTCCGTGGTCAGCGTTTTTCTACTTATTTTCATAACCACGATCCTAATTTAGAAACCTGTTCTTCAAGATGGCGTATGCAATGCCATCATGCCTCACCTGTCTCTAACCTTTAATAATACTTTCCTGTGACTTTCCTATGATTCTTCATTGGTCATATCGTTTCTCCTCAAGACGTTTATCACCGTTCGTAACATCACTGTGTACTTCTTATCTGCCCTTTAACTTGTGCTAAGAAAACTTTTATATTTCGATGATCCTGTGAGCTATGCTGATGTGGGCTATATCTGGCAGATCCAACGCAGATGGACAGGTCAACGTAAAGGAAGATTCATGCCCAATATATTTATTTAGCCATAGAAATCAAAAACAAAAACAAAAACAAAAAAAAAACAAAAACAAAAGCAAAACAAAAAGCTGATATATCTACAAGAATTTCTCAAAAGACACAGTAACTGAGATAAATTCTACGACACATTCTCGTTGTAACAGCAGTTAATAATAAGGTTGACGCTTCACTAAAGAGACGAGTGAATGATTCAAATAAATATTTTGTTAGTTTTTTCCCTGTTGTATCGAGGATTCGGATGATTGAAAAATTTTCTGCGAGCATGCGGTCCGCTCAGATTGTTCTTTACTTGCAAATTAACAGGAAATAATTTTATTCATATTTATTATTTTGTTAAAAGACCATTTTAAGAGCAGAACTCTAATGAAAATCTAGCTACGTTGTGCCATTTTTGGTTGTTTACAGGTGCAGACTTACGTGCTTGAACACACTCTCTCTATATATATATGCTGAGAGTATGGAAGGAAAATATTTCCTAAATTCTACTGGCCACAATCCTTGTCTTCAACTCTTAAGATACGAATTCTACGGTAAAAGAATTCTCTGATGAGACAGAATAGTTTTAAAATATTCTAATCGGCTTTAGAATATTTTACTCCCTTTTCAATTTGAGTACAGTTTTAAAAGCTCTATTCTACACACACACTTTATATATATATATATATATATATATATATATATATATATATATATATATATATATTAACGTATATGATTGTCAGTATCTCGATGGGCAGGTGCGAGACCATGCCAGTATTATTTGGTGTTTGAGCACTCTGGCGAAGGAATTAACAGCTGCCACCCGCGTAATGCAAAGCACTTCTAACGAAGTGAGCACACCGGTATCTGAAAGCGCAAAATGTAAACAAACGAATGCTAATACATAATGCGTTATAATTCCGGAGCTAACGTCGGCCAACGAAATGGCTGAGCGGTAAGATACTAAGTCTAACATCAAGTTATCCGGGTTTCGATCCCACCTTAAAGCGTCCTGCTTGTCTAGCCACACTGATGAGTTGTGATATAACGAAACAGTCTGTCTCTGGATGACAATATTAGTTTATATATATATTCATATATATATTCAACAGCAGATAAGAATCCAGACTATATATATATTTATTTATTTACTTACTCATTATATATATATATACATATATATATATATATATATATATAATTGAAATTTGAAGACAAGAGTGTCATAATTACGAAAAAAATTACAATTATCATCATCATCCTTATTATTATTATCATCAAGTACTGTTGATAGCATCGAATCACACGACATTCTCTCTCGCCTCATCAGTCCCTACGATTCAATGCTACTGGTATCTCCACTAGACGGCATCCAGTGTCCACACAGAGATGATGTATGTATGCTTTGCCAGTCGGCCAGCACTGAGTAGTCCCTTTACAGGAATCCAAGCGAGAATGTCGTTTTAGAATTCCGCCATACTTCTTCAGCTGTGCCCTGCAAGTCTTGTTTGTCTTAGAATATTTGAGTGATGGGAGGAAAGTGGCCGTAGAGCTGTTGTTTTGTGGAGTGCTACATGAAAGAATTTTTTTCAAAAATGCACGGAAGCATTCTTGTGTAGATCTAATCTTGCTTTTTTCTCCAAGCGTTTCGTTTGAGTCTAAGTGGTGCGATCATACCGTAGTAATGACAGGGTCACGGCTTGGAAGAAATCCCGTTTTATTTTATCAGAGAGATCAGTCTTCAATATAATCGATAGCCTGTCAATAGCAGTCCACGTCTTCTCTCTGCGTATGTTGATATAGCTTTCAGTCGAAGAGATATTACCACCTAAATATATGATCGAAGTGTTCTCAATATAATTAATAGCGCATACATATTTAAGTCAGATTAGCGTAGAAATAATCAACGGTGCCTGGTAATTGTCAATCACATTCCTATGTGTTCAGCATTGGTCTGATGAACACAAAGGGCAGTAACTGACGGTTCCCAAGCTGAGTTGGCTATTTCGACACTATTTCTACACAAATATATCAGTGCTGTCCTTACTTATATCTACTATATATTTTTTGGGATATATATATATATAATACACCAGTGACAAACTGTTTCGATGTATCACACATCTTCAGGTTGGCTTGACAAGCGAGATGCTCGAAGCTGGGATCGAAACCCGGTTGACTTTTACGTTAGCCGGAAATTCTACTGCACAGCCCCAAAGAATTCAAACGTTAGCGAAGGGGCTTTAACGCATATTCATCTTTTGTTTTGTTTACATATGTCCGCTTAGAGGCTATCGAGAGCTCAATATATATATATATATATACATTTATATATATATATATACATACCTGCCCATTGGCATAATATTACTGTGTTCTCTAATGTTCCGGGAGACCGGGGTTCAATCCCAGGTCGAGTCATATCAATAACTCAAAAATGATACTTGATTTCCACTTGCTTTACACTCAGCATTATAAGGTACGGATCAAGGGTAAGTGGAGCAAACCAGGGAAAGGAGTAGCGCTCTGCACTCCACTATCCTTACTTTTGCTATTTAAAGGGAGCCTTATGGTCACCCTCGACTATAGTCGGCCAACATATATATATATATATAGTTGTAGTGTTCATGATATATATATATATATATATTTCTTGTGGTCATAAATATATATATATATATATATGTGTGATCACAAGAAATCCCTAACCAGAATGTTCATGTAGTAAGCACAATCATCGGACAGCAATGTAGGTTTTATATTTGCCCTATAATAACAACAAGGGGCTCTTTTTATGCAAATCGTTATTTGTATTTATCATATATGTGTGTGTGTGTGTGTGTGTGTGTGTATTTGTGTGTAATGGTTGGAAATAGACTCGGGGAACCAAGTTCAAACCCTGGATCTGGCTGTTTGCATCCCACATAGTGTTAATATCCTTTTGTAATGGTATGTATCCAACTTTACTCCCTGAAGCTATTGGGGAAGAGTAAGGCATACCACCGGGTTCTTTAACTTTGGTGTGGTATCGTTCTGGGAGAAAGAAAACTGAATTCAGACCTGCTAAACTCCACTTTAAAACAGATTTTTGTCGCATCCTTTTCGAATGCAGGGTTTTGTACACACACACACACACACACACACACACACACACACACACACACACACACACACACACACACACACATATCTATATAAATAAAAATGAAAATGTTTGTTACTAACTGATAATCTTCAGTTTTATTGCACTAATTGGTTTAAAATTTTCAGAGAGTATTTTATTCGAATTCAGAAGTGTTTTTATATACTTATTATCAAAAAATATTACAATAATTTAAAAAAAAAAAATTTAAGAAGTCGTTTTTCTCCGACAAAACCCGGACACGAAAAAATAACTTCAGTTTTACAAGAATTTTACACGTAACTTTTTTTTTTTTTTGCTTAGTCATTTTCTTTCTTTGTCGGTTGACTTAAACAGAGACACTAAACTTTAAACCATATTTGGTTGGTTCAGTAGTAAGTAAATCTTTTTTTATTCTAACGAATTGTTTACAAAATATTTTTTGTGTTTAAATTCAACGAAAGACATCCATTAAAAAGTTCTCTTTCTTCAACCATATTTCTTGGTTCAGTAGTAACGAATTGTTTACTAAATATTTTATTTTATTTTTTCAATATGACATTTTTTTTCTCTGAAAGTTCAAAGATCTTCTATATGAATAAAAATGTAAATGTTACGAACCGATAATCTCCAGTTTTATACAACAAATTGGTTAAAATTTTTTAGAGAGCATTTTATTCGAATTCAGGAGTGTTTTTATATACTTACCAGCAGTACCCGGCCACGCGTTGCTGTGGCTCAGTTTGTTTAAATAAAAAAAAAAAAGAACATGCGTGTTTCTAATATGTTTAATTTTCCAATACTTGAATAATAAGTATATAAAAACACTCCTAGATTCGAATGGTATAAAACTGGAGATTATCGGTTAGTAACAAACATTTACATTTTTATTTGCCTAGATTATCCATCATCATCATCATCATGTCGCGCCGTCTGCGCGGATATCCCTGACCGTCTCTCGCCATTTCTCCCTATCACTCATCGCCTCCGGCAGGTCTTCAGGATTACAACCCGTGTCCTCACATAGCTGCTGTATGTAAGTTCGTGCTGGTCGTCCCACACTT
The DNA here is from genome assembly GCA_963585895.1 of Sepioteuthis lessoniana. NCBI lineage: Eukaryota > Metazoa > Mollusca > Cephalopoda > Myopsida > Loliginidae > Sepioteuthis > Sepioteuthis lessoniana. Next base: position 107,222,073 of record OY757913.1, on the reverse strand, counting down.
GCACATCCATGAGTGGGGGTCCACAGGAGTACATCGCTTATGAGCTCGTCCTTGCTTCTCCAGCAGTGTCCCGCGTGTCTGGTTCGTCGAACTTGTATAGTTTTTGTGATGGGGGGCAAGTGTCCGTATAGTTGGAGTCTCGTGGGGTGTTGACGCCAGGACTTGTTTAATACTGCTCTCAACATTCTTGTGTAATTTCCGTCCAGCCTCCTCTCCAGCCGCTTCGTAAGCGTCCATGTGGTGCATCCATATAGCAGTATCGACACAACCGCTGCCTGGAAGAAACTGCGTTTCATTTTATCTGTTAGGTCCGACTTCCATATGATCGAGAGCCTATCGATAGCTGTCCATGCCTTCGTCAGTCGTGTGTCGATGTCCTTCTCGGTTGATGAGACGCTGCTTCCTAGGTAAGTGAATTTGTCGACTAGTTTCAGAGAGGCTCCGTCTAGTGTGGCAATGTTGCCTGTTTGGTTGTAACACATATATTCGGTTTTGTTTGCATTGACATGTAGGCCAATGCCAGCTGCAGCTTGTTCCAGACTATGTAGTAGTGTCTCTGCTTGATTAGGCGTATTCGCTAGTAACGCCAAGTCATCAGCGTAGTCGGCGTCCGTGATTGTTTTTGCGGGGTACCTTTTGCTTCTTCTCTTAGTCAGCTCAAAGCCATTTTCTCTGATTTTGTCGATCGAAGTCCTAAGCACATAGTCTAGACAGATGATAAAGAGGTACGGGGCTAGTGTGTCTCCTTGTAGTACTCCTGCAACAATGTCGAAGTATTCCGTGTCTCCATCTGGTGAACGTACTTTTACTTTGGTGTTTCTGTAGAGAATCATTATCGCTGCTACGGTTTCTTTTGGTAGGCCGTAAGCTAGTAGGATTTGCTCCATCTTCCCTCTGTGTATGGAAAGGCCAATTATTGGAAAATTAAACATATTAGAAACATGCTTTTTCTTTTTTTTCCATTTAAACTAACTGAACCACAGAAACGTGTGGCCGGGTACAGTTAGTATATATATATATATATATATATATATATATATATATATATATATATAAAGTGCTACAGGCTTCTTTGACGTTGTTGCAGGAATCTTGCAAAGATTTAAATAAGCATCAGATACGTTTGAAATCTTCCTAGATTACGTTGTACAAACGTCAGCAGATTTTATAAAAGAAAATGATTTCACATTTTAAAAAGAAAAGAACTGATCAGCATCTCACAGAAACTATGACAAACGTAATCAACGAAAATGACTTTGTGCTTCTCGAAAATACAGCTGCTCAAGTTGAATATCGGCTCCTTAACCTTGGAACAAGCAGCAAGATTTATTGGCCTCTACGTGAACGCAGATAAAACAAAGTTTAAGTGTTTAAACTAGATGGGGCCATCTGCGCAGTAACCGGGAAGACACAGAAACAATAGATCAGTTTACATTCCCCGGCATTAATATCTAATCTACTGAACACGATGTGAGTATAAGTTTAGAAAATATATAGACTACTATTGACAAGTGTTTGATCATAAGGAAGACTGATCTCTCTGATAAAATAAAGCGGTATTTCTTTCAAGTTGTTGCCGTCTTCCTACTACAGTATGGCTGCACAACTCTAACGAAAGACACGGATAAAAGGGTTGGGTGGTAACTACACAAGAATGTTACGTACTATTTCAAAGAAATCCGGGAAGCAGCACCCTGCAAAACAGCAGCTCTACTGCCACTTGCCTTCAATTTCGCAAACTATCTAAATAAGAACAAGATATGCAGGGAATTATGGACGGTCTCATGAGTGACATTCTCCTTTGGACTCCTACATATGGACACACCAGTGTTGACCGACCAGGACAGACATATCTGCTCTGTACGGGCACTGGATGTTGTCTAGAGGACCTGCCAGAAATTATGTGTGCGTGTGTGAGTTTGAGAGAGAGAGAGAGAGAGAGAGAGAGATATGGTCTCCGTACTATCAGTACGACTTGATAATATTTTTTATAAAGGTTGTCTGAGTGTAATGCACCGTAATTTCAATCTATAGTTTTGATATATCATCAATTTTTCGGAATCTTCAGAAAAAAGAAAAAGAGAGAAAAGGGAACAATATATTTCAGTTTAAATAGTATGACTAAGTAAATACAGTTTGTTTATCTTCTTTTTTTTAGATGCTGTTATTTTGCATATTGATTTGGAAAAACGTATCTATTCAATGAAATAAATTTGTGAGTGCAAAGGTTGAATCGGTTCGTGAATATAGGAAATCTTTGATATTTTATATTCAGAAATTCAAAATTTTTATTTGTTTTCTATTTCGCTTGGACAGAAAAAATTACTTGCACTGCAGACGTCTCTCTTAAGGTGTGTTATTTGTCTTTACAACTAGCAAAATTCTAACGAAATAAATTTTATAGAAAAAAAGAAAAAACAAAAGAAAAAAAAACAAACAAGAAACCACCCCCAAAAAAAACAATAAAACATACTAATATATAGATCAAACTTGCAGAATTGAATTTTTTAAGCATTGATCTTTCTTTCATTTTTTTTTTTTCATTTTATTTAATAAAAGAAATAAGAGAAAAGTCCAAATTCTACGAAGTCTGAAGAGATTTTGCCCCAAAAATAAAGTTAATAAAAATGGCTAAAGAAATCATCGGAGTTATGGGATTAACAATGTTGGTGCATTTTTTCTTCCTTTTCGTTTATGTTTTTTTTTCTTTTTTTTTTTTTCCTTTTGTATATTCTACTACATTTTATCTTTTGGAATCGAAAGACTGCCACACCCAAATTTGAAGACCAGCAAAGCCAGAAAGTAGAATGCACAGCAAGAAATGGTGGACGTGTTTTTGGTCAGATTGACGACTGATAATAAGACGAGACGTTCATTGGTCGATCAAAGACCAACGAAAAATGAAATATGTCTTCTTCTTCTTCTTCTTCTTCTTCTTCTTCTTCTTCTTCTTCTTCTTCTTCTTCTTCTTCTATCCTTTATTTGGCTGTTGTTTAGTCGGCTAAGGCTGCAGAATACACCGACTGCCTCTCTGCGGAAGGGCAAGACCCCACCACCTAAAAAAAGTGCCCTGATTACGACATTAGGCCATCTGAAGATATGGCTTCAGTAATGCTGGAACTTTGGGGAATGTGAAGCATCCCTTTATTGTCATCACTCCCTGGTCCACTCAGGGTCCCATCTATGGGTCAAATAGAAGTGTTTGATATTAAAACTCTGTGCAAACAAATGAATAATGCTAAATTGAATTGTTTGAAATAGTAGTGTTTGATGATTTAGCTGTGTAAACAAATGACTGATGATGTATCAATTAAATGTGGAGTAAAAGAAAAAAAAAGAAAGAGAGACAGGAGAGGGGTATGATAAATAAAGTGGGGCATTAGAATATATGAATGAATGGGAAGTGGTTTAAGCATATAAAGACCAATAACTTGCCTTCTGAACTTGAGCCTGAAGAACTGAAATTCATGTTCTGACGGAAGATATTAGACTGCTCTGGAGAAGAAGTTGTTTGAGTATAACTTCTGTTACTAACGTGGTTATGAAGAAAACATAGATAATTTATTTGTAAAATATCTGTCTTCTATCAGCAGTGACTCTAATATCGACTGTACGGTTTCTAAGGATTCAATTTCCAACAGTAACTCGAATAGAAATAGGTAAGGATTAATAATTATTCCATGAGCATTCCAACCTGGAATCCTGTTTGAAAATAGATAGATATATAAAATGTAATCGGTCGTTTCATGACCTGTTTGGCTGAATTGTTGATGGGCAATAGCAATGTAGAAATGGGTATTTAACGGCTTGAATTCAGGCCATCCAGGTATATTCACTTCGATGTACAAACGCCGGTTGCCCATGTTCTAAAGGCTGAAGTCGTGTATCGAGTTTGCATGTAACGCATACAGAAGCTCTGTATGATCATATATGAATGGTATGAGAAGGAAACGAAAAGTTCTCGGCCAGACCAAATCTCTTTTATAATCAAAGTTTTATCAATTTGCTAATAACTAAAAAACTGAACTTAGAAGTATTTTCTTAGACATTCGCAGAGGAAATTACAACAAAATAATATTATTCACAACTAGTTTCGCTCAGGAAAACCAAAATGTATAACATCTATCTCACTGTCTCTATTTTTCGATTAATTTTTTTAAGAACAAAAATAAATTATACCTGTTTATTCCAGGCTATTTCTTCATTTATGCTAGTCTGAAAAAAAGGGAGATAATTCCTTCTTGTTCTCACGAGAAGTCCGATCTCTGAACACCTACTTCATCGTCAATTTCGGGACTTCTTTTCTTTACAACCTGTTTTCTGCATATCATATACTGAATGGCTAATTGCAACATAAAAAGTGAGGCAAGTTTTAATCAATGCAAATCTCGGCTGATGAAGAGTTATAACAAATATACTCTTAAACTTGCCCTCTTCCGAAGGGTGATACAGTCAGTATACAAAATCAGCTCAACAGCCTATAGAACATTACGAGCAAAATCATTATGGTTCACGGTAGAAAACCTAACTCTCGTCTTCAACGGTCGAATACCCGAATGGCGACTTTTCAAAATCCTCAAATTCAAAGAACCATCTCTTCTGAGCATGACATCATCCACACTCTATCCTCATCTCCTGCCTGGGGGTTTATTATGACAAATGGTGATTGTCATATCCTTTCCGCACGAGCGTAGAAACTGCACCGAATGAATATGCTCCTGGAATAAGAGACTCGAATAGTTCAAAGCCCCACCAAACTGAATGATAAAATATAATTAACAAGAAATGATTGATATAAAAAAAAAATTCCTTAATTATATAACATATGCAGCTGTTGGACACTCCACGAGAGGGGACTTACACGTCACCATGCCCTTGATACACACACCGCATACTACCAAAACTTCCTCCATTTTTGTTCAGACTATTTCGACATAACCTTGCCGGCTCTAAAAAAATGTTCTGTCCCTCGTAGGGTCTTGCTCGCACACAGTGGCGGGCGGTATGGAGATTTAAGAACAAGTGGGAATTATGCCCCAAGTTCTAAACTGGCAGAGACATAAACAACCGCATTTTTGAAGAAAAACGTTAAAAATGGCCACCGCTGGTGAGTGACATACGTTTTACGGACTGATTCTGCGAGTTTCGGATAAATCATATCTTGCAGTGTATCTATATTCAATAATTTTCAGCTACGTTTTAGCCCTTAAAATTCAGAGAGTTCTACGAGTGTGCTCCGATTGAGTTCCAGGCTGAAAAACAGTTTTTATCAGTTATTTAGCAGCTTGGCAATAACGATGAAGAAATCGTGATTTCTCAGCGTAATTTAGGCTTTTGTATATACGTATTTAAAGTTAGCGGTACAAATAACGACTGCTAAGATTTTTTAGAGTTGATGACTATTTAAGTATGCGATATATTCAAAGATAGTTTCACTTTTCGAATGGGGTGTCCTCGTGGTGTAATGGTTAAAGCGATGGACTGCAGAATCGTAGTAAGTACTTCAGTCGCGCAATTACGTTCACTTTCGTGCAAATACCCATGGGAAAGGTATGAACCCTCTTATCCTCCCAGCTATGGGTTAAATAATACCACTACTGTTCTTCTAGGAGAATGGCTTTGGCATTAAATAACCTACAAAGGTTGATATGCCATTAAACAAAGAAACCAAACAAAACCAAACCGAAATCAAACTTATTGAATAAAATGCACAAGATCTTGTGGTAACAATTAAAATAACTTAAAGAATTATCTAAACAACTCAAAGCATAGAGATATAAAGTGAATTACATAAATAGATTGATAGGTTAATAGATGTTTAGATAGCAAAAGGTTAGATGGATAGAGAGATAAATAGCAAACTATATATATATATATGTGTGTGTGTGTGTGTGTGTTCATAAAAAGGTAAATATACATGCATACAGAGATACAGATAGATGCATAGATAGACTGGCGACTATGAATAAAGGGTATTTTCGAATAAACGTTTGTATTAGTGAACTAAAGCGGTATTTTGTGTTCGTCACTTTTTCTCACGACCAGGTTACTACGGGGGTCCGACTGGAATTTAAGGCGTAATATAGTAAAATAATACATAAGCAGATGTATTGATAAATAGATAGACAGTTTCATATATATATATATATATATATAGAGAGAGAGAGAGAGAGAGAAAGAGAAAGAGGGACTGAGAGAGATGTATAGGAACACACATACACACATATATATATATATATATATATATTAATGTGTTTGATCTCGCACTTTGGGATTTAGTCACCAAGTTGATACGAAAACCGGAAGATATAAACCTAAAGCCGAAGCAGATATGGGTTTTCTGTGAATCACAGTATATATTTCACGAGATTTCGTAATTCAGTCTCACTTTTTATTTTTTACCGGTTAGGATGTGAATACGGAACAAGAAAGCAAAGATCCGATAAGAAATTATTCCTCAAAGAACAGAAAAAACATCCCTGTTGACTATTTCCTCATGCATCCATGGCCCCAGAGGGTAAGCGGTTTCAGAATAAAATTGCGAAAAGCTCACCAGTACAGCAGTCGACTGTTCACAATGCCAGGGACAGTCATTTGCTGACTAAAGGACATCGAAACGAGGTTAACGAAAGCATGGACAGCTATTAATAGGCTATCGATTATATGGAAATCAGACCTAACCGATAAAATGAAACGCGGTTTCTTCCTGGCAGCGGTCACATCGATATTGCTATATAGGTGCACTACATGGATGCTAACAAAACGGCTGGAGAAGAAACTAGACGGCAATTACACAAGAATGCTGCGTGCAATCTTGAACAAGTCCTGGCGGCAACACCCCACAAGACACTAACTGTATGGCCACCTGCCTCCTATCACGAAAACTATTCAAGTTAGACGAACAAGACATGCGGGACACTGCTGGAGAAGCAGGGACGAACTCATAAGAGATGTACTCTTATGGACCCCCACACATGGCCGTGCAAAAGCAGGACGACCAGCACGAACATACATTCAGCAGCTGTGTGAAGATACGGGATGTTGTCCTGAAGACCTGCCTAGGGCGATGAGCGATAGGGAGAAGTGGCGAGAGAGGGTCAAGGATATTCGTGCTACCAGCGCGACATTATGATGGTGATGATGATAATTTGATAATAATGCTACACACACACATTTTAAGCTGGTGACTACATCACAGACAAACATTGGAATACGGCTATTACATTATAGACATTTATTTGAAGTTGGTGACTATGCTACAGACATACGTTGGTAGCTTGTGATTACGTTTCAGATATACATTGAATATGATGATTACGTCATAGACATTCATTTGAAGCAGGACTTTGTGCTACAAACATGCATTTCGAGCGACTGACATTGTTAAGAACATTTTGGTTACTACGCAACACTCGATAGAGTCACAAATACCAACTGCCGGGTTTGTAAGTATCTAAATAATCATTACAGAAGAAAGTGTATAGCAATACTACACCTTTGGGTGTGGTAAATCTTAAGGGTTTCTCAGAAGATCATTATCTTTTTAAAAAAGTATATTACAAATACATGTATTTACAATACTTTTTATGCCGATCACATTTCTGTGCATAAACAATGGATTTTGCTGCTGGGAATTTACCGTAATTTAAATGTTAGATAAATGGCCTCAAGTCTTGAAAGCTCTCTAACAAGGAGGTGGGGTTTTTCTAAATTTTGACGCAAGAAACCCTAGGCGATACTTTTTCTGATTCCTGTAACGGTATCCTGCAAGGGTTCCATGTATATTTGTCCAGAGGCTTTGTGCAGAAAGTGGAAGTTTCAATAACACATACATGGTTGCGGGATAGAAAATTTTTTTTTTTAAATATTTTAGTGTGTAGACCAAATAGAAGATAGTTGACAAAATATTGACCACCTTTCTAAGTTAAAGAAATAGCAGAAAATATAGAATGTAATCTACTATTGAACAGCCTGATTGGCTGTATTATTGCCGAACAATAGCGATGTAGAAATGGGGATTTACCGACGGAAATTCAGACAATTTGGTTTGAGGTACCTATAGTTAGCAGCATAAATACTTGACTCACGGGCACTAAAGGTGAAAATGATGACACTGTAGAGGGATATCCAGCTAGTTGCTCGACTGTTCCACTTCGAACCTTTCCTGGAAGTCCTGTTTTTAAGCCTATCAAACACTTTATACAATATGCAAAACGATGACCCTTGAGAAAAAGTAATCACAAGTGTAAAGTGGATGTTGAACATTGATCTTACTGATCCAGACCCCAAAATGAGCCACTGAGTTGTTCATGTACGTTAAGGTTATTGAAATTTATCGAAATCACATACTGATTATAATAGAGAATTCATATCATTTACTAAGCTTTTATTTATTAGTCTTGAAGATTATCATCGCCGCTTAATTTCGCTGATTGAAGAAGAATCGGTCGTTTAAGTGTGACCTAACTGTAAGTGTTGTGTAATATAATTAAGGACTCGGGTTGATTGTTTTAATAGTTAGTTGTTTCCTAGCTAGATTTAGAGGTCGACCATAGGACAGTTGAAAAGGAGGAACATATATGAGAAAGATGCTCGTGGCAGGCATAGAAACAGAGAGAGAAAGAGAGAGAGAGAGAGAATAAGGAAGATGCAAATGAGAAGGTGAATGAAAAGAGGGGTTCACCAAGTCAAGGTCAGTATAGCAGCGGACGCCCGGGTTATAAATAGAAAGGTATCATCAGCGATGGGTTCTGATTGTTTGGAAGGAATTCAAACGGAGGAGCCGTTAAGGAGGACGTGGGATAGAAAATAGAAAAAGGAAGAGTTGGACATTAGCCATGGTGGTATGAAGACGGGCTAAAAGTTACAGCACCCATTTTTGAGTTAGCTTCGCGTAGGGGCCAACCTACATTAGCACGCTGGACCAAGCGGTCCTTATGAAGAAACCTGAGCACCAGGAGAACTACAGCGGCAAACTAGAAAGATAATATCAAGGTCTGTGCCTGCTCTATCTCTTCTTACGTTGGTTTATTTTATGCATCTAAATCAGTCGATTTAGTTTATGCTTTGTTTTTCTTTCTTCAGCGACTTCGAATAAAGGGTAGTTGAGAATAAACTTTTGTATTAGTGAACCAAAACGATGTTTTGTGTGTTCGTTAATTTTTCTCAAATCAGGTTACAACGGGGGTCCTACTGGAATTTATGACGTAATATTACATTTATAGACTCGTTGCAACTGTGATGGTAAAAATGTCCATGTGGTGCTGTTGCGCGACAAGGCGCTGCTGAGGACTGTGGTGATGCTAGCGTCTACTTGATGACGTAGAATTACAAACGTCGATATGAAAACTGTAACTTTACACTTGTATTTTCCTAGACACAAACCTCATGAAGCCCAGTCGGTAGAATACGCGGACTGTTTCTCTACAGAGAGGTAAATACCCCATCACAAGTGTTCTTGATATGACATTATCAATCTGATGGTAAGGCTCCACTAATGCCGAGTTTTTGGGTAAATAAAACTGTTTGTCCTTTAAAGCCGTGCAAACAAATGACTTATTTTGAATTGAATTGTTTGAAATAGAACTGTTTGCTCATTTAACTTTGTGTAAACAAATGACTGATGTTTGATTGAATTATAAGTAATACATAGCAATATTTGGAACCATTTAACTTTGTTGACTTATGCTAAATTGAATTCTGTGAAGAACTGTTTAATTATTTAACTGTGTGTATCTACAAATTTTGTTTACAAATCATATATTTAACACATCTTTAAAAACAAGATTTGGCATTAAATAACCAATCATAAAATCCAACCAAACCGACCTCATGCTTCTTATAGCGCTTGCAGTTACGTAAGAACCCCCCCATCATAGAATTGAACCAGCGCACCGTTTCTTAATTTTAGTGATATAACGGGAACCAGTGCTTGATCCAACAAAACTTAACCGTTAGCAACTTTTGTTAATATTTATATAAACTAAAGGTAGACTGTTCTAAATTAACTCTGAATGTTTTCCAATTCAGCTATTATTGGTTTATTTACAGCTAAATAAAAAAAAAAGGAAAAATAAAAAAAAAAAGGGAGTATGCTCTAAGAGGGCTAATTCCACATTTTTTGCGAGGGGTAGTAGTAGTTTTTTCAGTCATTTACGAAATACGCAGGAGCATACGTCAACAAGATACCAAATTTGCACGCTACTATCAAAATCAAGTTTTACAGAAATGTCCAAATTTAATCTTGTCAAATTCCTTATTTTTACGGGAATACGACGAAATCACGATCTGAACTTCCGTCATCTATAATTATTACAGTAAACCACATATATTACGAGGCTGTATCTGATTTTGTTTGGTTTCTTTTTTTAAAAGGCATAATAAACCCTGTGGGTTATTTAATAACCAAACCATCTTTTTAGAAGAAGGTTTGTTGTACGAGGATCATTAAATAAGTTTCCAGACGTTTTTCGTATGAAACTCTAGTCCCCTTCGGAGTAATCTCCTCCGGCTGCAATGCACTTGTTGCAACGTTCCAACAACTTCTGGAAGGCCCCATGGGAGTCCTCATGAGTGAGCGGATCAATGACCTTCGTCACAGCCTCTTTCATCTACTCAATTGTCTCATAACGACAGCTTCTGAGCTTAGGGAATAACCAAAAGTCACGGGGACCAAGGACTGGACTATAGGGAGAGTGAGGAACTGTCTTGATGCCCATCTTGGTCAAATAGTTTGTGACAAGGATGGAGTTGTGGACTGGTGCATTGTCCTGCTGAAAATGCCACTGACCCGATTTTGAAGAGTGCTGGCCTCTACCGACGGAATCTCTTTCTGAACTCCCTTAAAACCTCAACTTAGTAACCCTAACCCTAAACCTTTGGCCAATCAACTGTGGTGTATTGACTTCCTTACTCCTCCCACACCTTTCATCATCCCTTACAGACTTCCTGTCTTTGTTGAATCTCTTATGACACTCTTATGCCACTCAAAAACTGATACTCGATTCCTGCAAGATGGTCGAAAAGCAGTCTGAAGCATTACATACGTTTCTGTGGCATATTTACCTAGTTTAAAATAATTTTATTGCATATCGTTCTTCTAAAGTGTCCTCATTGCATTTTTGAAAGTCAACAGCTGTGACAATCAGGCTTTAGTAGGGTGTATTCCAATTCCTGCTGTAGCTGTTCATTCGAACCTGAAATCATAAAAATTGGCCAGTCATCTCATAAGATGTATAGCAATAACATAGTGAATTTTCAAGAGTCTACGCGAATTTTAAATACCTGTATAAAAAAGTCTGGAGACTTATTGAATGCACCACGTACTATTTAACCGATTGCTGGCGGGAATTAGGGGGTTCATATCATTCCCAAGGGTATTAGTCCAAAAGTGAACGTTATCTTTAACAGGAATTCGAAGTCGCTGATTATGATGTAGTCCAACACGTTAACCACTACACCTCGGGAACTCACTGCCTTATGACCTTCAGGTAAAACAATATAATCATAATTTTATAATGTTCCGTGAAAGGGGGATCCTCCCTCATTAGTTCGATCTAATTCTCGTCTCCACTTTTATAATGTTCTGTAAGGGGAGGTAATTTTGGCCAATACTTTATAATCTGTTCAGTCTTGTACAATACTGAATACTGAGTATTGAATGGCAACTCAATACTGACTCGCAATGTTACATTTTACCGCACAGGTATTTTTTCGCAGGCCCTAACAAATGGGTGAGTGTGGCACAAGGCCTGTTTAAGGTGGGTCTGAGCACAGGACCGTTAGTCAGAAAATGCCTCGGGCCGTGTCGGCATTCTCTTAAAAAGGGTATCTCAGGCACCCGGCGATAAACTAAGCCCTTCTGACGACAGTTAAAGCTTGAGGGGACAGCCCCCTGAAGCTCGAGGACCGCCGGTCTTAGCTTGTGTGACATGACTACTGGCTTCCTGGAATCCCTGACAGATGGGGTGAACCGACTGCCACCGGAGCCATACTTGTACTGCTATTTTTTCTCCACAGTTAAGTAGTTGTAATATAAATAGGTAAAAAAATATAACCAAGATATGAATATATGAAGTATACATAGGGAATCCCGAAAACACTCGAAATTGGTTCAGGTACGAAACTTTTTATTACCTTTTTGAGTTTAAGGTTTTTCGATATGAGGAAAGAGAGACACAATTTCTTTCTATGCTGACTTTTCCATCTGAACCCCACCACGTGCGGCACCCTTGCCGCAAACTACTTGTCTGGCCTCGGCGAGCTCCGAAAATCGACTTTCTCGTTCGGAGTTTAAATCTCAACTAACTGTTTTTTTTTTCAAATTCCCAAATCCTCAGCGCTTCTGGGCATGACGTTATTCACGTCCCCGGTTACATTTCCTCTCTGGGTTTTTTTATTGTAACATTTCTGATTGTCACATCCGCCCCGCGCGCGTGCGTGCGTGAACACCTGTACTCAATGTGTGCACCTAACTAACCCATGCACTAAGCGAAAGGCTCTCAGCCTAACTAAACAGAAAGATAAGATATACAAAACGAGAATTGATAATATAAAAAAAATCCCTCCGCAATTATATTACATAGTTTCATTTATTGCAATCTTACACTAATTATTCTAACATTAATCATTTGTTTGAAGTGAAGAGGTTACAAGTATTGCTATTTAACACTATTTATTCTATTCACCATTATTCATTGATTTGCACACATTCAAAAGTTTCAAAGTATAGCTAGGCAATAGCAATAAATCGATATTGCAAAAGGGTAAATGGATTCAAGTATTCTACTCTAATAGTTTTATTTGCGCACAGTTTAAAGCGCTGCAATTCAATTAAATTTAGGCACACAGATAAACGGTTTCAAGTATTGTTAATCAACACAAATAATTCTATTCAACATTACTCATTGGTTTGCACACAGTTAAATAGTTCTATGGCCTTTTTGGTTGTTTTGGGGTGTTACAACATACAATGAGAAAAACTCCATTTAAAACAGAACAAACAAGGAACAACTAAAATTTAAACAATTTTTCATAAAATAACAAAGCGTCAACTTTGATTTGAATGTTTTGAAGTTCCCTTTTACAAGCAGTAAATTTTCAAAGTGGTAGAAAGTCAGATGTTAGGAGAAAGGGGGAAAATAGGAAAATATTTTTAAAGAGTACTTATTCCTTTTTTCTTTCTTTCTTTTCTTTTCTTTCTTTTATGATCAGTTAGTGGAACTTGCAGAAAAGTTGTTTCAGCTCTTAACTCGAGGGCGGACGTTACTTCTCACTTGATCACTGTATCTGTGTGCTTCCTTGGGTCTCTTTTGTCCTCACTGCCCCGGTTCACTGAAATCCCGAGTATTTATCTCTCCCCACCGACTCCAAACTCGTCACTCCACAATCCTTCTCATTTTTGGCGCGACCGCTTCCCATTTTGGCTACTTTAATTTTTATAATTTTTCTTTTTTTCTGATTTCTAACCGGATGGGTGCATGGAGACGATGCGTTGCGACGCGTTTATACATTTTGTATGTGGCAGCCGACGAGTCAACCTCCAGTTGGGAGTTTTATTGTTAATTCATAAATCCTTACAGTTCCAGTATTGCGATGTATCACTAACAATTCAATTAAATATCCGTCATTTGTTTACATACAGTTAACTGATCAATTATATTTCTAACAATACAAATTAATGTAAGTCATTAGTTTTCATGCAGTTTAAACGTCAAACAGTTCTTTTGACCTTTTGACTGTAACACTTGAGTTAATAAACAGTTAACTTTATTTCAGTGTGTAACTTTTCCTTACGACGATACAACACTGCATCAGAGTGGATCTGGGAGTGCTCGCACTGAAGGAGCAGTCCACATTCTCCAACGCTCCTACATTACAGGAACCTCACAATCAGGTGGATTAATATCATATCCAGAGCACTCTTTTGTAGGGGGAGTCTTACCCCTCCGCACTGATGCAATCTGTGTATTCTACAGCCCAAGTTGACTTTGCTGTATTATTGTTTAGGAAAGATTATTTGTTAATTGAAACCATATAATTAGATACAAGTAAAGGAGTATTATAAAATAGAAAGAATTCTGGCTTAGTGGGTCTCCAATGGTGCGGGAGACCGGGGTTCAATCCCAAGTCGAGTCATACCAAAGACTTAAAAATGGTACTTCATACCTCCTTACTTAACACCCAGTAATATAAGGCACGGATCAAGGGTAAAGTGGAGCAATCCAGGGAAAGGATTAGCGCCCCCCAACACCTCGGTGTAGTAGCTATTGAAAAGGGAGCCCTCGGGTTGCCTTCGACGACAGTCGCCAACTTTACTTACTTGCTATTTTGTATTGATTATTAGTATTAGTGTTAAACTCTTGAAACCACTCAACTATGTACAAATTTTTGGTACAGGGTGACTCAAAATAGATGCAACCTATTAATATGATAATTCCTATTGCATCAAGTCATCCTTCATCTGAGTCTTAAAAAGTAATCATATCACTCCAGAAAGGTCAAACCAGATAAGAAGGACGGAAATTGATTGACTTTCCCATACTGTGCACGTGAAAGACCAAGTTTTTGGACATGTCTTTAAAGAGACTTTTCCGGACTCCTTCCGACAGAATCTCTCACAGCATCCACATGATCAAGAAATCTTTCAGTCAACCTCCTCACTAGATCTAGGATTTTCTGCCTTCTTTTGGAGGTTGTTAACTGATTCTGTGACTAGGAATGTGAGTACCCAACGATAATTTTGGCTCTTGGAAGGAAAAGTTAAACTTCCTGCGAAATTTTGCTTGCATAGTTGTGTTTTATAGTATATCATAATAATGCTATAAAACACAACGAACCATTAACGTTAGGAAGAAGAGCGATATTGACTGATAGATTTTAATGCTATATTGACCTGCTTAGAAATATTTCATGCATTGAATTTAGGGATTTGCATTCTTTGTTCTTTCATGTTTACATTTTTATAGTAATTGCTTTTTAAGAATTTTTTTTGCGCAGTTATATGATATTAAGTCTTCCTATATAATACAGGGTGTCTCAATATACATGGGGCCCATGTGACTGCTAATGATGGTGCGTTGTGTTTTATGACATATCAACACTTGTTGGTTATCTAATGCCGAATCCCTATATATGTGTGAGAGTAAAACAATTACTGGTATTTAATTATATTATCTATTTTAGTGATAATTGATTATATCAATTATTTTATTATTTAGTTTGTTAGAATTGTAAGCTATCTAAAATCTGGCTGGAAATGTAAGTCAAATTGAAAAGGTCATAGGCTTATCATGTGCCGGATGAGCCATGTCAAAATACTTCTTGAGAGGATATCGAACATAAGCAAATCAAGTACTTGTCAGCTGGCGTAAGAAATAAATGTTTACGACACGTGTTATTCATGATTGGATGATGCAATGATTAAGAAGATGACGTGTCTTTATAACATTAGCCGAAGGAAATAATTAATAGATAATAAAAGAAAAGATAACTTTTAATTCAGGAGTAAGCCGTTTGAAACCCTCAGAGACAGGATGTTAGTCAGGACATTAGGTATTTCTTTGTAGTGACAAGCGAGATTTGTTTACAAGAGCCTTCTTCACTCTCTCTCTCTCTCTCTCTCTCTCTCTGTTGCATCAGACTACTAAGATTGTAGACATTCTGATTAAAGATCTTTTTTGTATCGAAATAACAAAGTCACCTGTTGTTATTATTCTTTGAATATTCAATATTCAAAATGGTATCGTATTATATATATATATATATATATATATATATATATATATATATATATATAATTTGTAAACGTATAGTTTCTAGTTAACTTTTTAAAACGAGCCGGAAATCGTTTTTTTTTTTTTTTTGCACTCAGTTAAATGGTTTCAAGTATAGTATAAGATTAGGTAGTTCTATTTGACTTATAGATGACACTTTAAAAGGTGCTATCACTTCAAGTCAGAGTGGAACTAAGAGTAATGGTAATGGAGAGGTACTCCACATTCCCAGAAATCAAGGACAGGAGCCTTACCATCCGATGCAGTTTAAAGTTCAACTCAAGACACCTTAACGTAGAGTTCTTTGTTATCTTTATTTTATGGCAGTATTATTTCCTTCCTCTTTCATGGTGTTGTCTTTTTCTATTTTCCTCCTCCCTTTGTCTCTCTGTCTCTCTCTCTCTCATTTATTTACTCTCTTTCTCTTTCTCTTTCTCTCTCTTTGAAAGTTCGTGTGGCGTAATGCAAACATCCTCGTCAAGTATTTAAACAAATCCTGATAGAGACTTGACATTTCACTTTGTGTTCTTTCACCTTAGTATGGCAACCGATGAAGGAGAAGGAAAAACTTTAAAATAAGACTCCGCTTAAAAAATTGACCTTGGTGTCAGATCCTCCTCATGCGAAGGAGTTAGGTAAATACATACTCTCTCTCTCTCTCTCTCTCTCTCTCTCTCATTTGAGTAATGATTATTTCCAATTCTCCCAAAACAAAAACGTAGCTACCGACGAAACATTTAAGAACTGCCAAGAAAATGCAACAGGTTGTGACAAACAACTGTTGTCAGCGCCAGTTATAAACTTCCAGTACTGTTTGAATGACTATAAACTTACATACTTGACCTTGTGTCATATCCTGCCCGGCTGGGGCTGTAGAATACATCGACTGCAGACCCTGATATGACATTAAACATTCTGATAGTGTTGTTCGAGTAACTCTGGAGCTTTGGGGAATGCAGAGCACCTCTTCATTGTCATCGCTCCCAGATCATCTCTGGCCCAGAATGGAAGCACCGGATAGGGCCCTATCTGTGGGTCAAATAGAACTAAACTGCGTACTTATGCTAAACAGAATTGTTTGAAATAGAACTGTTTGACTAAACTTAATAGCTTGAAATAGAAATGTTTTTGACAATTAAACTGTACTTAGAATTAAACTGCGTACTTGTTGTAAATTGAATTGTTTGAAATTGAATTGTTTTTGACATTGAAACTCTACTTACACTAAACTAACTTGTTTAATTTAGAACTGTTTTGATATTTAACTGTGCGTAAACAAAATCTATACTTATACTAAACTGAATTGTTTGAATTAGAACTGTTTGAATAAGCTGAATAGTTTGTAATAGAAATGTTTTTGTCAATTAAACTGTGTACTTATACTAAACTGAATTGTTTAAAATAGAACTGATTATTTGTATGAAATATATTTGGCTTTAAGTAGCCTACAAGGGTTGATATGCCATGAAATCCAAACAACCAAACAAAACCATGACAATAAACAAGCCTTTCAATCAATTAATAGTATATTTTACCTCATTTTGTGGAAGTTGAGTAGGTAGACTATTCTTTTTAAATCCGGCAATGAGGAAAATTTTACTTTCTTTCAGTGAAGCATTGTTTTTTTTTCATCCTTAATTTTCAGTCAAAATTCTAGCCCCTTTATATATATATATATATATATATATATATGACTGGATTTCATGACTATATATATATATATATATATATATATATATATATATATATATATATATATATATATATATATATATAATTAAGTTCTGAAATCTAGTCTTTTGTTTTTATTTACTGTGTCAACCCGTTCCATTGCAACACATTTTCTGAATTTTTGGGGGCCTTGGAATGACAACGAAGAATGAACAGCAAGAAAGAGTAATTTGTTTTTGTTGAAGTCTGAAAACAAAAACAATTGAATTGTTATTACAGGCAACGTGAAACCTAAAAATTCTCTCTAAGCCTCGAAGCAATGAAGTAAAGGCTTATTTTCGCACACAGGAGAGAAAAAATGATTGCAATTATGGCGACGTCAGTTTTCCTTCAAATATTTTTCGCTTTCTTTTTGTAACGGTTTTGGATAATAAGAAATCACTTTATTATATATTTTTTTCAGTAATTAACCCTTTTTAGTCTTTCTTTGTTCTTTCTTTTTAATATTTCATTGTCTTAAATAAATATCATCCGATATACTAACACTGTCCCGTATAAGCTGTTACATTTAAGGCACGAAATTTGTTTTAAAATGTATGAATTAGTATGGGACAGTGGTGATGATCCATGAATTTCTTTTCAGAATTTAATCCTTTATTTTCTTTATTTTTAATATAAAAAAATATTTCACTGTTTTAAATAAACATCCACTGATATAAAACCTCTGTCCCATATTTGATGTGACATTTAAGGGATAAACATTTAGAAGCAAATGTATCACCTGTTATAGGACAGAGGTGCCCGTGGTGTAATGGTCATAGGAAATGGAAATGGTGACTCGATTTCAAATCCTGGACCAGGCTGATTGCATTTCACATAGCACTAATACCCTTGGGAAAGGTATGAATCCAATTATTCTGCCTCTGGCTATGGGTAAATAGTAGGACAGACTAGGTTCTTCTGCCTTGGTGAGGCAACTAGTCTAGGAGAAGGAAAACTCTGAATTCAAACCTGTTAAACTCCTCTTAAAAATTGACCTTGTGTCATATCCTGCCCGAGTGGAGGGGTTGGGTTAATAGGACAGAGGTCATGATTGATGAATTTTTTCCGAGGCGTAAACTTTCTTCTTTTTTAATGTCATTGTCTTAAGTCAGCATCTTTTGGTATACTGTTTCTGTCCCATATTTGTTGTTACATTTACATGATGAATTTCAAATACCCATGTATAAACTATTATGAGACTGAGGTAGTTATTCATGGTTTTTTTCCTCCCAGCGTTAAACCTACTTCATTTCTTTTTATCATTGTTTTAAGTAAACATCCTCTTTTATGAAATAAACACTACTTCTGAATCATATGACTATATTCAGGGCATGAAATTTACATGCAAATACATCAACTATTACAATATATTGAGTGTTTGATTTCAACGGCATGTCAACCATTCTAGGGTTATTTTATGCCTAAAGGTCAGTGAATATCGTTGACACTACATTAATATTTACCTTTCCAGAATTTTTTTGCTCAGTTATATAATATCAAGTATTCCTATTTTATACAAATAATTGGCACACAGTTGAATTCTTTAAAGTATTCCTATCCTATTCTAATGATTATATAGTTTCAAGTAATTATTTCAATTTAATAATAGTTATTTGCTTGCACATAGATATATGGTTTGAAGCAACTAATAATAACCCTTCATTAACAAATACAGCTTGAGTCAATTATTCGTAACATAACGCATTTACAGTTATTTGGCATTATTTATTTGGTAGAGGATTGCACGCAGCATTCTTGTGTAATTGCCATCTAGTTTCTTGTCCAGCCGTTTTGTTAGCGTCCATGTAGTGCATCCATATAGCAGTATCGATGTGACCGCTGCCTGGAAGAAACTGCGTTTCATTTTATCTGTTAGGTCTGATTTCCATATAGTCGATAGCCTATTGATAGCTGTCCATGCTTTCGTTAACCTGGTTTCGATGTCCTTTTCGGTTGATTCGACGCTGCTTCCTAGGTACGTGAATTTGTCTGTGCAACACCCCACAAGACACCAACTGTACGGCCACCTGCCCCCTATCACGAAAACTATTCAAGTTAGGCGAACCAGACATGCAGGACATTGCTGGAGAAGCAGAGATGAACTCATAAGAGACGTACTCTTATGGATCCCCACACATGGCAGCGCAAAAGCAGGACGACCAGCACGAACGTACATTCAGCAGCTATGTGAGGATACAGGTTGTTGTCCTGAAGACCTGCCTAGGGCGATGAACGATAGGGAGGAGTGGCGAGAGAGGGTCAGGGATATCCGTGATGCCAGCACGATATGATGATGATGATGATGATGATTTGGTAGAGTGTTCGTCAATGGTCCGGGAGACCTGGGTTCAATCCCAGGTCGCGCGTTACCAAAGACTTTAAAAATGGTACTTAATACCTCCTTGCTTAACACTCAGCAATATAAGGTATGTATCAAGGGTAAAGTGGAGCAATCCAGGGAAAGGAGTAACGCCTTCCCCTACACCTCGGTGTTGTAGCTATTGAAAAGGGAGCCTTCTGGTCGCCCTCGACGACAGTTGCCAACTTTACTATTCCGATAGGATACTAATAATTTTTAAACAGATCTATTTGTTCCCTTGATGGGACCCTGACAGGTATTATCTCTTCAGGTTAGAGTGGACCAGGGATTAATGGTAATGATAAAGTACAACACACTTCTCAAATCACAAGAAATGGTGGCTTATCACATGATGAAGTTTAGTGTCATATACAGGAAGCCCCATTTACGTGGGAGGGGTATAACACCTCTGCATAGGATGCAGTCAACTGACAAGCTGATCAATTATTATGGGACTGAAGTCATCTGTCAGTTAAGCTCGTTAACCCTTACACTACATTTTGGCTTAGTTTTATAAAAAAAAAGGATTTCAGTCAATTATTGTAGTAGTTAATTGTTTTCTTTTAGTTACACCTAAAATTTCAAACTGAATCGCTAAATTTCATTGAGGCATTTGTTTATAAGTTAAAGGAATGTAAAACTTTCAGTAATAACCGGAATGTTAAAAATATTCGAAGATAAACAATTGTTTAGAATCAGCTGATATTTGGGAATTGGAATGAAAACTATTCAAAGATAAACAGTTGCTTAGAAACAGCTGATAATTGGGACTTGGCAGTTACTTGTTACTTTTATTCGGTAATTAATAATTTTTAGGGATACACACATATATATATTTATTTACTAATCTAATATCTACCAGCATTCACGGTACCAGAAAAAAAAACGAAAAAAAAACCCGCCAGGAATAAGAGATAAAAGTATCTCGAATCACCGCCTGGGGGAAAAAGAAAAAAATTATAGGTCAAAAAGAAAGAAAAGGCCAACCTCTTCCGACCCCTTGAAAAAAATCAAGGGATACGCAGTCAGTTGGTCAAAAGAAAACTAAAAACCTTCCGCGAATCCTGCAATGCTACAATTATAAAAGTGCTCAACACAAGTGGAGCCAATTATAAAATTAACTTAAATCGCGAGTCGGAAATCTTCTACTAAAGTTTCACCTAATCGGATCATCAAGAAGCCTAACTCCAACCTGGGGTTAGGCTTCCTCCAAGTTGGAGTTAGGCTTCCTGATGATCCGATAAGATGAAACTTTAGTAGAAGATTTCCGACTCGCGATTTAAGTTAATTTTATATATATATATATATATATATACATGGAGCCGTCAATAAGTTTCCAGATTTTTACTTTATAGGCATTTAAAATTGTCGTAACCTCTTGACAATTCAGTATGTTATTGCTATACATTGTATGAGATGACTGACCAATTTTTATGATTTCAGGTTCGAATGAACAGCTACAGCAGCCTGATTCTCACCGCTGGAGAATTTCAAAAATGCAATCTGGATTTGAGGACACAGTTTTAAACTCGCAAAAAATGCCACAGAAACGTATGGAATGCTTCAGACAGCTTTTCAACCGTCTTGCATGAATCAAGCATCAGTTTTTGAGTGGCATAAGAGATTCAAGGAAGGCAGGGAGTCTGTGAGGGATGATGAGAGGTGTGGGAGGAGTAAGGAAGTCAAAAGACAAGCGTTGATTGGCCAAAGGGTTAGGGTTGGTCTTAGGGTTACTGTGTTGAGGTTTTAAGGGAGTTCAGGAAGATATTCCGTCGGAAGAGTCTAGCACTCTTCAAATCGGGTCCGTGGCATTTCCAGCAGGACAATGCTCTAGATCACAACTCCATCCTTGTCACAGACTATTTGACCAAGATGGGTATCAAGACAGTTCCGCACCCTCCCTATAGTCCAGACCATGCTCCCAGTAGCTTTTGGTTATTCCCTAAGTTCAGAGGTTGTCGTTATGAGACGATTCAGGAGATGAAAGAGGCTATGATGAAGGTCATTGACACGCTCACACAAGGGCCTTCAAGAAGTTGTTGTTGAAACGGCACAACAAGTGCATTGCAGCCGGAGGAGATTACTCCGAAGGGGACTAGAGTTTGTGTGTGTACTATGAATAAAAGTGCCCATACAAAAAACGTCTGGAAACTTATTTAATGATCCTCGTATATATATATATATATATATATATATATATATATATATATAAAGATGGATTTTATAACAGATAGGAGAGACTCAGAGTGAGAGACTCGAAGAAGGAGACACGTGGTCGAGACACAGAGGAGAGATACTGAAAGGAGATACAGAGAGAGACCCGGAGGGTGACGACGAAGGTAGTAAGCTCATGAAACGCACAAACAGCCGGTGAGAAGTCCATGCTAAGGTTGTTAATGTTTTACATAGCGTTAATAGCCTTGGGAAAGATATGCATCCTATTATTCTATTGCCCAGTCGGCTGGGGCTGTAGAATACAACGAGTGTCCTGGATATGACACTAAACAATCTGACGGTGAGGTTCCAGTAATGCAAGAGCTTTGGGGAGTGCGGAGTACCCCTTTATTGCCATCGCCCCTAGGTCCACTCTGTTCCGGAGTGGTAGCACCTGATAGGGCCCTATCTATTGGTTAAATAAAAATAACAGCATACTTAGGCTAAAATGAATTGAGTAAACTGAATAGCTTGAAATAGAAACGTTTTTGTCAATTAAACCGTACTTACACTTAAACTGCGTGTTTATGCTTAACTGAATTATTTCAAATAGAACTGTTTTTCGACATTAAAACTGTATTTACACTTAACTGAATTGTTACATATAACTGCTGAAATATTTTGAAATGGAAATGTTTTTGACAATTAAACTGTGTACTTATGCTAAACTGAACTATTTTCAATAGAACAGATTATTTACATAAAAATGGATTTGGCGTTAAATAACCTACAAAGGTTGATATGCTATAAAACCAGACAAACCAAACCAAACCTATTATTCTACCTCCAGCTATGGGTAATAAGTAAGGCAGAATGGGTTCTTTAACCTTAGTATGGCAGCCAGTCTAGGAGAAGAACCTACATACAGAATATAATGGTATCCATTATAGAGAATTGGAATCGGTAACCTGGTTTCAAATCATGGTCGAAGTTGTTTGCGTTTCACTATGTGAATTTATTCCATGTGAGGCATGAATCTCCTGTTCCTTCTTCAGCTATCGGTAAAATTGTAAGGTAGATCAGGTTCTTTAGTCTATCTAAAACAACCAGTCTAGGAGAAGGAAAACTATATTCAAATAAGCTGTACTCCAGTTGAAAATTGACCTTGTGTTACATCTTAATCTTTCTGAAGAGGTTTAGTTTGGTTTCTTGGTTTAATGGCATATCAACCGTCGTGGGTTGTTTAATGCCAAAGCCCTCCTCGTAGAAGAACAGTAGCGACAGTAGTTAACCCACAACTGGGCTTTGAAGAGATGTCTAATACATTTCGTGATTCGCCAGGAGTTATTAATCAAACTTGCAGTGTAGGTTTATAAATATGAGGTATCCAGTGAGAATCAAATTAACGAACAATAGTTTTCTATCCAAGGTTACTGATCATTACATCATATGAGGTGCTGCGTAACTCGATAAGTTTGTCTTAATTGTAGCACAGGTCCAAGAACATACAGTACTCTTTGGGAATCGAACTCACTAGCATACGCCCGCAAGCCTACGTCACTGTGCACGCGAGGGGCCCAGTTATTTACGAAAGGTTATCTTAAATATAATACAATCCAAGAATATTCTGGGGCAGAGCGTATTCTTGATCCTTTAAATGGGGAACTCAAAACATTACAATATAGAACCCTTTTAGAAAATATCTTACAGCAAAAGCAATTACAAAGATGAATATTTCCATCTTTATTAGCGTAAAGCAATATATACATATATATATAATTTTTTGGCGGGGTAAGTACTTTGGAGATAGAATATATAACAATACTGCACAATCAAAAGCGAAGTTTGGGCTGACAGCGATTAGAAAAATTAGCAAATAAATAAAATAAACAAACAAGTCTCCTCTCAAAAAGTGAGTGCCTCGAAGATTCAGCGTTACTTACCCACAGTTAAAGGACGCCCTCGTCAGTCATTAAGTTCAATATTCAGTTTCATCATATCGAAAGTATAGATGAAGATAATTACAATTAGATATTAATTGTTTTTTGCATAACACTAACTGATAATACCCTAGCAAAAAGCGAGCATCCTACTGTTTCCTCTTCAGATATAAGTAAATAGTAGGACGGTTCGGCTCTTTAAGTTTGCGATGAAACTGATCAAGAAAAAAAATTCTGCAATCAAATCAGTTGTACCCGACTTTTAAAAAATTGGCCTTGTGTCACATCTTGGCAAGGTTTGGATTGATGGTTTATAATTAGTATTAGTTATTTCCCTTTACAAATAATACTGATCAAGGTGAGAACGAACGGAAAGCCATTATTATCATTATTATTATTTTATTCCTTGAAGAGTTTTTCACACCAGCGTTAGTTGATGGTTTTTCACTGGAGTTTGAGTAACAGCAAGTCTCCAGGACTTTTCTCAGTATGCTGGCCGATATTATAATTATTACAGTGGTCTGGATAGCCTCCATCCGTCCTCTTATTTCAGTCTTCTACCCACTTTAACAATCTTTTAGATTTTGTTTCAAGCGAACGAATTACAAATGGTATCACCCTTACGTTTATGTCACATAGGTTTAGTTTTTATTATTTTGCTTAGTTGAGCGTTTTTCACACCATCGTTAGCCGATGGTTTTCCACTGGAGATTGTGTGACAGCATGTCTCCTCAAGTCTCAAGGACTTTTCTGAGTATTCGGGCCGATCTCAATAATACTGTAGTTTGGATGGTCCCCACTCGACCAAATATTTCCAAGTCCTCCAGTCCCTGTGCTAATCCTTTGGAGACTGTATCAAGTGCGCTAATTACAACTGGTATCACCGTCACTTTCATGTTCTACAGTTCTAGCAAGGCCGAGGTACTTATCCTTCATTTCACTTTCTTTCGATTTTACTCTGAGGTCAGCCGGCACAGCAAAGAGCACAGTTCTGCAAGTTCTCTTTTTTTTGTTGATTATTATAAAGTATAGTCGTCTGGCTGAGATTAGGTGATCCGTCTGTACGTCAAAGTACCATAGGAGTTTAGGGTTTGTAACTCAAGATCCTAGAGAAGTTTGTGCGTCTCATTCTTCAGGACATATTCTGTATTGTGCATTTACTATTTGTTTGTATGATCAAATTCAAATTTCTTGTACAGTTCCCAGTGAACCACCTTGCCTACCCAGTCATATCTAGTCTTATACTCTTTCTGTGCTAATTTGCTGCATTCTCTTATTATGTGATTGAGTGTTTCGTCTCTATTACCACATAACAAACATTATACTTATCAATAATATTATCATTAATATTATTATTATTATATGCAAATTTTTCTCGACAGTCTAAGCTTGTGATTTTTCTCATAAGTTTAAGTGACAGCAGGTTTCCTGTGATTCTTTTAAATCATCATTCTGATTTTATTAGTGCTGTAATTTCGGTGGTCTCCATTCTTCCTCCGATTTCTAGTAAACCCATTTTCTTTTCTAAGTTGTTGGAGATTGTCTCGAGTGCTCCGACTATGATTGGTAACACATTCATATTCTACAACTTTTTGTCATTATACGATTAAGCCTGGAGCTGAAATATTAGTATTGTTTACACATATTCAAAGACCTCTTATGTCGGAATCGATGTCTAATTCGATCATATTCAAAGTGATGATAAGCTAATGAAAAAATCACACTATAATTGATATCTAATAATCATTTCCCGTCATTAATTATACTGATCAAGGTAAGAGCGAACGAGGGTACAGTATTATTACTACTATTATTATTACGGTACAAATTAGAGTTAACAATGTGTTGTACTTGAAGTTGCAATATTTTAACGATATTGCTCTAACATATCTTAGTACAATGCGCCCTCTTTCGACCTGACCATAACGTATAAAAATGAAATACTGAAAATATATTTTTTAATTCTATTATCAATATTAATTTCATAATGATTGCATTTTATTTTTATCAGAACTCCCAGATAGTTACAGTACAAATGTTAGTAAACAGCATGTATAATAAATAAACAAGTCTTTTGCAAGATTCGAACTTGCATCCGTTTTCGTCAAAATCCTGTGTCCACTGCCTTATCGATTAGGCCCCGAAGGCTATCATAGCAGAAGGGATAGTTTGATTCGTACTTTTTCCAAGATTGCTATTCTTATGTGAACTGCAAACAGTTTTGTCGAGGATTTGAACTCGGGTTAATTTCCGACGACGATAATCGTTACGACACGTGCAGCTCCATGTTTGCCGCTTAAGATATGTGTCTCACTTGATGCCAGCTAGTTACAGCATTGCACGTGATCAACCTTAGTTGTATCGGTGACGTAGCAACCTTTCTGCACACAAAGGCCGGCAAACTCGGCCTAAATGATGACGTAGCAATATTTCAGCTTGTCATCAACATGCTCGGCTACAACGGGATTCCCATTCCCCATTCACGATCCGGACTTTACCGGAATTCGTTAGAATCGAGCGTTCTTCTTGCTGCTAGCGATCAACTTTAATGGCAAATCATTCATCACAAGACGAACGTGACATAAACTCGAATCGCGTGCGCAGGTTCGACTGGATTGCAATCGCAGTTCAAATCAATCTCAACACAAAGACCAGAAAGATAGATAATCTGTTCTCGGCATTTCTGAGATTAAGTACTGCACGTGTGCAAAAGTTCTCAGCCTGAAATCAAACCTCACCCCTGCCTATAAGGCGTCCGACAGAACTGAGTGGACTTGCTGTCGCTCGGTTTCCAGGGAAGCCCATGAGTTTGTAATGTTGAGAAAAAGAGTATAATAATAATAATAATAATAAGCGAATGCAGCAAATTAGCACAGAAGGAGTATAAGGCGAGACACGACTGGGTCGGGAAGGTGATCCACTGGGAAATGAGCAGGAAATTTCAAATCGACCATACAAACAAATAGTATATGCACAACCCAGCACCTGTCCTAGAAAATGACTCGCATAAACTCCTATGGGACTTAAACACACAAACGGATCAACTAATCCCAGCCAGAAGACCAGACCTTATAATAATCAACAACAACAAAAAAAGAGAATTTGCAAAATTGTCGACTTTGCTGTCCCGGCGGACCACAGAATAAATCTGAAGGAAAGTTAAAAGAAGGATAAGTACCTCGATCTTGCTAGAGAATTGAAAAAGCTGTGGAACATAAAAGTAACGATTGTGCCAATTGTGATTAGTACGTTAGGCACAATAACCAAAGGATTATTACAAGGCCTGGAGGACTTGGAAGTTGGCGGACAGGTAGAGATTATCCAAACGGGAGCATTACTAAGAACGGCCAGAATCCTGAGACGAGTCCAGGAGACTTGAGGAGACTTGCTGTCACTCAAACTCCAGTGAAAAACTCTGGAGGAGTTAATAATAATAATAATAATAATAATAATAAATTGTTAAAATCAGTCAGAATACTATGAAGGGTCTTAGAGACTTGGGGAGACTTGTTGCTGTTACTCAGACTCCAGTGAAAGACCATCTGCAAACGATGGTGTGGAAATCTAGCAATATGTAAAAGAAAGTGATGGAGATATTAATCATAATTGGCGCGCTAGGTACAGTCACCAAAAGATTGGTACAGGGACTGGAAGAACCTGTCAAAAAGTGGACTTTGCCGTTTCAGCTGACCACAGGGTGAAATTGAAAGATAGCAAAAAGAAAGATTAGTACCAAGACCTTGCTAGAGAACTGAAAAAACAAAAACAAACTATGGACCATGAAAGTGGCGGTGATACCAATCGTAACTTTGAAATAATTGGACAAAAGGAGACCATCAAAACTATAGCATCATTGAGATCGGCCAGAATACTGGGGAGAGTCTTGGAGACGTGAGGAGACATACTGTCACTCAGACCCCTCTGCAAAATCATTAGCTAGCGCTCATGTTTGTTTGTTTGGGTTTCATGGCATATCAACCTTTGTAAGTTATTTAACTCCAAATCAATTTTATATAAATAAACAGTTCTATTTCAAACGGTTCAGTTTAGCATAAGTATACAGTTTAATTGTCAAAAACATTTCTATTTCAAGCTATTCAGTTTAGTTAAGGAGTTCTAATTCAAACCATTCACTTTAGTATGTGTATAGTTTTTATTTATACAGTTAAATGTCAAAACAGTTCTATTTCAAATAATTCAGTTTAGCATAAGTACAGTTTCAATGTCAAAAACAGTTCCATTTAAAACAAACCAATTTAGCATAAGTTCGCAGTTTGCATAAGTACGCAGTTTAGTTCTATTTGCCCCATAGATAGGACCCTATCATGCGCTACCATTCTGGATCACAGTGGACCAGGGAACGATGGCAATGAAGAGATACTCCACATTCCCCAAAGCCTCAGCGTTACTGGAACCTCACCATCATATTGTTTAGTGTCGTATTACCACCCTGATCACCTCTATGTCTTTACGGATGGATCCAAGGACAATGGTAGGGCAGCGTGCGCGGCTGTTTTGAATAAAGCAGTTCTTAAGAAAGCTCTTCCAAGGGAAAGCTCTATCTTCACAGCAGAAGCCCATGCAATAGACCAAGCTCTCAACATCATCTCAAAGAGTTAGCATAAGAAATTTATAATATTTTCAGACTCGCTCTCTGTCTTGCTATCATTGAGAAATAAAAAATTTCAGAGCCCTCTTATCATCAAACTGTTGAGTAGATTAGACTCAATGTCAAATAGAAAAGAAATAATTATATGCTGGACCCCAAGCCACATTGGAGTGAGAGGGAATGAAAGAGCCGACTCAGCAGCAAAATCGGCCTTAGATCTGACACCCGATAAATCCAGGATCCCATATACTGACCTGAACCAACAATTAATAAATTCCTTCATACAAAATGGCAAAAACAATGGAGCAATAACATCCAAATTAAACTCTTCCAAAATCAGCCCACCTTAGGAAAGTGGAGACCAGCATCGAGAAAATCAAGAAGAGAACAAGTTGTTATATCCCGATTGCGATTTGGTTATACAAGGCTTACTCACTCTTTCATTCTGAAACAGGAACCACAACCACAGCGTTTAACCTGCCAGACAACTTGCACGGTTAAACACATTCTTACAGAATGCAGAACTTTCGCTGTCATCAGAAAGCGATTTTTCAAAGTAAATAACTTAACCGATCAGTTCGAGAACGTCAAAATAGATGACATTCTGTCCTTCATGAGAGAGACAGAGTTGTACCAAAAAATATGACAACTTAAAACTGGTTAATCTTGTGCAAACAAATGAAATCCTGCTAATAGAAAATTCTACCTACCTTGATATTCGTTTTGAAATCTTTGGTTAAATATATATGTATATATAGACAGAATTTGGTGTTGAATGACCTAAAAAGGTTGATATGCCATAAAACCCAAACAACCAACCAAAATCGTATCAGGACACTCGTTAAGGGTTTTTTATTACCCTCTGCAGAGATGCAGTCGGTGTATTATACAGCCCCACCCGACTGGACCTCTAGCAATGATGTGATGAACTTTCAAATAAGTAAAATAATAATAATTATAATAATTTTGTCGTGGCATCTGCACGGATATCCCTGACCTTCTCTCGCCACCCCTCCCTATCGTTCATCGCTTTAGGCAGGTCCCCAGGGCTACACCCTGTATCCTCACAGAGCTGCTGTATATGGGTTCGAGCTGGTCGCCCTGCTTTTGCTCGGGCATGTGAATGGGTCCATAGGAATGTATCCCTTATGAGCTCGTCCCTAGTTCTCCAGCAGTGTCCTGCATGTCTGGTTCATCTAACTTTGATAGTTTTCGTGGTGCCCGTATAGCTGCTGCTTTGTGGAATGTTGCTTCCAGAACATAACAATAATAATAATAATAATAATAATGATAATAATGTTATTACTTGAAAATTTACGGAAATATTAATAATAAGAGGAAGAAGAAGACGAAGAGGAGGAGGAGGAAGAAACTAGGCACAACTGATTATTAAAGGTGATCAACTGGGAATTGTGCAAAATATAGAATTTTGAACATACTAGAAAATGGTAAATGTAAAAACCAGAATCTGTTCAAGAAAATTAGACACATAAAATTCTCTGGGATTTTGTGGTACAAACGAGTCACCTAATCCCGGCTCAAAGATCAGATGTCATGATAAATTACAAAAAAGAGAACTTATCGTTTTGTGGATCTTGCTGTTCCAGCGGACCACAGACTCAAAAACCAAAGAAAAAGATAAAAGAGAGACAAAGGCTTGTAAGTAAAGTTGGCGACCTTAGTCTAGGATGACTCGAAAGCTATCTTTTCAATAACTAATACACCGAGGTGTAGGGGAGGGTGCTACTCCTTTCCCTGGATTGTTCCACGTTACCTTTGATCTGTACTTTATAATGCTGAGTGTAAAGCAAGGAGGCATCAAGAACCCTTTTTTGAGTCTTTGGTATAACTTGAACAAGTACTGAACCCTGGTCTCCCGGACCATTGGCAAACACTTTACTCAGGCCAAATACTTGTACATTGCTAGAAAACTGAAAAAAAAAAACAACAGTGGGACATAAGGGTGATGGTGATTCCAATCATAGCTGGTGCACTTGGTTAGGGGATTGAAACAATTGGAAAGCAGAGAACGAATCGAGACCACCAAGACTAGAGCATCATTTTAAAAATTGGCCACAATACTCAGAAGAGTCCTGGAGATCTGAAATTCGAGTGAAAGTACATCGATTAAAACTGGTGCGAAAAACATAAACGACTAATAAACAACATCTCACACGACAAAACCTTGACCTGGCTAAGAAAAGGAAACTTTAAGTGAGAAACAGAACATCTCCTAATGGCAGCGAAAAACAACGCCATAAGAACCAATCATATCAAGGTGAGGATAGCAAATGTAGGTTATGTAGCGACAGAGACGAAACGAGCAATCACATTAGCGAATGTAGCAAATTAGCACATAAAGAATACAAGACTGGGTGGGCAAGGTTATTCACCGGGAAATGTGCAAGAAATTTAAATTTATATGGTATATGCAAACCCCAGCACCTGTCCTAGAAAATGACACCCATAAACTCCAATGGGACTTTGACATACACACGAATCACCTAATCTCGACCAGAAGACCAGACCTCATAATAATCAACAAAAAAAAAAAAGAGAATTTGCAAAATTATCGACTTTGCTGTCCCGGCTGACCACAGAATAAACCTGAAATAATGTGAAAAGAAGGATAAGTTGTTCGACCTTGCTAGAGAATGGCCTAGCGGTTAGAGTGTTCGCCAATCGCCCGGGAGACCTGGGTTCAATCCCAGGTCGAGTCATACCAAATACTCAAAAAATGGTACTTGACGCCTACTTGCTTAACACTCAGCATTATAAGGTACGGATCAAGGGTAAAGTGGATCAATCCAGGGAAAGGAGTAGCGCCCTCCCCTACACCTTGGTGTAGTAAGCTATCGAAAAGGGAGCCTTCGGGTCACCCTCGACTATGGTCGCCAACTTTACTTACTTATGGAACATGAAAATGACAATTGTACCAATTGTGAATGGTGCTTTTGGCACAATAACTAAAGGATTATTATAGTGCCTGGAGTATTTGGAAGTTGGCAGACGAGTGGAGACCATCCAAATGTCAGCATTATTGAAGACGGCCAGAATACAGAGAAGAGTGTAATATATTAACGTGACCTGTGGGTGTGAATACGGCAGATATTGTTGACAGATTGATAAGACCGGTGTGATCACCGAAATGTCACCATGTCCACAGGGGCTGTGTATCAGAGGATGTTGAGACAGCTACATCCGCTCAAGGATAATATCAACAAGGTGATTGCCGAAATGTCACCATGCCCACAGGTGCTGTGAATACGGTGGATGTTGAAAACAGGTACATCCGGTCCAAGATATCGGAAAATCACCTGAACTGTGGGCGTGGTCGAATTAGGTGATAGTGGCAGATGCCTACGCCCACAGAACCGGGCTTGGGCAAGTAGCCAATGGGAAACAGACAACATAACCAATGGAAAGCAAAGAAGTGAGACGTGGGCGTAACCATAGTTAACGAAAAAGAGGAATTGCTGCAGATCATCACGTAAGAGTTGTAGACTATGTAAGTAAGTAAAGTTAGCGACCATAGTCGAGGGTGACCCGAAGGCTCCCTTTTCGATAGCTACTACACCAAGGTGTAGGGGAGGGCGCTACTCCATTCCCAGGATTGCTCCACTTTACCCTTGAACCGTACCTTATAATGCTGAGTGTTAAGCAAGGTGGTATCAAGTTCCATTTTTAAAGTCTTTGGTATGACTCGACCTGGGATTGAACCCAGGTCTCCCGGGCCATTGGCGAACACTCTAACCGCTGGGCCAATGTCCCGTATGTAAGATCCCGAATTTCGGCTAAAGTCAGTTGTTCACTGGCTCTTCTGTCTCCCGACAGCTCCTCCGTGTGCGCAAACTCTCTGTGATTGCTTTTCTGCTCCACGCAAGTATCATTGCCGAAAATAAAAATATAATCTTATATTTTCATATACATACGTGTTCCTCGTTGTTAATAACGACACAGTATACTATACAACATGAGTACTGGTGACTTGAGGAGACTTGATGTCACTCAAACTCCAGTGAAAGACAATAAGCGTTAGCTGATGTGAAAAAACCCTAATGAGTAATAATAATAATAATAATAGTTAAAACGAAAATAGATAAAATGCAAGTGTTGGTTATGTAGTGATTGAGACGAAACCATTTATCACATAATTTGCGAATGTAGAAAACTAGCGAAGAAAGTGTATAGATGTAGACATGACTGGGTGGAGAAGGTGATCCGCTGGGAAATGTGCAAGAAATTGAAATTAGAATATACGAACAAAGTTATATGAACATTTGAAAATGAGAAGCATAAACTTCTTTGGGATTTTGAGATGCAAGCGGATAACCCAAATCCAGCAAGATCAAACCTAGTGCTAATTATTAAAAAAAAACAACCCCACAACCTTACATCTATTGCGTTTTGCTGTTTTTGGGAACGACAGTTTGAAAATAAAAGAAATAATCAAATAGATTGACAAATACTTAGATCTTGTTAGTGAGCTAAAAAAACGCTGTGGAACATGAAGGTGACGGTGATACCAGTTATAATTGTCGCACTTGGAAAGAAGATCATACAGTCCACAACATTGTTAAGATCGCTTAGAATACTCATAAAAGTCATGGAAGCTGAGGAGACTTGCTGTCATGTAGACTCCAGTGAAAATCGACCAGGTGTGAAAAACATACAAGGAGAGAAATAATAATTCAGTTTTACTATTTATAGTCACAGACATTTATGTAGGACGGACATCGATTAAAGACCACGAACTAAAAATGGCATGTGATGAATTTGACAGTGGCATTGAATAAAAAATAATCTGTTAAAGAATCTGCTAATACAAGGAATTAAAAAAGATCTTGAACTTAAAATAGAAAAGATATGATGTCTTAAAACTTATACTTATAATAAATGGTTGGTTGGTTGGGTTTTATGGCATATCAAACTTTGAAGGTCATTTAATGCCAAATTTTGTTTTTACATATATTAAACCTAATATTTTGTTGATAACTTTTTTAAATAAATAAGTTGCTCATTTGTTTGAACGCGGTTAGATGGTTTCAAGTATTGCTATCTAACACTAACAATTCAATTCAACATCATACATTTATTTGCAGACGGTTAAATTGTTACACTTATGATTTGGTTGTTTGATTTAGTTTTATGGCATATCAACTTTTGTTGGTTATTTAATGCCAAATCCTTTTTATACATATGCCTTACATATATGATTTCTAAAGACATCTTGTTGCTAACATTTTTAAGCGAGCTGGAGCTCATTTTTCCCACACTTAGATAGTTTCACTTATTCCTATCTAATAAGAATAACTCTATTTACAATTAATCTTTTGTTGGCACACTGTTAAATGTTTCTAAGTATTGCTATATATCACTAGTAATTCAATTAAACATCAGTCATTTATTTACGCACAGTTAAATGATCAAACAGTTCTATTTAAAACAATTCAGTTTAGCATAAGTCAACAAAGTTAAATATTTCTAAGTATTGCTATATATCATTAGTAATTCAATTAAACATCAGTCATTTGTTTACACACAGTTAAATGATGAAACAGTTCTATTTCAAACAATTCAATTTAGCATAAGTAACAAAGTTAAATGTTTCTAAGTATTGTTATGTATCACTAGTAATTCAATTAAACATCAGTCATTTGTTTACACACAGTTAAATAATCAAACAGTTCTATTTCAAACCATTCAGTTTAGCATAAGTACACAGTTTTTGTTCACACACTGTAAAACGATCAAATTGTTCTATTTTAAACAGTTCAGTTTTACATAAGTCCACAGTTTCTTGTTTATACTCAGTTAAATAATCAAATAGTTCTATTTCAAACATTTACATTTATTATAAGTACGCAGTTTAAATGTCAAAACAGATCTATTGCAAGCAATTCACTTTAGAATAAGTTCTCAGTATAGTTCTATTTGACACATAGATAGGAACCTATCAGGTGCTACCATTCCGGGCCTGGGAACGGCGACAATAAATGGGTACTCTGCAGCACCCAAAGCTCCACCATTCCTGGAGCCTCACCATCAGATTATTTAGTGTCAAATCCAGGTGACTCGTTAGGGGTGGTCTTATCCCTCTAGGGAGAAGCAATTGGTGTATTTTACGGCCGAATGGTTTTCATTGTAATTGGGTTTTAAGGTTTGATCAAGAAACCTACATACTTATACTTCCTGGATGACTCTATATAAGATTAAAATAAAACGGAGTTCTTGGAAATTCTCTATTCAATAATAAAAAATAAAACATGCAGAAAGATAGCAACACTTAACAAAAACACAACATTTTCCTATATAAAAAAAAATTATGCCAATCCTCAAATTTTATGACGAATGGAATCAGCTCTCTGGTGGAATCAGCTTTCTGAATTGATACAGGTCATATTTTTTATGTTACATTCTTCGTTATGTAATATTTTGAGTTGATATGTTATCTTAATTAACAATATCACCGTTCATCGCCCAGATCCTTTCTTTGTCATTTTCTCCCTGCGTCGCTCTGTCTGTGCCTTACGCTTCGTATCTCTTCTGTCCACGCGACTTCAACTGTTCTTGATTGTTCGCTGTTGGGATGAAGAACAAATCAAATGCATTATTATATTCACATTAAGTTTATTTCTTTCTGATTTCCATTTCACATCACCTGTCCATTAAAAGGGAGAGTCAGTGATCAGAGTAAAGATAGAATTCGATCTACTGTCGTCGGCGAATTGTAACTTACTTTAATTATCTTATTTCTAAACTTGATCATCCGATCAGGTAACTTTTGTCGGTTAATTAACAGATTCTCAAATGACCTCGAGTTTATCAGACATCAATCAAGCTAAATGACACGATGTTCTTTCAACACCGTTTTATACTATTTTATTCTACCTACCAAATAATAGATACCGCTGATCCATTATTTAAAATTTAGCTACTTTAGCAACGAAAAGACTAGCTATTGAGAAAAAAAAAGTTTTCAGATTGCTGTTTGAAAAACTGAATTTTAGAATCCAGCATTATATTTGGGTAAAATAATGATTACAAAGATACACATAGTGCACTTTCTCCTCCCACAAAATAGGGAAAATTCAGCTGAATCTCTGCTGTATAGCCTTGAGCACACAGCAACTTGCATTGGCCTCTATGTGAACGCAGAGAAAAAAGAACTGATGCGTTTTAAACAAGATGGTAGAGTCTCCTCATTAAACGTCTCGGCTCAAAAATTAGTAGACCTGTTCCCATACATCTGCAGCAACATCTTATCTACTGAAAGTGATACCAATATAAACATAGGAAATACATGGGCTACTAGTGGGAGGCTAGCGACCGAATGGAAATCTGATCACTGATGAAATAAAACATGGATTCTTCGAAACTGTAACCGTGATAGAACTATTGAAGTGTTGCACCACTTGGAATTTTACGAAACGACTGGAGAAAAATTCAAATGAGGACTACCCAAGGATTATGTATGATGTTTTGAATGAATTCAGGAAGCCACTTACCTCCCATCTTACAAACCATTCAATACGAAAAAGACATGTTGAGGCACTCCCAAATAAGTAAGTACGGTCTCATAAGCAACGTTCTCTCATAGATTTCTACACCTAGACACACCAAATTGGCCGACTAGTAAAACCATGTATGCATAAGTTCTTGTAGACACTGGATGCCATTTATGGGACTTGTCAAGATTGATGGCAAATAGAGACGGAGGGAGAGAAAGACTCAAAGGAATTCAATCCACAATAAATTCGTTCCTGACATGTTTGTAAGTTGATATTTAGATTAAACTCGTCCTTATCAAAATTTCATCGCTGTCACGTGTTTGAATAGGGACGGGTGGTGAGAAAGAACTAAGAAAATACGTGTTATCTGTATGACTTGATAACAGTAATCAGTAATTGTGTCTTTCACTGAAGGTCAAGTGACAGTAAGTCACTCAGTATTCTCTGCCTCAAATTTCCTTTCCACTTCCATAGTCTTTGTTGTAAAGAAAAACCAGACTCGGTAGAAATTTATATAAGATATTTCATTGTCCATTCCAAAGGAAAGAAACTCAAAGAAAAGACAGAATATTGAGATAACAAAAGATGACATTGAACTATAGACTGAAAAGAATTAGCTTTAACAACATAGTGTCAACAATAGGATCCATAGGATCTTTTTTAATCCTTGACGAACAAGACTTTGTAGAAACTTGAATGTTTCACGGCCCATTCCAATGGAAAGAAACTCAAGGAGAAAGAATACTGTAAAAGTAAAAGATAACATTCAACAATAGACTGGAAAGAATAAGTTAAACCAATATAGCTGTGGGAACATGGAGCCGGCGCCATGCACTCTCAAAATGAAAATCGAACCCCCATTGTTTGTTTTGCTGGCTTTCAGCAAGTTGAGTCGAGATACACGAGTCCCAGATGGTCCCACCAGGAAAGAGTAAGATGAAAATGAAAAGTTTGAATAAAGTTTTTAGAGGAAAAAGTTCGTGTGGTACGATTCGATGATTTGTGGCGTCTTGAACACATATATACACCCGTACACACATACGCGCACACATACACAAGCACTTACAGCCACCCGTATAGAGTTTGTCAGTATACAACCATCAATAGAGTCTCATATTGTCAATGAACGGATCCATAGCATCTTTATTACTTCTTGATGAACCAGACTTTGTAGAAACTCGGACAGGGTGTTTTGCTCCCAAAAACAGAACAAAGAAAGAATATGGAGGTGAAAATGAAATCACTGATTAATTTTTGACTACAGCTGGTTATGAAACAACAAAAATTTCATTGATGATTTATCCAAAAATAAATGAAAAAAAAACCCTGACATTTAAACAAATCAAGGCTCATATTATAAAGAATATTTATATAAAAAGAGGACATTGAACTGCAAAATGAAATCAGAATAACTTTCCGGTTAATATTATAAAATTTGTAATTATTTTAATTAAAAGACAAACTTCTTTTATTAGATGACCCAGATTTTGTAGAAATTTGGATGTTTCACAGCCCATGGCAGAAGAAAGACACTCAAGGATGAGAAAGAATATTGTGAAAGCAAAAGAGGAAATTGAACTATAAACAGGAAAGAATAAGTTATAACAATATAGGGTCAACAATAGGATCTTTTTTAATCCTTGACAAACCAGACTTTGTAGAAACTTGGATTAGATGTTTTTCTGTCCATGACAGAAGAAAGAAACTTAAGGACAAGAAAGAATTTGGAGGTGAAAATTAACTCACTGATTCATTTTGACACCAGCTTGTTGTAAAACAATGAAAATTTCCTTCATGATTTATCCAAGAATATGGAAAGAATTGACATTTAATCAAATCAAGGTGAATATTATATACAAAAAGAAGACATTGAACTGCAAAATGAAATCAGAATAACTTTCTTGTTAATATTATAAAATTTGTAATTATTTTAATTAAAAGACAAACTTCTTTTATTAGAAAAGATTGTCTAGTTAATTACATAATTACCATTTGGTGTAAAGTAAATTAGAATATGAAAGAAAAATTCCCCACAACAATTTTTATTTCATTTTCCAATATGTTTATTAGTGACATTAGACTGTGGTTGTATGTAATTTACATATAAATAAATGGAATAGATAGGAAGGCCACTAAAAACGTTCTAAGCCTTACCCAGAAGGAGTTAGTCACAAGTATCCAGGAAATGTTAACCCTTTTCATTAGGTGATCTAGAATCAGAATTGTTGAGACTCATCTTGTAGACAACTTTCTCATTTCCAAGATCTCAGTTTGAAATGTTCAGCTATGGCTCTTCTTTCTGGGTGAAGCTGAAAACTTTTTGAACAACCGTCATGCTACAACGAAAAAAAGAGGAGATTCAAAAAGTGGTTATTGAACTACAGACTTAAAACAATGACTTACTTGGTAAAATCATTACAACTGTAGTTATTTTAATAAAATAAAGGAACGTCTTTTAAAAGAAAACATTTATTAATTTATTACATAATTGTCATCATTCACCGAAAGGCTAATTTTATTTTAAGATCGTTCACAAACTTTTTATATCATATATATCATCATCATCATCATCATCATCAAGTCGTGCCGCCAGCACGGATATCCTTGACCATCTCTCGCCACTTTTCCCTATCGTTCATCACCTCCGGCAGGTCTTCTGGGTTACATCCTGTGTCCTCACATAGCTGCTGTATGTAAGTTCGGGCTGGTCGTCCTGCTTTTGCTTGGCCATATGTGGAGGTCCATAGTAGTACGTCACTTACGAGCTCGTCTTTGCTTCTCCAGCAGTGTCCGGCGTGTCTGGCTCGTCTGACCTGTATAGTTTTCGTGATGGGAGGTAGGTGGCCGTACAGTTGGCGTCTCGTGGGGTGTTGTCGCCAGGACTTGTTCAATATTGCCCTCAACATTCTTGTGTAGTTGCCGTCAAGTTTCTTCTCCAGCCGTTTGGTTAGCGTCCATGTAGTGCATCCATATAGCAGTATCGATACAACTGCTGCCTGGAAGAAACTGCACTTCATTTCATCGGTCAGGTCTGATTTCCATATGATTGAGAGCCTATCTATAGCCGTCCATGCTTTCGTCAGCCGTGTGTCGATGTCGTTTTCTGTTGATGAGACGCTACTTCCTTGGTAGGTGAATTTGTCCACTAGCCTTAGAGAGGCTCCGTCAAGAGTGGTAATGTTGCCCGTTTGGTTGTAACACATATATTCAGTTTTGTGCGCATTGACATGAAGGCCAATGCCTGCTGCAGCTCGTTCCAAACTATGCAGTAGTGTCTCTGCTTGATTAGGCGTATTCGCCAGTAACGCTAAGTCATCAGCGTACTCGGCGTCTGTGATTGTTTTTGCGGGGTACCTTTTGCTTCTTTTCTTAGTCAGTTCGAAAAAAAATCATATATATAACTCCTCATAATAGTTCTAATTTTATTTTCCCGTATCTTTGTAGTGACATTTGACTGGGGTTGTGTGTAATTTCCATATGAATGAATGCAATAGATATAAAGAGAACAGTGAACTAGGCACTTGAAAGAAAATAACGTACTTCGTAACATGATAACAATCTTTGATATTTTAATGTAGATACTTAACTGAAAGATAATAGCCTCAAATTATTCAGGTATGAATATTTTTAGCACTAAAACAATTTTGATTTTAATCAAATAAATAAAAAGAAATCTTTAAAAAATGATTTTTCAGATGATTCATAAAAAAAACCCAAATCAACTAAAAACTTCTCGTAGTTTGTTTTTTATTGTATTTCATGTTCTGCAATTTTGATTCATGACATTATTGAAGTTTCAAATGATATTTAAACCCATTTACGTTCCTCTGAGATTTACTTGAGTGTATCAAAAGTTTTGCAATATATTTTGATAACGGGGAGCTGAGTTTGACAGTTTTATAAGCTTTTGTTGGTGTAATAAAGGAGATAAACCACACTGGATTTCGAGATACCCAGCTCATCTGATATCTCCCAGTGCTATTTGCCGGATTTGTCTCAATGGTATAGAGCACGGCTCTATAATACACGGTTTTAGGCCCACATGAGCTTGATTGATTGTCGTGGTTCTTGCATCCCAAGAGAAATTTCTTGAAACCTG
The DNA here is from genome assembly GCA_963585895.1 of Sepioteuthis lessoniana. Classification (NCBI taxonomy): domain Eukaryota; kingdom Metazoa; phylum Mollusca; class Cephalopoda; order Myopsida; family Loliginidae; genus Sepioteuthis; species Sepioteuthis lessoniana. The sequence goes on along the minus strand of OY757913.1, from coordinate 107,181,915 downwards.
TGGTTACTGACCTGCGATCAACTGCACTTCCATCTTTCACAATGACAAATATTTGAGACTCATTCTGTTGCATTATGGCTCAGTTCGAACTCGTAAACCACAAGTTCTTTTAAATCACACAGAGAATGAAGCAATACACATCGTTTCAGCGCATCACTTACGACGATGCTACCAAGCTCGTTTTTAATGATCTCGGTCACATGATATACGCTGTGCAAACAATCACGTACAAAATATTGCAAAACTTTTGACTCTCTCTACTGCATATCTAAATCATAAAATGAAGTAAAATGTCTCGTGTAATCTAGTCATGTTTTCAGTGTTGCTATCTTGTATAATTTTTTCTTCCTTTTTAGATCTTAATCAAATAAATCAAATGGTTCTTGAACTTAATACAGACATATGACATTTCACACAAAAAAAAGTCTTGTAATTTTTTAAAAGTATTTGTGAATTATTTGCTTATGTGCAAGTTAGATTAACATTTATTCTTGTCTTCTTTTTTTTTTAAATTTAATATTAGCAATTTATTTAAGACTAGATTTGATTTTCTTCTTTGATTAATGAATGCGTTTTTAGTTTCCTGTGAATATTTTTGAAGTTTTCAAGTTATTTTTGTTTATTTTGAAAATTGTATTTCTAATTAATACATTCAAATTAGGAGCAGTTCTTTTATGAAGCAATTAATATTCCCCTCATTTCTTTTCTTATTTTAATATTGATGAGATTTTCATTTCAGTTTTTGAAAAACACACACACACACACACACACACACACACACACACACACACACACACAGAGAGAGAAACAAACAAATATTCACATTAAATCCTAAACAGTGAAAGAGATAACAATAAACTTTGAAAATTTTACAGGAAAATACCATAGTTTTCAAGTCAATGAATTTTAACTGTATTTCCCAAAGAAAATATTGAGGGTGTCCTCGTGGTGTAATGGTTAAAGCGATGGACTGCGGAATCGTAGTACGCGAGTTCGTATTCCAGTCGCGCTATTACGTTCATTTTCGGGCAAATACCCTTGAACCCCCTTATCCTCGCAGTTATGGGTTAAATAGTACCACTACTTTTCTTCTAGGAGAATAGCTTTGGTATAAAATAACCTACGAAGGTTGATATGCCATTAAACAAAGAAACCAAAGAAAATATCACAGCTATTTTCTGTTACATGAAAATCAGGAAATAAATTTTGTATATCGAATATAAGTTATGCTTTATTTTAATGTTTAATGACTTTTCATTTGAGAGTTACAAGTTGACAGGTACATAGTCATCCACAGACAGATCTGTTTCGTTCTATCAGAACTCATCAGAGTGGCCATATATATATATATATATATATATATATATATATACACGGTGTCTCAAAATAGATGCAACTCATTGATATAACAATGATTTATTACTGAGACACGAGCAATGCCGGTCATTTAGAACATGTCCTGTAAAAATGTATCCTTTAAGCTAGAGACATTAAATCAATGTTTTTTTTTAAATTATTATTATATCAAATTCTAGGACAGATAATAGTTTTTTGAGTTTTATGTTTCATAATTATTATAGCATCTATTTTGGGACAGTTTTGAATAATTTTGTCTCCAAATAATTAGAGCCGTAAAATAACTTCCCTCTCTTGTCCAAGGCATTGGGATTAAGGTTTAATAGTTCTTATAGTATACTATTTTCAAATCAAATAAGAACTGAACATTATTATTAGTAGAGTTATTAGCAGTCACATGGGTTCCATGTATATTGAGACACCCTATATATATATATATATATATATATATATATATAAAAAGATGAAGAAAAGTGATAAGACGAATAGGAATATTTATTTAGTGTTATATCCTTTGTTATAGTTCTTATCGTCAGAAGAAAAATTTGTGTGAAAATTATTTTCTGATAATATCTTATATGCAACGAATTGATATACTATGGATACATATATCAGTAGTTCATTTTCCGTCTCATATATATATATATATATATATATATATATATATATATATATATATATATATATATATATGTGTGTGTGTCCAATTTATTTCTATTTTAGGTTAATCTCCAACTTTAACTCTGGCAGAGTGAAAAAACCCAAATGATCCTAATTGTGAATTAAAAAATAAACAAATTGATATTTGGGAAAAAAATTCCATAAAAAAAGAAAAGAATAAAAACACACGTATTTGTCTAAAAAAAATCAACTATTATCGTAATGTCTTGCCAAAAGAAAAAAACAAACTCTGACAGAGGACAAAGTTAAACAAAAATGTTCACCCGGAAAGATAAAAGCTAGGTAGATTTCTTCGGGCTCATTAAGTGTATATATATATATATATATATATATATATATATATATATATATATATATATATAACCTCACACATTTTCTTGCCCCTGGACTGGTCTCAAAAACTGAAAGACATAATGTGATATTTTCAAGTTGATCAAGGAAACTTTTATTCCTTTAAAAATCGTAACCCACACCCAATGGTTTTGTGTAGCACCCGAATTTACCTCTCTACTAATTGGACGTCGTTAACTAAGCTTTATCTAATTCTAAAAAGGTCAGAAGTATGGGGCATTCAGTGAATACTAACCTTGCTATCAATGCTTTGCCAGATTAGCTGACTAAGTATTACACGATGCGAGAAGATCTCTTAAATAAAAAGTAGACGTTACTTTTCAGCAGAAGACGAAAGGTGTGTAAATCTACTGAAAATTTGGCATTTTATAATAGGAACCGGTTTATGTGATTAGCTTGCTATTATACTACAGACACGTGTTCATGCTTTTGTTTGGCATTACGCTGCAGTATTAGACACTACTCAAGAAGCAAACACAGCAAATAGTAATTCATCTTCGAAAATATCTTGCTAATCATTACTGTAATGCGTATCATAAGAAATTGAAATGGCGATACGAGTTCGTATACTGGACAAGGCTGCTTTCGTTTCATTTAAGCTAACGACCTTGAGAAAGATATACGTCTATCTCTTTTCCTTCCTCTAGCTCTGTTTAAATAGTGAGGCAAACTCGGTTCTTTAAATATTATTAGGAAAACAGTCTAGTAGATTGGTTTCTTTGTTTATTGGCATATCAACCTTTGAAGGTTATTTAATGCCAAACCCATTCTCCTAGAAGAACAGTAGTGGTACTATTTAACCCATAGCTTGGAGGATTAGGGGGTTCATACCTCTCCTAAGGGTATTTGCCCGAAAGTGAACGTAATAGCGCGACTGGAGTACGAACTCGCGTACTACGATTCTGCAGTCCATCGCTTTGACCATTACACCACGAGGACACCCCCAGTCTAGTAGAGGTGAACTTTAATTTCAAAATCACTTTTACTCCGCTAAAAACTGATCTAGTGTTGCTTCTTTCACGTGCTATTTGTAGAGTGCTTAAACTGCTGCTTCTTATAAAGTTAGTGGATATTTATTGATTGATTGATTTTAACGGCATACCACATTGTCTAATATTATTTTATGCCTTGAAATTAAGCAATTGTGTTCATTATACATTTATATTTAAATCTATTGCGAAGTTGTTAACATTTTTTTACACAAATTTATATGATATCAAGTATTCTTATCCAATGCAAATGATCAGCATACAATTAACTGTTGCAGGTATTCCTACATAATACTAATAATCATATAATGCAAGTAACTATTTCTGATAATTATTAGTCCCTTTTTGCCCATAGTTTCAAGTAACTAATAATAATTCTCAATAAACAATCCTAGGTTCTATTTCTAATAATTTCCCAAAGAAAATATCACATCTAGGTTCTATTTCTAATAACTAGTAGTCCCTTTTTGCCCACAGTTTCAAGTAACTAATAATAATTCTCAATAAACAATTCTAGGTTCTAGTAACTATTCTTAATACAAACGAATTATTGTCATATAGTATCAAGAATTACTATCCGATGTTTGCAGGCCCAGAAAGCATCTCGACAGAGGGGTAAGACTTCCCTAACAAGTGGCTTGGATATGACACTAAAAATCTGATGTTGAAGCTCCAGTAATGTTGTTGGTTTGGGTAATGCACAGTACCCCTTTATAGCCATTGATCCTAGGCTTACTCTGGCCTGGAGTGATAGCACCTGATAGGGTCCTATCTATAGATTTTGTACTCCCTACATAATGGACATGCCCTCTTCCATGACTACACGTCAACGAGAGCATCAGACGGAGTTAACCAAATCAGCATGACACGATCATGTTTCATACCATTTGCGTAGGGGACGGATAGTCACTACCCCACTGGATTCTCAGCTTCATATCAAATAACTACCGTTTAATCAGGTTTACTTGTGTCTTGTTTCTGTTACTTGAATATATATGCTTTTCTATCAACCCTTTTTGTGTTTCTCGTGTTCTTCTTTTGTCAGCATCACAACCATAGTTTAGATAGAACTTATCAATGTACTTTTGGTAAACTGAATTGTTTGAAATCGAACTGTTTTATGTATAAAATTGATTTCGTATTAAATAACCTACAATGGTTGATATGCTATAAAAGCAAACCAAACCAAACCTATCCAATAGGGAAAACAGTTCAACTTGACCCCTAGATATGAACCTAACAACTGTTCTTGGTAATTGTGAACTAAAGATGGTATTGATAGGGTTTACCTCACATCCTTTGTTTCCAAATCTCAAGCCTTACGATTAGAGGTTGTTAAGTGTAATAACACAGGACATCTTCATGTAGTGGGGGGGTCTTAGTCCTAATTAAGGGATACTGTAAGTGTATTCTAACCCCCGTCGACAGAGTATCCACTTGTTTAACGTCTACACTAATTTACCTATTTTAAATGAAGGTTGCCAAACTGAAAAAAAGCAATGTCTCTTGAAGTCGATACAGCCAGTGTAATCTATGCTCGCTGATAAGGTGTGACGATATTTTGTGATAAAATCAAGAATGAAAATACTAATATTAAAAAAAAAAAGAAAAATAACCAAAAAAACGTGACGATGACGCATCTTTGAATATCAGACAATATCAGTCTTTTAGGATATTTATTTGGCTTCTTCGATTAAGAAACAAGAAGATTACTCTATTTACAGACGTTAATCTATAAATCTTAAGAACACACTTCATATATATATATATATATATATATATATATATATATATGAGAGGGTTACTATTTTCATATCTTTTCGTCATAATGAGAAGAGAGACAAATAAAAAAAAAACACGCTTGTTGAAAGCGTTTGGACGTAAATATTATTCTGAAAATAGTCAAGGCTGTACAAATGAAACATTATAAAAAAGAAAGGAGAAAATAATGGAGATATAGAAAGTCGACTCAAAGGAAGTAAAGAAAATTTCCTTGAGGGTAGAATTTGTGTAAAAGAAACCGTTCAAAGTCTGGAAGAAAGAAACGGCTCAAAATAAAGTTTCTCTGGAAAGTTTGCAACACCTTGTCTTTAGGGCGATTCGACAAGTATCGAGAGACAAGAAGGGCTTCAAACAGTAGCCGAATGGATTGAAAAAAAAAAAAAGAAAAGAAAAGAAAAGAGCAAAAAAAAAAAAGAAGTAAAAAAAAGGTGACGCACATATATACCTCGATAAAGAATGAAGGATCTTTGTCTCTTTTCTTGAAATATAATTCTGAAGGATGGCGTCACAATTAGAAGTGGGTCACTAGTCTTTCTATGATCAATGAAATAGAAATGTTTTTGACAATTAAACAGTGTACAACGAAGTTTCTTCCAGACTGCGGTCGTGTCGATACTACTATATGGATGCACTACTTGGACGCTGACTAAACGGTTGGAGAAGAAGCTAGACGGCAATTATACAAGAATGCTGCGAGCAATATTGAACAGGTCCTGGCAGCAACACCCCACAAGGCGCCAACTGTAAGGTCACCTACCACCTATCACGAAAAATTTACAAGCTAGACGAACCAGACATGCCGGACACTGCTGGAGAAGCAAGGACGAGATCGTAAGTGATGTACTCCTGTGGACCCCCGTATATGGCCAATCAAAAGCAGGACGACCAGCTCGAACATTCATACAGCAGCTATGTGATGATACGGGATATAACCCTGAAGACCTGCCGGAGGCGATGAATGATAGGGAGACGTGGAGAGAGAGAGGGTCTGGAATATCCGTGCTAGCCGCACGACATGATGATGATTTACATAAAAATGGATTTGGCGTTAAATGAGCTACAAAGGTTGATCCTATTTACCCAACCCCTCCGCTCGGGCAGGATATGACACAAGGTCAATTTTTTTAAGCGGAGTTTATCAGGTTTGAATTAAGAGTTTTCCTTCTCCTAGACTAGTTGCCTCACCAAGGCTGAAGAACCTAGTCTGCCCTACTATTTATCCATAGCTGGTGGAGAATAATTGGATTCATACCTTTCAAAGCTACAAAGGTTGATATGCCATAAAACCCAACAAACCAAACCAGTTAACGCAATGTTGCTTTGTACGATTTTTAGCATACTTTTTCAAATTCTACACTATTTCTTAAATAAAAGAGTTGCTTTATCATTTAATGGGAGGGGATTCCCAGGAGGGAGTGTCTAAAGTTGTAAGGGAGTTCAATCTCAAATCACACATTTGCATTCATTTTTGGACTAATGCCCTTTGGAAAGATGAAAAAACCTGATGCGCGCCTGCTATGGGTGGAATAGTACTACTATTGTTCTGCAAAGGTGGCTTTGGCATTAGATAAATCATAAAGGTTGTTATGCTATTAAACAATGAAACTAAACAATAGATTGTTATTATCATTTAAAATAATATTAAAAAGGACTCTGACCAAATTTAACTTTTTTGTGGGAATGTATATCTACTTACTCATTTGAATATATTTATATTCTAATGATGAGTATCTGCTTTTTTATCCTACACAAGACGATGCTAAAGTTAATGGATATTCTGAACTGGCTCCAATAGAGGAAGGGTTAGAATTTGAATTTAATATCACTATTCGATCATTTAAAGAATGCGTTCTATATGACGTGACGCTCTATTGCAACAATGTATTGATGTACGACGTACAATAGAAATACAGCCTCGTTTTGAACCATCATCCGTGGGACACATGCGAATTTAGGCAAGTGCTTTATAGAAGTAATTTTTCTAAGATTTTTGCTTCAATGCCGTATAAATGGGGCACGCAATGAGACACGAACTTGCTCGTGTAAGTTTGCTAGTCTCGCTTGCTAACAATTACACTATCAGAGGCACTCAGCAAGCTTTTATAGTATCTCGATCTAGGTAATGTATTATCATTTTTTACATAAAATCAGTTACGATGATAGTTTTGACAGATGTTCCCCGTGAAATTGGTTTTAAAAAGATTTTTAAATGCTGGTGTGTCTATAACTGTAGCGCAAAGAGTTTATTTGTGCTCATTTCATGTTACATTGGAATGATGCTGTTACAGATAGAATTTTCAACCCATAGCAGTGTTAATTTTCTACCTGGAACAGCAACATTCTGACCTAATATGAAATTAGGCCAAAAACTCTCTCTGAGTAGAAATAACACATTAACCAGTCTCAAAAAACATTTTAACAGCAAGCACAAAGTATACAATGGTTCAAGCTATGGAGCTACTTTTACCATTTGCCTAAATTTACTTACAATTCACAGGTGACAGTCTAAAATATAAAAGGTATATCTGTCACACTCTTTATAATAACCTGCAAGCCGGAATGAATTAAGAAATTTACTAATATTTTCAGGCAGTCTCCTTCATTTGAACGAGCCAGTCGGCTGTGGCTGTACAATATACCGAATGCATCTCTGAAAAGGCGTAAGGCCCCTATCCTCAACCAGTGTCCTAATTCGATATTTAACCATTTGGTTGTTCTGAAATCAATGGTTCAAAGGCTGTCCATCCACACAATCGCTGGTTTCCTCGAATCTTCTGACACCAAAAATGAGACAGACTAAAAAAACAGTTTTTATTGAGGTTCACTAATCACCAAACCGCCACTTCCACTTCACATGATGGCATCGTCCGGCCAAACCCCATCACTATTTTGATGGCTGATCGAGTCTGTTAACCGAGGGAGTCCTTGTTTACTGCTGTTTTATTGAGAGATCAAGCAAATCTTGTTACACCCCGCCTATCGGATAATATTTTGAACTTGTCAACTCGTCGAAAATCTACGTAGTAGTTTTGGTACCTGATGCATAATGTTTTATAAACACGTTTGATTAGTGAATATTTGTAGCTTAATTTCTGGAAACCTAATGTACTATTTTAGTACAAAACCTAAATCCGCGAATGTCTCCATAATGCCAAAGCAAGATGAATCACTCGCTATTTGTAAGAAAACTTTTCTAATAATATCAAAACTTACGTTTATATCAATGAATTATGCTTCCATTTCTTTTATGGCTTGTTTTTTTTTTATATCAGTTTAGCGGAAAAAACATTTAAATATAGCCAACAACTCGCTTGGTTGGTCATTCGGTGCGATCGGTAGGGTATCTTTCCTTACGGAGCTCGGCAGAATTATTCCTAGAATATACGCAATCGATTTGAAATATTGTTTTTGGTCGGAAGAGGGACATAGAATTAAAGTAAAATGGGAAATAAGCTGGCAAAAAAGTCGACAAGGCAAAAGAATTGTCGAAATACATACTGAAACAGCATTTTGAATTGCTTAGAAAACAAGTTCTCGTATATCAAGTTTACTTCTATCGTCATTAAGCCAGTTTTAATGATTACCCAGTCCTATTTGATCATATACAAGTGTTTGTGTGAATATATATAGTATATGTGTAACATAGATAAGTATGAAAACGTGAAATAGACATATTCATACCGGTACGCAAAACGTTCACAATGTTCATATATATAACATAGGAATCCCGAAACACGAAAAACACTCGACGACTTCTTAGTTCAGGTACGAAACTTTTTTATTACCTTTGAGTTAAAAGGTTTTTCGACATAAGGAGAGAGGCACAATCTTTCTATGCTGACTTTTCCATCAGCCCCCAACACGTGCGGCCCCGAAAGTCAACTGTCTTCTTCCGAGCCAGGAACTCAACTACCGACTTTTCTCAAATCTCCCCAAATCATCCGCGCACGCTTCATTCACCCCCCCCCCGGTTACAATCCCTATCTGGGATTTTTATTTTGACATATCTGAATGACACATCCTACCCGAGCGCGCGTGAACACCTGCGCTCATATTGCATCTAACTAACCCATGTGCTAAGCGAAAGGTTCTCAGCGTAACTAAACCGAAAGGCAAGATATATAAAACGAAATCCCTCGGCCATTATATTACATTGGTGGAGGGTACAGAATTCGCCAACTGCATCTCTGCTGAAGGCTCAGATCCTCCCAAATGAGTGTCCAGGATATGACATTAAACAATCAGATGGTGAGGCTCCTGCAATACTGAATCGTTTAAAATAGAACTCTTTGATCTTTTAACTATGTGTAAACGAATGGATGCTGTTTAATTGAATTGTTAGTGATACATAGCAATACTTGGAACCATTTAATTTTGTTGACTAATATTTACAAATTATATATATTTATATATATGAATAAACCAGATTTGTCATTAAATAACCTGCAATGGTTGATATGCCATAAAACCAAACTAAAGGAAACCAAATAATATACAAAGTGACGTAAAAACTTCATTACTTTCATTTAGGCATTAGCAAGGCTAGTAAGAAGCATGTTGGGTCAGACTAAGGGTGATTTTGTTATATGTTTGGAATATAGAAGTAAACATTGTAAACTACATCAAGGTCTAGACTACATTATTTATTTATATTATTAAATTGATGAAATTGAAAGTATAAATAAATGCTTGAATGTTTTCTCAATATGTCATTAGATGTTTATGAAATACTTTTGTAGGGTAGCAAAGATAGAGGTCATTCATTTCACGCAATATATAAAAAAGAACCTATTTTTACCAAAAATATCGGAGTCTTCATTACAAAAAGCCGTTCATTAATCGAGTATATACGTAATTGTATGAAGAGTACTTATTAAAAGTGCCATTGACATTTACAGTTTGTTGTGCCTTAAAGCACATCAACCTGTGTAGGTTATTCATTATCAAATCCTGCTTGATGTATAACATATTGACGCTCGATCGAGCCGTCAATTAAGAGATGCACAGGTGTGAATAATCGGAAGAACAGCGGAAGCAGGTGGAAGTCAAACAAAAATAACCAGGTGCCCGAGGCGGTTCGAGTCAGTTGGAGTCAGTTGGGGACAAGATGCCGAATTGAGAGCCAGCGGCAGATAGAGGGCTTTGGGCTCTCAGTGACCCACGGTTGAGTAACAACAGCAAGATGAGAAAGAAGTGTTGCTATGGTCAGAAGAACTTGGTGTTAATGTAGCAGTCTGTCCCTGTCTCCAACTCACCTCTCACACACAAGAAACATCAACCCTTTCGAGAATAAAGTGTGAGAGATATATTTTTATAAAGAAGTGTGTTCCTTCGTTCATTGAAGTTCGTCATTATTATTCGATTATGTTTCTGCATATATTTGTATATGTATATTTATGCGGCTATTCAGCAGATATTCTCCACTGGACCCCTTCACACCGACGTGCTAGTGTTGGTCAACCAACAAGAACTGCCTATAACAGCTTTGTATAACACAAACAATATGTTTAATATATTTAATATGTTTGCATGACACCAAATGTAGGACCATCGCTTGGCCGTAGGTTTTCAGGGTCGAATCCTGCGTCTGACTGTGCCGTGCAATTTCAGGATCGAATCCTACGTCTGACTGTGCCGAGCAATTTCAGGGTCAAATCTTGCGTCTGACTGTGCCGTAGGTTTTCAGGGTCGAACCCTGCGTCTGGCTATGCCGTGCAATTTCAGGGTCGAATCCTGCGTCTGGCTGTGCCGTGCAATTTCAGGGTCGAATCCTGCGTCTGGCAGTGCCGTGGAATTTCAGGGTCGAATCTTGCCTCTGAGGCACCAAATGTAATACTATCGTTTTGTCTGGAACCTGATGTAACACTAAGGTTTGTACCACGTGGGCACTTATCTTGGGCAGGGTACGAAATATAGTACTGTGGTTTGGCCCCGTATTGACTGTAACACTATCGCTTGGTTCGGTACCAAATAGGATACCATGTTCTGGGGTCGCTTACTATTTGTAATGCTATCGTTTGGGTACGGTATTAAATTTAACAATATCTTGGCACAGAACCACTGTAACAATATCGGGTTTCCGATACCCAACGTCGATACCAGCGCCAAATGTAATGCCGTTATGCACGACAACAGTCGTACCAAATGTAACAATAATGATTGGTCTTATCTGGTAACAGTGGCAAATGTGGTACCATAGTCGTCACGGTACTTTTACTTTGGTCTCATCCTGGTAACGGAGCCAAATGCCCACGCTCTGCTTCCTGACAAGAAGAGACACAATCCATCCAGGACTTCTTCTGACGGTCGTGGTGATCCGTTGGAACAAAATTGCATGGGCGTTGGCAACTCAAAAACGGGGAGAACTCTCCATCAACAATTAACAATCATTTATGGTTCGATGTTCAGGCCGCATACAATAGTACGAGAGAGAGAGAGAGAGAGGGTGGGAGGGAGAGAGAAAGAGAGAGAGAGGGAGGGAGAGAGAAAGAGAGAGAGAGGGAGGGATAGAGAGAGAGATGGGGGAGGGAGGGAGAGAGAGAGAAAGAGAGAGAAACAGGGTGGGAGGGAGAGAGAGAGAAAGAGAGAGAGAGGGAGGGAGGGAGAGAGAAAGATAGAGAGGGGGAGGGGGAGAGAGAAAGAGAGGCGAGAGTTAGAGAGACAGGGAGGGAGGGAGAGAGAGAAAGAACACACACAAAGAGACCCCCCCCACTTGTAACTGACAACTTTTTCAAAAACCACTAATTTTTATATATCTAAATTCATGATATCGGTAGGGTGATATCACCCAGCTAAATTATTTCGTCCCTCACATGTGTCCAAATTCTCTGTTTTCATTTCCTCAATCAAACTTGAGACAAGACATGAATCATTGGAAATTTTCCTTTAACTGAATAGTAGCCAAACTGTCAGGTTGTTTGTATTTATTACAAAACTATCGAGCTCCTTATCATTAAGCTCCTGGGTCGGTAGGAATCCAAGTCAATCTTAAAATTATATTAAATTCCAGGCCAGTTTGGAATAAAGGGAAGCGAAAAGCCTGGTCAGCTTTGAATATTACCGTCCAAATCAAAATTCCATACACTGACCTCCCAGAACAACCTATTCTTCAAAATTGGAATAACAATATACACCATAAGCTCTTTCTGATAAAATTCACACTATGAGAATGGAAACTAGTTTTCAGAAAGTCCAGAAAGGAACAAGTCACAATGTTCCGATTGCGCATTGGCCTCACAAGACTTACGCACTCTTTGATACTCATACTAGAGGAACAATCAAAGTATTTAACATGTCAAGCACCATTCACTGTTAAACATATTCTCGTAATATGAAGATTGGTAGCTCTTATTATACAACGTTTTTCCAACGCAAAATGATGAAGGACTTATTTCAAAATGTCGATATAGATGACAATTCTATTTATGAGATATAAAATTGTAGCAAAAATCGTAAACATAAACTGGATTATTACCAAAAATATACACCGACTGCATCTCTGCAGAAGGGATAAGACTCCCCCAATGAGTGTCCTAGATATGACACTAAACAATCTGATGGTGAGGTTCCAGTAATGCAAAGTACCCCTTTTAGCCATAGATCACAGGGTCAACTCTGGCCCGGAGTGGTAGCACCTGATAGGGTACTATCAATGAATTAAATAGAACTAAACTGTGCACTTATAGTAAAATGAATTGTTTGAAATAGAACTTCTCAGTATTCTGGTCGATCCCAACAATGCTGTCGTTTGGATGATCTCAACGTTTCCTCTTATTTCTAAGTCTTTCAGTCCATGTATTAATCTTTTGATGACTGTACCGAGTGCACGGATTACAATTGGTATCACTGTCACTTTCATGTTCCACTTTTTTTCACTTCTCTAGCTTTCCTCCAGTTTTACTCTGTTGTCCACTATTCGGCAGGTTCTCTTTCTGCTTACTATCACTAGATATGGTCGTCTGGCCGAGATCAGGAGATCAGCTTGTATCTCAAAATCCCAGAGAATTTTATGAGCCTGATTTGCTAGGATGGATTCTGGGTTGTGCAGGTAACATTTGGTCAGAAAAAAACAAACCTTTTTGCACAATTCCCTGTGGATCAACTTCCATACGAAGTTGTTTTATGTCTTATACTCATTTTACGCTAATTTACTGCATTCGCTTTTTATGTGATTCTTCACTTCATCTCTATCATCACATAACCTACTTCTGCTATTTTGATGCTTCTTGTCTATTCTTGCTTTGGCATAGTTAGCTCCCTTGAATATAATATATTCACTATCCCAACCTGCACCTCCTTAAAATAATGAAAGTTAAAAAGAAAAAAAGATTCCTATCTTTTTACCTTTGACCATACGAGAACCAAAGGCATTAAGACAAGTAATCTTTTAACCCTTATTGATAAATCCTTCACTTTTTATTTTATTATCTGTTAAAATCTGCCGACTTATCTATATTGTTTAGATATCCATTTGATACTATTATAAACACAGCTCTACATACATACATATACACCACCTATGTCTCCTCACATTCGTATTGACATGCTCGCATCCACTTGCATATGTATACATTTACCCAACGTATACATAGAGATAATTACGTACAAACGCTCACTTGTCCAGTTGGCTGGGGCTGTAGAATACACCGATTGCACCTCTGCAGAGGGGTAAAACTCCCCCCCATGAGTGTCCTGGATATGACACTAAATGATCAGATGGTGAGGTTCCAGTGATGTTGGAGCTTTGGGGAATGCAGAGCACACCTTCATTGCCATTGCTCCCAGGTCAACTCTGGCCTGCAGTAGTAGCACCTGATAGGGTCCTAACTATGTGTTAAATAGAAATAACTGCATACTTATTATAAAATGAATTGTTTGAATTAGAACTGTTTGATTAAATTGAATAGCTTTAAATAGAAATGTTTCTGACAATTAAACTGTACTTACATTTAAATACGTGCTCATGCTAAACTGAATAATTTGAAATGGAACTGTTTTTGACATTGAAAATGTAATTACACTAAACTGAATTGTTGAATATAAAACTATTTTGACATTTAATTGTGTGTAAACAAAATCTATACTTATACTAAACTGAATTAGCGGGATAAGAACTGTTTGACAAAACTGAATAGCTTGAAATGGAAACGTTTTTGACAATTGAACTGTGTACTCATGCTAAACTGAATTGATTTAAATAGAACTATTTGCATAAAAATTGATTTGGCGTTAAATAACCCACAAAGGTTGATCTACCATAAAATCCAACCAATCAACCAATCAACGCTCACAGTTACATGCATATGTGTCAGTGTACGTAAATAGGTGTACATTGTGGAAGGAGCTGATAGCTTCACACCAGTCAATTCAAAATACAGGGGTTAAAGGTCAAGAAGGTGTAAAAGGATGATCCAAGCATTGTTTGGGTGTCCGAATTTAATATATCCGGCACATTTCACTTAACAAAATGTTCTTTTGTGTATAATTTTCATATCATGTAACATCTGCTACTCTCTCTCTCTCTCTCTCTCTCTATATATATATATATATATATAATTATTATTATTATACTCCTTTGGAGCTTTCACATCAGTGCTAACTAATGGTTTTTCAGTTGTGTAAGATACCTGTCTGGCAGAAAGTCAGCCGGGTTTCGATCCCACCTTGAACTAACTCGCGTGTCTAGCCACACAAACGAGTTGTGATACAACGAAACAGTCTGTCTTTGGATGACAATTTATCAAATCGGATATATATATATATATATATAAAGAGAGAGAGAGAGAGAGAGAGAGAGAGAATGTAAAAATCTCTGTGAAAACCTCATACACTTGATCCCTCCAAACTATGACGATCGACCTAGACGGTCACAGTCAAAACAAAAAACTCTTAACACTAACACTCAAACTAAAATTTATTTCCTTCTCTCTTCTTTCCTTATCTCTCTCTCTCTTGTCTTTCACTCCCTTTATACCTTTATACATTCTCAATGTTTTAATCTATTTTGCCAATTACTAAAGTGAACGCACACACACACACACACACACACACACACATATATATATATATATATTATTTGTAAGCGAATGTATTGTTTTATTTATACCAAACTGAAAAAAAATCGACATATTTATCTATTTATTTCTAAGTTATTAGGTCTGTGTTAGAAAATTTCAGAAGTACCGTTGAGACGAGTTATCTCATTTGCTGTACTAAAAGGACAATATGCTATGACGAATAATCTAGTCTATTTATCTGGGAGTCTTAAAAAAAATTCACAAAGAATAGCAAACCAACGTGAGATGAGATATCTCGTTCGTTGCACTGAAAGTTATAACTTGCTAAGACGAGATATCTCGTCTGGAAATCGAAGATCGTTAAAAATAAGAAAAAAAAAACTCAATTCATTCCATTGGTTTCCTTTCTTTTCGTTTTGACTTATTCAGTTTTCTCAATGGTTTTCTTTCTTGCCCACCGAACGCAACAAGGCATTTCATTAAATATTAAACTAATTCTTCTTCTCGTCCGAACAAGACTAAAAAGGCCTGTCTGTTTTACGACAAGGCGCTCAATTGGCTAGTCACATCATTGAGCAGTGTCATACTGAAGAGGTCGCTCTTCTAATTAGCTTCTTGAGTAGAAAATAATTAGTAAAATGACAAACCGTTACAAGAGAGGTCGTGGCTCTTCGGCTGTATTCGATGAGATAAACGGCTATACATTTTTAAACACCAGTGGGAATTTCGAATTAATAAGCACTTGGAACTTTGCAAAGGCGTCTTCGTCGACTGCAGCTTTATCGGAAGTCCGTTAAAGAGTTCATTTCATTAAAGAAGTTAGAATAACAGTAGCGGCTATATTAAGCCTGCTGGCTTTTTAAGTATTCCTACGAGATGCCCAGAGATCAAAGTGGGGGACACCCTCATCTTTCGGTAGCTAATTAAATAAAAGTATTTAACACGAACAGATATAGCGATATCTCTAAATATTAAGATAATTCTATTCGAAATATCTGAGAATTAATTTTTCGCCAGAAAATTGGCAGGGTGTATTTTAATTACTAAATGAAATATCAGTCGATTCAGAGGATTGGTAGATTGATTGATTTTGATGGCATGTCAAACAGTCTAGGGTGATTTTATGCTTAGAGGTTATGGAATCACGTTCCATGTGTACCATAGCCATATACATGAATATGCGAAATGTACATGGAACGTTCATTACATATATACATAGAACATAGGATCTCGAAATTCGAAAAACACGTAACGACTTCTTTGTTCAGGTACGAAACCTTTTATTACCTTTGAGTTTAAAAGTTCTTCGACATAAGGAGAAAGGCACAAACTTTCTATACTGGCTTTTTCATCTTCCCCCCTCCCCCAACACGTGTGGCATTCGCCACAAAGGTCTCCGTGAGCAAGCGAAAGTCAACCGTCTCGTTCGGTGTCCAGTTATCAACTCACTGACTTTTTCAAAATCTCCCAAAACCCTCCGCGCTCTTCCGGTGCGTGACGTCACCCGCACTCCGTAAACCCGCTTCCAATGTGGGCTATTGTGACATCTCTGAGTGTCAAGTTCACTCCGCCCGCGCACGCGCGAACACCTGTGTTAATGTTGCACCTAAATAACCCATGCACTGAGCCGAAAGGTTCTCAGCCAAACTAAGCCCAAAGGCAAGAAACCGAAATCTCTCGGCCTTTATATTACACATGTATGTCCATATTTACATTTTTGCACTCGTTTCTTAAGGGGTCTTTTTGTACTTGGTCCTATCGTAAACGAATGATCTGTTTGGCCTATAGATCGGACATAAACAGATATTACTACCCCAGGTCTGAGTAGAATGGTAGTAATGGCATAGAAACGTACTCCACACATACTGGATATCTGGAATTGCAAAATACAGTTAAGTGTTATACCAGGACCTTCTTTTTGGGCACCCTCAATGTTTTATATTGCAAGCTGTTCTCTTAGGTTGGGGTCGTTTTTCTGGCCACCATCTTTCCTCGCAACACAGGTCTGTTCGATCATTTTTGTTAGCTGGGATAAATAAACAAGATATCATTTTCTTTTCTTCTATAAACATTCGTGGGGAATGTCCTCGTGGTGTAATGGTTAAAGCAAAGGACTGCGGAATCGGAGTAAGCGAGTTCGTACTCCAGTTACGCTATTACGTTCCCTTTCGGGCAAATACCCTTGGGAAAGGTATGAACCCCCTTACCCTTCCAGCTATGGGTTAAATAGTACTACTACTGTTCTTCTAGAAGAATAGCTTTGGCATTAAATAACCTACAAAGGTTGATATGCCATTAAACAAAGAAACCAAACCAAACCTATAAACATTCTTTACTTATCTTAGTGCCTTTTCTAACACATTATTCATTTTTACGGCAAACTGGAATTAGCCTTCGGACCATAGTAATTTACAAAGCTCTTTGCTTCGATGTAGCACAAGGCTGAATGAATGGGGTACCCAATGAGACTCGAACTCACTCGTGTAGGCTTGCTAGTCTAGCTTGCTAACCGTTACACCACTAGAAGTGCCCTAGCCTTCGGACCATAGATGGAATCAACACTCTTTTGCGTTTCTGGTTTAATTATT
This sequence comes from Sepioteuthis lessoniana, assembly GCA_963585895.1. Lineage (NCBI taxonomy): Eukaryota > Metazoa > Mollusca > Cephalopoda > Myopsida > Loliginidae > Sepioteuthis > Sepioteuthis lessoniana. Next base: position 107,164,152 of record OY757913.1, on the reverse strand, counting down.
TAACTTTCGAATTATTTTCGAAACTTCTAGAATCCCTTGGTCAACTGACTGAGATCATCCAATCACAGCCAAGTTCTCAGTTTTGCGTTTAAGGTCCTAACCAGTCAATTAAACTTGACATTAATGTTTTCTACTTTTGGAAAAACGATTTAAACCTTTTTTTATTATCTACACTTATAAAGCTTCGTATATTTTTTCATTCAAATAATCCATAGGTTAGAAATTGGGCAAACTGAGTTTTTTAACCCTGGCATGGCTACCAGTATAAGAGAAGAATAATTCAGAAATCGAACGATGTGAAATACCTCTTTATACAATGCTCATGCACTTGTGAATTTTCTCGTAGATAATGTAATTGGCGACCCGAGTTCTAATCCTGTTTACAACTTAACGAGTTATAACCTCGGGAAATGCATGATTACATCTCCTATACCGCCAGCTATGGGTAAAATAGCTGGGTAGACTTGATTATTTGGGGAGGAGTCCTCGTGGGAAAGGCATGAACCCAGCTATGACTTAATACCTGTACCCTTCTTCCATAAGGATGGATGTAGAATTAAATAAACCACAAATCTTAGTATGATATTAAACAAAAAACAAACCTAACTGCAACCTATGTCGGCTGGGGCTGTAGAATACACCAACTGCATTTCTGTCGAGGGTCAGTCATCTCATAAGCTATACAGCGATAAAGTACTGAATTTTCAAGAGTCTTGGACAATTCTAAATGCCTGCACAAAAAAGCCAGGAACCTTATTGAATGCACTACGTATGTATAAAATCAGGATTTGACATTAATTAACCTAATGGTTGATAGGCTAGAAAACCCAACCCAACCCAACCAAGCCAAACCAAACTAAACTAGGTTATTTGGCCTTCGCTGAACAACCAGTTTAGTAGAAGGAAAGTCTAACTTCATCTCAGTTTTACTCCCTGAGTAACATGTTGTTTGACTAAAGACACACTCATTCTCTCAAGACATAAATTTAGGAAGGTAGCAAGCTTATCGACATGTTTCATAGGAAATTGAATAAACGGTGTCTTTGTCAAGTTAAAAAGCGGACTACCCAAAAACTTGTTTTAGGTAGGAAGTTATCTGACAATCTGATTAAGAAATTTTTTAAAAAAAGCTTGGTTTCCGGTGCCGTTTTGGTAAGATGCATGCATTGTCTATAATATTTGTTCAGATTTACAACCTGATACCCGCGGCACAACTAATGGGGAGAATTCCAGCAAAGCCAAGCAATTTTCAACACTGCCAGTGTATCTGCAAGGGCTTTCCACTAAACATTTAACTTTGTGTCGTATCCAATCCATGACAAAAGTAAATATCACTTTAGACGGGAAGAAGGGGTTGTATGGGACACACAATCTTATGTAGAACCCAGGCTAACAGACTGGAAAAAACTCTCTCTTATACTCTCTGTCTCACTTCCACACACAAACATACCCACCACGCCCGTGCGCGCACACACACACACACACACACACATATATATATATATATATATATATAGAGAGAGAGAGAGAGCGTTTGAAAAGATATTAAAAATTCAGTTGGAGTTCCTGTTTATTTTATTAAAATCTCCAACTTTTTAGAACTTTCCTCAATGATTGCTGTATCATCAGTTCTGTTTTTCAAGTAAAATTTCTCAAACAGAAATTTTAACATGATTTTAACTACCAATGATATATTTCCCAGAATTTGGGGACTGGGATGTAGCCATGGGGAGATTGTACATGATCATATCATATAGGTACTCCCATAAGGCTGTCAACATTTCTTGAATCACGCTATATATATTTATATATATATATATAGAGAGAGGGACAGATAGATAGATAGATAGATAGATAGTACCGTATTAAAGTTTTCGGCCATTTTAAACTATTTGTACTAATTGCCAATTAGATGTTTCGCATGGCGTTCTTTTACCGATGAAATATTTGCTCTGTTGGAAACGAGGAAGATGCGAAACCACACCAAACTATGTTCGGGAAAATGTATTCGGCCACCTCACATAAACCAATCAAGATAGACGGTTTTAAAACAGAAATTGTCTCGCATCTTCCTCTCTCATTCAGAACCCGTACTAGGAAATTTAATGATTAGTTATAGAAATGACTCGATCACAGCCAAAGTTTTATTTGTATAAAACACAATGTGAAACATCCACTTACAAGCTGGCACTCAGTAGAAATTTACAATAGTTTAAAGTGGCCGAATACTTAAGCACGTTATTATATATATATATATATATATATATATATATATATATCCACCCATTGAGTCATACATGTTCATATATATGTGTGTTGTGTGTGTGTTCGTGTATCTTTAGTAGAACTTGCGCAAAATTGTTTAATTAACAAGGACTTCATTTTACCTCAAACAGATAATCTAATAACGTATTTTTCTTTTCTTTTTTTCATACCTTTTTTTTCCAAAGGTAAACCTGAATATACTTTACCACGTGTTTCCTACAGGTATTAATGACACATAATTAGTTTAAAAGGACCTGAACCACTCTTCTTATCTTTCTTTGTAAACTTTTTGAGAATTTCAAAGTTTTTCTCTCGCCCAGTAAACCTTTGCCAACCGTCAGCTTAGTCAAACCATAAAACTTTACGCCCTCAAATACTAATTCTGAGATACTTGCGTCTGTATGCATTTATGCTAATCCTATAACCCTTCATATATATATATATATATATATATATATAAATGCTTGCATCTACATACATATTCACTATAACATCAAAATATGTCTTTCCAAGAATGGAATAGCTCATAGTATTACTGTAAAAAAAAAAAGAAGAAGAAAAAGAATCCCGAATAGGTCTGCATGTCTATTGAGAAAGCAAATAGAAGTTGAAATAGAATAACAACTTATCCAGAACATTCACTGATGTCAATAAACCATTCAATAATAATTTATTACAAACAATACTTAATTTGTCAGGCTGAAATGGTTAGAATAACAACTTCGCCACAACATTCACTGATTTTAATAAATCATTTATTTATAATTTATTACTAGAAATATTTCTCTTAATTTAACATGGGTTAAAATAGTTAGTATAATAACTTATCCAACATTCACTAATTTTAATAAACCATTTAATTATAATTGACTAGAGAGTTCTGGTATCCTTTATCCAAAAAGAAAAAAAAGAACAAGATGAAATCATTGATCAGAAAAGACTAAAACAAATCTGAAATGTACAGTGGTGACTTTCTTGCCTCAGCATAGAATAGGGTTATGGCATCTGAGGTCCCCAAAAGGAACTAAGCCATTTTTTGGAGTTGCTCTCAGAGTAACTTGCTTGCCGCAGGATTTCCGCATAAAAAGGACATTGTATCACATTTCAGCACAGAGGAAATCTGAATAAATCTCTTTTCATTTTTACACATGGTTGGCAGGTATCATAAAATATGGGAACAGTGATATGGGTTCAAATTCCGGATAAAACTGTGTAGGTTTAACTTCAAGCTAATACCATTCATCACCTAACCTGATCTTAAGATGGTTGGTTAGTAGGTTGGTCTTTCACATATCGGGTTATTTTATGTTGAAGTCAGTTAAACTATTATAACCTTCTGTGATAAAACTGTATCTTCACCCTGATTTTAAACATCGAACCCTTCATCTTCTTGTTATATAATTAGGAACTCCGGTTGAGTGTTTTAGCAGTAGGTTGTTTCCAGTTAAATTTGAGATCAACCAGACAACAGTGAAAACGGAGGAACATAAATAAGAGAGAGGTTCGAGGAGGGAGGGAGAGAGAGGAGAGAGAGGAGAGAGAGAGTGGGGGCACTACGATTAGAAGCAAATGACCAATGGGCTCTGATTGGTGGGAAGAAACTCAACAAGAGGAGCGGATAAGGGGGACACGGGATTAAAAATAGATACCTAAAGGGAGTTGGAGACCAAACACAGAGATTTAAAAACGGGCTGAAAGCTACGGCACTTAAAATGGGTGAGTACCACACCGGTACCCGTGGTGTAGTCGTTATCGTCGTAGGAAATGAACACGGCGACTCGAGTTCAAATCCTGGACGAGACTGATTGCATTTCACATAGCACTAATACTCTTGGGAAAGGTATGAATCCAATTATTCCCCCTCCAGCTATGGGTAAAATAGTAGGACAGACTAGGTTCTTCAGCCTTGGTTAGGCAACTAGTCTAGGAGAAGGAAAACTCTGAATTAAAACCTGTTAAACTCCGCTTAAAAATTGACCTTGTGTCATATCCTGCCCGAGCGGAGGGGTTGGGTAAATAGTACCACACCGGCTGCGAAGCGTTGAAGACCGAATCCTGAGCAAGCACATGCGAAGATTACAACAGAAAACGAGAAAGATAATATCAAGGTCTGTGTCTACTCTTCTCGTGATGGTTTATTTCTCTGAGTCTATCTAAAGTTGGCGACCATAGTCGAGGGTAACCCGAAGGCTCCCTTTTCGATAGCTACTACACCAATGTGTAGGTTTGAGGGAGCTACTATTGTATCAGCGAACCAACTGACGGTGTTTATGTGTTCGTCACTTCTTCACTTTTTCTCCCCGCGAGGTTACACGGAGTATCCGATTGGAGTTCAAGGCTTAGTGCTACACTCATAGACTTTTTTTTAGAATGGCGGTGTTTCTCGTGTCTATGGGGTACCGTAGCACTACATTCTTTATTCATCCAGGAAGCTTGTTTGTGCGTGGTGGCGTTTCTATGTTAGGTGTCTTGAATTGGAATTGCCTGAACGAGTTCATATAACTTAGACTGGTTTAAATTAAGGTTTTCTTATCCTAGGCTTGTTGCCATACGAAGTTTAATGTCTAGGTTTGGTTGGCTTAATTTCTTTGTTAAATGGCATATCAAGATTTGTGGGTTATTTAATGCCAAAGCCACCTTGGTAGAAAAACAGCAGTGATACAATTTAACCCATCGATAGAGTTATAAATGACTCCATGGATGGTTGTTTGGTTTTAAGGGTACCAACCATTTTCAGGTCATTTGATCCCTAATAAAATTCCGTTTAGTTTTTTTCTTACACACAGTTAAATGTCAAAACAGTTCTATTTCAAACAATTCCGTTTAGCATAGGTACCCAGTTTAGTTCTATTTGACCCATAGATAGGAATCTATCAGGTACTTCTACTCCTGGTCCCAGTTGACCTGGGAGCGATGGCATTGAAGGTGTACTCTGCATTCCCCAAAGCTCCAGCATTACTGGAACCTCACCATCAGATGGTTTGTGTTATAAACAGGACACTCGTTGGTGGGGGTCTTATCCTCTGCAGAGATGCAATTGGCGTATTCTACAGCCAAAATCGCCGGGGCAATCCATTGATAGGTTATTATCTTTCGTATGGGAATTAATACAATGTGCTGGAGAAGCAAGCACGAACTCATAAGCAAATTTCTTTTATGGACTTCTACATATAGACTCATTAGTGTTGGCTGAAAAGCATAAATTTACGTTTATCAGATTTGTGCGAATACTATATGCCTTCTAGAGGACTAGTCAAGAGCGATGGCCAATGCAGACGTATGGCGAAAGAGAGTAAAGGGAATTCGTGCTCTTGACACGTAATGATGATGATCATCATCACATTTGAATATTTACAAAAACGTGTCTCCAACAACTCGTAATCATATTTACCAACCCCTCCACTCGGGCAGGATATAAAACAAGTTCAATTTTTAAGCGGAGTTTAACAGGTTTGAATTCAGAGTTTTCCTTCTCCTAGACTGGTTGTGTCGTCAAGCCTGAAGAACCCAGTCTGCCTTATTATTTACCCATAGCTGGAGGGATAATAATTGGATTTATACATTTCCCAAGAGTATTAGTGCTATGTGAAATGCAATCAGTCTCGTCTAGGATTTGAACTCGTGTCACCATGTCTAACAACTCGTAATAAGCGCATATAGTTCTATCCACAAGCAGTATATAAAAGGGCTGCAAAATTAGTAAAAAGTTCTTGATGATGGGTTAGTTCACCGACCATAGTCGAGGGGACCAGAGGGCTCCTTTTTCAATAGCTACTACACCAAGGTGTACGGGAGATCACTACTTCTTTCCCTTGATTGATCCACATATCCTTGATTCAAACCTTTTAATGCTGAGTGTTAAACAAGTAGGCATCAAGTACAGTTCTTTTAGTCTTTAGTATGACTCGACATTGGATTGAACTCTGGTCTCCTGGGCCATTGGCAAACACTCTTACTATTAACCTATTGGCCGGTTACTTAATGATAGGAGAGAGTAAAATGTCTTTACTGTTCGACTGAAAATACAGGAAACAACGTTTATTCTCTTCATATAACAGAAGCAAAATTGCTCGGAAATAGTTTTCTCAACTGTCATGCATTTTTCCACGAGGCACCAAACGGACATGCCTATTCTCTAAGGGAGCTAATTATTCACTCTTCAGATATCTTACCAACTAAGAACAAATTTTTAAACAAGACTGCAAATAATAGGTAACGATGGGGACGAACTTCCCTATCCAGTTTGATTTGTTCAATGAGACTAGCTCGCTAGCCATTTCAGTTCAAGAAGCACCCGAATCAAAAATTTTGACTAGCAATTAAATCAACGTCGTTTATTTTGCCCCGAAATGAGCGCGTTGATGTTCTCTTTGTGAGCAGCAGACAGTATTGAATAGTAAATAAAACTTTTCTTTTACAACGTAGACGGCAGAAGTTTCTATTGGAATTCTTGCACTTATACACTTATTTGGTAATAAGGGCATCGTTGTTCTTTTAATGTTTTTACGAATAAAAGAATATGTTTGTTTTGGTTGCTTGTTTGTTTTTTTTATTTTTGGTTTTTATCTATTATTGGTTATTAATGATTTTTTTTATATCAGCATATATCGTTTGCCATTGGGACAAACATGAATTGAGGAAACAAAGAGTTGTTTTAAGGTTATATAAGTGCTATTGAGAGAGAGAGAGAGAGAGAGACAGAGAGAAAATCGAAAGAGTAGAGAAAAAGAAGGAGGAGATGTAGTGGAAAAGAGGAAAAGGAAAAAAGGAGAATAGAGAGATGGAGAAAGAAAGGGAGGGAGAGAAATAGGTGTATCTCTACGTAAGAAGGAAATATGAAAGAGAGATAGAAAGAAAGAGGGAGAGGGAGAGGCTCTTGATAAGATTGGGATTTGAGAGAGAGACAGCGAGAGAAAGAGATGTTCTTGCTAGATTCGGGATATAAGATAGAAGGAGAGAGAGAGAAGTGGCATGGGGGCTCTTAATTAGACCAAGATATGTGAGAGGTGGGCTTCCGTTAAGACTGGGATATGAGAGACAGAGAGAGAGAAAGAGAAAGAGAGAAGAAAAAAGAAAAAAATAGTGAGTGAGGGGGGTTGATGATAATATTATTATATGAAGCAGAGAGAGAGAGAGAGAAAGAGAGAGAGAGAGAGAGAGATTAAACCTCTTGATAAAACTGGGATGTAATATTTGATCCCAAATTTTTTGGAGCTCACTATCCTTGCTTTCTTTCCTCTGACTACTTCTTTCTTTTATTTTTTAAACGAAAACAATTTTTGTTAATTTTGTTGTCATGGAATATGGAAATGGGGACACTCAGGATCAAATCAAATGTTTCTCAATGCAATTTAGGATATTTATTTATTAAAAGTTCTATTTCTTATTTTCCTATTCTTTTAATCTTTGCCCAGACATTCTATTTTTCTTTCTTTCTTTCTTTCTTTCTTTCTTTCTTTCTAATTGCTCACAGGATTTTTATCTATCTATCTATCTATCTATCTATCTATCTATCTATCTCAAGCTTTATTTCCAATATGAAATTTCATTTCTTTCCAAATTACTCTCCGGTTTCTTTCTTTCTTTCTTTCTTTCTTTCTTTCTTTCTTTCTCGCAGGTTCTTTGAATTAACGTGTTAAGCAGCTTATTATTCCTTCAACAATCTTATCAATTCATATTTGGCAACGTTACACTCAGAATAGAACTTTTCAAAAAATTCTACGTGGTTAAAAAAGTAACACCCACTTAATTAATTCTTTGTTGGTTATTTGGTTGGTTTTACGGCATGTCAACCCTTCTTTTTATGGAGTTTAAAATAAATTGCCTTGATGATCATTTGCATATAATTATAACATCAGATAACAATTCTTATAAAAAATAATTGGCACACAGTTGATGACATTTCCAGTATTCCTATCTACAATCCTAGTATTCCTATCTACAATCAATAATTTTTTTCGACAGGTCTGTTTTATACCCATGTAAGACCCTAAATAGGTATACGCAGTTATTATCGTTGGAAATAGAATCTCCGATCCGGGTTCAAATCTCGGATGAAGCTGTTTGCGTTTCATTTTACCTTAATGCCTTGGGAAAAGCAATAGTCCATCCGTTCTTGCTCCCAGCTATAGATAAATAGTAGGGCACGTTAGGTTGATTAGCCACTCGGCAACTAGTCTAAGAGCAGGACAACTGAATTTACACCCAGTTATATTTTACTTAAATCTTGACGTTGTGTCATATTCTGATCATGGTGGAGGGGTTGCGTAGATACAAAAACGAGTAATTCCACTCTAGGCCAGAATGGAAATGGGTGTCATGTCGACAGGCGTTTCTTCACACTCCTCAGAAATCCATCCTCATTACAAGCAGAATATGCCAACCGCATCTCTGAAGATGAGTAAGACCCCCATTCCTAACAAGTGTCCCCTATCTGACACGAAACTAGATCTGGTGGTGAGGCTGCCGTCCTGGATCTTTGAGGAATGTGGAGTACACCTTCATTATCATAACTTTAGAGTCCCATCTATGGAACAAACCGAACTTTTAATCATTTTTATACTAGAAAACATTTAACTGTGTGCAAATAAATGATTGATGTCAAATGGAGCTTGTAGTATTACGTTGCAATACTTGAAACGGTTTTATTGAGGGCAAATAAATGATTAGTTTTAATTAGCTAAGAATATAAATTGAAATTACCACGACCAGAATATCCGGCAACCACTGCGTGTGACATATGGAACCACTGGACAGTTGTTTCGACCTTATTAGATCTCATCAGCGGTGTATACAGTGATCTCCCGCATTGTAGATCGTACCAGCGACTACAGAATGGAGAGCTGATACTCTACTGGTCCACATCGCACACACAAGTGCTGCCAAATTAACTAGTCATAGTAAAGGCGCGGGCAATTAAGCTGATATGAATACTTAATAGATAGAATGACTGGTGTTGTATGTCAATATTTGAAACCATTTAGCTGTGTACAAATAGAATTATTAGAGTTGGATAGGAATACTTGAAAGCATTTGATTGAGAGCAAATAAATGAGCCCTTGCGCGTTAAAAAAATTGAGAAATGTCAAGCACTTTTCTATTACCATCTTTAAGGTATATTCTAATCTTCAGTGGTCGTTTTTGTTAGGGTCTCATCTCTGATTTAGTCCTTTGCTACACTTGAAACTATTTCAATGTATGCAAAAAATAGCTGTGGCTCGTTCTAAAATGTTTCCAATTCATATATATTTTCAATATGTACATATTACGACTTGGCATTTAAGTATCCAATTAAGAATTGATGTGCCATAAAACACAACCTCCTCCCGAAACACCCGTTGTGGTTTCGTATCAAATTTTATTGAATTGAAACCGACAAGGAGATGAAAAAGCTAAGACATTCAACATATAAAAATCTGATTTTTCAAACGTGTGCTGTTTTCGTGACATGATTTGCGGAATTTAAAAGATAAACAGCCCCATTTTTATAGAAATGTTTGATGCCATCAGTATAAACTTGTTAAATATCGATTCAGAATCATGATTGTATGTACTTGAAGTGGCTTCCTAAAATTACTGGAAAATAAGTCAATTTTATGAAAATTGCACCAGTGAAAATCAACATTATGTATGGTTGGTTGGTTTTTATGGCATATCACCCTTTGTAGATTATCTAATGTCAAATCCATATTTATACGAATAATCAGTTCTATTTCAAACACTTTAGTTTAGCATGAGTACACAGTTTTATTGTCAAAAAAACATTTCTTTTTCTTATTCGGTTTAGTCAAACAATTCTATTTCAGACAATTCAGTTTGTGAAAAACAGTTCTCGAAAGTACAGTTTCAATTTCAAAACGTGTTCAATATCAAACTATCCATTTTAGCAAAAGTATGCAATTTAAATATCAAAACAGTTCTATGTCAAGTAATTTAGTTTGGCATAAGAACGCAGATTACTTCTATCTAACTCACTGATAGGGCCCTATTAGGTGATACAACATCGGGCTAGAGTGGACCTGGGAGCGATGTCAATAAAGCGGTGCACCGCATTCCCCAATGCTCCAGCATCTCTGGGACCCTTCTATCAGATTGTTAAGTGTCATATCCAGGACACTGGTTGGTGGGGGTTACGCCTCAGCAGAGATATAGTCGGTGTTTTCTACAGCTCCAGCCGACTGGACAATAAAATCAATATGGATATTCCGAAAGAAAACCTAACGACAAAAGGGATACAAGAAGTTAACAGAAGATTATGAAGTGGAAAAATGTCTGCGGTACTGAAAACTTCAAGGATGACAGCAGAGGTAAAAAAAATAAGAAAAAAACCTTTTTTTTTCTATTAACGACATTTCTTAGTTTTGTAGAGATTTTTTCAGTCTTAAAAGGTTGAATCGTATGTAACGTAATGGCCGAGGGATTTCGGTTCATGCCTTTGAGTTTAGTTAGCCTGAGAACCTTTCGGCTCTGCACATGGGTTAGTTAGGTGCAACATTGAGGCAGGTGTTAATGCAGGCGTGCGCGGGCGGAGGGAGGTGTCACTCAGAGATGTCACAATAGTCCAAGACGAAAGGGGGTGACAGGTTGCAGGAGACGTCACACACCGGAAGCACGCGGAGGTTGGTGAGAATCTGAAGAAAGTTAGAGAGTTGAAAACTAGACGCCGAACGAGGAGGTTCGACTTTTGGGGCTCGCTGAGGCGAGACGAATTTGCACGCCGTGGGTGCCGCACGAGATAGGGGCCAAATGAATAAGATGGCACAGCTAGATTGTGTCTCTCCTTCTTATGTCGAAACCTTTAACTCAAAGTAAATAAAAAGGTTTCGTACCTGAAAAAGAAGTCGTTACGTGTTTTCGAATTTCGGGATTCCTATGTTCTTTATGTGTTCTACGTTATGTATATATGTAATGAACGTCCCGTGTATATTTCGCGAATAGCCGTATTTATCTATAGTACACATACACCACAGTTTTAGCTACAATTTTAGCGACAGGAAGATTCTGTTGACATGGCGCATAATTTGCGTAGGTGGCGTGACATGTTGCATCTGTTTTCTTGGGTAAACAGGACGATGTCACAATGAGAATGCTGCGTCTGTTGCGTGGGTGGCATAGCAGGATGTTCTCTTACTTCCTAAGGTACATAGATGTTCCTTAATGGAGGTGCGTCCCTGTACGGTACCTAGGTGGAAAGTGTGGCCACGAGAATTGCGTCGGTACCCAGAAAATTATATTAACCAGGAAGGAATTTCGACCCAGGCAGAACTAAGCAGAAAGGCAGAGTGGTTTCAAAGAAAACCGCACCGTCGCCCCTGTGTATATGCATTTCAGTCATGTTCGACTCGCCCTTCATCTCCTCATACTTACATTTCAGGTGACCAAGAAAAACAAGAAAAGAAGCAGAATATATTTTTATATATCAGCATTGTTGTTCTTCTTCGCTGTATACAACCTACTGTTATTATCTTTACATTTTTTCCCTCTTTCAATGCTGTTATGTTTTTCTTTTAAATCCTAATTACAGGATTATTGAGCTATATTTAAGTATGGCAACCAATTTGGGAGAAAGAAAACTTTATTCAAACCAGCTTTTCTCTACCTCAAAGGTTGACCTTGATGATGAAGAGTATGATGTTGGTAATGGTCCGGGAGCCCTGTGTTCAATCCCAGGTCGCTTCATACCAAAGACTTTAAAAATGGTACTTGATACCTCCTTGCTTAACACTCAGCAATATAAAGTACGTATCAAGGGTAAAGTGGAGCAATCCAGGAAAAGAAGTAGCGCCCCCCCTACACCTCGGTTTAGTAGCTATTGAAAAAGGAGCCTTCTGGTCGCCCTCTACAACAGTCTCCAACTTTACTTTATAACTTATTATGATGAAGAAGAGTATAATGAGGGATTTGATGATGATAAAGGGTAGGATGTAGGGACGATGCTGATGATGAAAGGTATGATGAGGGTATTTTGATGAAGAAGGGTATAGGTTCCTCAACGATCAGAAAATAGAAAGGCAGACTGATTCTTTAACGTTGATAAGACCATCGTTCTCGGAGATGGAAAACTCTGACTTCAAACCAGCTGTACTATGCTTCAAAAATGACCTTGAGTCACTCATGGCTCGTAATGGAGGGTTTCGGTACCTCAAAAATAAGTAAATAGTTGGGAAAACGTCGTCAGACAACTCGACTTGGAAGCAAAACTCTTTATTCAAATCAGCAGTACTCCATTTGAAATGACCTTGTATCACACCAGGTTAGGTAAATGCATACATTAATGAAGAGTTTTATTTCGTATGATTTTGCAATATTCTTTACTAGAAAAGGTCAAAGAAAACTAACAAAAACTCATGATTTGTAGATGGGGTTTCAAGTTTGCGTGTTTCTTTAATTTTTTTGTTTTTGTTTTCGTTTCTTTTATCACCATTTAATTATCATGTTATTTTTATTCAAAAAAGATTTTTTCATTTTTCTTCGATTGTTCTTTTTTTTTTTTTTTTTTTGCAACATTCATTTTTAATTTCTGTGATGGAATTTTCTTTTATTTCTCGCCAGTCTAGACAAATCCTTTCAGTTTGTCTGTTTGATTCTTTCTTTCTTTCTTTCTTTCTTTCTTTCTTTCTTTCTTTCTTTCTTCGTTGGATAATTTGTTTGTTCGTTTCTTTCTTTGTTTTCTTGTTTGAATCTTTGTTTGTTTGTTTCTTTCTTTCATTTTTCGTTAGATTTTTTCTTTCTTTCTTAGTTTGTTTGTTTTTGATTTCTTTCTTTCTTTCTTTTTTCATTGGATTCTTTCTGTCTTTCTTTCTTTCTTTTTTCGTTTTCTTTTTTCATTGGATTCTTTCTTTCTTTCTTTCTTTCTTTTTTCGTTTTCTTTTTTCTTTCTTTTTTCATTGGATTCTTTCTTTCTTTCTTTCTTTCTTTTTTCGTTTTATTTTTTCTTTCTTTCTTTTTTCATTGGATTCTTTCTTTCTTTCTTTCTTTTTTCGTTTTATTTTTTCTTTCTTTCTTTTTTCATTGGATTCTTTCTTTCTTTCTTTCTTTCTTTCTTTCTTTCTTTCTTTCTTCGTTAGTTTGTTTGATTCTTTCTTTTAATCGATCTTTGATCTTTTGTTTGTTTGTTTATTTCTATCTTTCCTTTGTCGTTCTAATCTTTCTTTCTTTCTTTCTTTCTTTCTTTGTTCGTTATTTTGTTTTTTCTTTCTTTTAATCGTTTTCTGATCTTTTGTTTGTTTCTTTGTTTCTTTGTTTCTTTCTATCTTTGCTTTTACGTTTTAATTTTTCTTTCTTTCTTTCTTTGTTCGTTAGTTTGTTTCTTTCTTTCTTTTAATCGTTCTTTGATATTTTGTTTGTTTTTTGTTTGTTTGTTTGTTTGTTTGTCTCTTTCTTTCAGTCTTGCTTTGTTCCTTTGATTATTTGTTTGATCCTTTCTTTCTTTGTTTCTTTCTTTCTCATTAGAAAAACACCAAAACATCTCTTTTCCCCTTGAGCATACCACTCAATCACGACAATCTAACTTCCCTTTCGGCTTATTACAGCAATTAACAAAAGATTTTACATGAGCTTCTAAATTCAAATTCTCTGTTCCATAAATTGTTCCCTGTTTTCAAAATCTCTTCCAGTTATGCTAACGCGAAATTCCTTCCGGATAAAAAGCATTAAACTGATCAACTTTATCATAAATATTAAACATAAATAATGTTAATTAATAATTACAATTACACAATGCATCCTTAGGCAATGTATCCTTAGGCAATGCGAATAAATTAGATAAAATATTTTAATATGTTAGAAAGTAAAATTCAAAAGGAAGACTAAATCACTGAATACAATGAAAGACAAGTAGTACATGCACAAAAAAGAAACAATTTAGCCTTGAGAAAGTACGGTTAATGGTTTGTGAGATCAACACTATTGCAGGTGCTAATCTAATCTGCTATTTAGGTTTTGGTATCCACCATCTAAATGAGGTTATTGTAGAAGTCACTACTCTAACGTGAAGAATAAACAACAAGAACAACACTTACTGGTTCAACAGCCCCAGCTGGCAGACAAAAAGTAAAATGGGCAATAATCCAATACCGAACCTGTAACACATTAAGCAAGCCAGTTTATAAACACATTGATATACCCATTCACTGGACGAGCAACCAATCACAGTCCGAAGAGGGGACTTTGGCAATTGAGAACAATGGAATGCCCCAATGTCCATATAATCTTGCCTCAAGTCGTAGCATTGCTTCTTACACAAACGAGTATTTACTCACTGCTAACGAGCATTTCGAACGAATTCCAACAGTTATAGATATATAAACGGTTGTTAACCTCTTCCTAGTCCAGTTGCCCTAGTAAGGTTATGGATCTCAGGAGGAGTAGTTAGCGCAACGATTATCGTCGAAGCAAAAGGAACCAGTGACCCGATCTCCTATGCATATTAATGGAGTAGTCTGTTTATGTACGTATAAAACCTTTCATATCCTTACTGATTTGGATAAACCTTCGACATGTAGGACAAACAGTAAAATACACATGACAGCTGTTTTGCACACTTGTAGAATTTCTCGGCTAGTGGCTGCGAAGGAGTGTCCCTCTGGTTTGGGAAATTGTAGTAAGCCAGTTCGAATTCTGGTCGTTCTATAAGGTTTACTTTTGGGCCAGTAATGAACTCCCTTAGTTCATCACCTATGAGATGAAGAGTATGACAATCTTTTTAAAACAAGGATGTTTTCGGTAATAAACAACCCATGAATGTTGATATGACATAAAAACAAACCCGCCTTTGGAATAGGATTGGAGTGCAATGTCATCCTCATGAATGTTCTTGACTTCAGATGTTTTGGTTTGGTTTTGGTTTTGGTTTGGTTTTGGGTTTGGTTTGGTTTTGGGTTTGGTTTAGTTTGGTTTGGTTTTGGTTTGGTTTGGTTTTGGTTTGGTTTGCTTTGGTTTTGTTCTATGGCACATCAAACATATTTAATGGCAAATCCATTGTTATTCATACAAACAGATCTGTTTCAAACAATTTAGTTTAGCACACGTATGCAGTTTAAATATCAAAACAGTCCCATCTCAAGTAATTCACTTTCGCATAAGTCTATTCAAACAATTCAGTTTAGCATAAGTACACAGTTTAAATGTCAAAAACATTTCTATTTGAAGCTATTCAGTTTAGTCAACAAAGGTAAATGATTCCAAGTATTGCTATGTATCATAAACAGTTCAATTAAACATCAGTCATTTATTTACTCACGGTTAAATATCAAAACAGTTCTATTTCTAATAATTGAGTTTAGTATAAGCATACACTTTATTTCTACGCAACCCATAGATAGGACCCTAATAGGTGCTACCACTCCAGGTCAGAGTGAACCAGGGAGCTATGCCTATAAATGAGTACTCCGCATTTCCCAAAACTCCAGCATTAGAGAAGCCTAACTCATCAGATTGTTTCTTGTCATATTTAGGACACTCGTTGGAGGAGTCTTACTCCTCTGCAGAGATACAGTTGGTGTATTTTGCAGCCCCAGCCTACTGGGCCAAACCTGAGAAGTAATAAAATGAGCAAGGTAAGCTTGGATCTCGTGATACTGATTTTCAGAAGACAAGAGATATTTTGGCTTTGCCCTTAGGCGAAATCATTGATCCTGTGGAGGTGTGCTTAGCATCGTTAGGAAAAAAATGATACCCCGAGTTCACATCTTGGACGGATATAAAGGTATGAATCTCTGTTCTTTTCCTAATTACGGGAAAATAGTAGGGCAACTTGGTTTTGGTTGCTAACCTCTTCCTAGTCCAGTTGCCCTAGTAAGGTTAACGATCTCTGGAGGAGTAGTTAGCGCAACGATTATCTTCGTAGCAAAAGGAGTCGGTGACCCGATCTCCTATGCCTCTTAAAAGATGACCGTGTGTCATATCGTGATTTTGGTAGAGGGGTTGAGCAAACAGGGAGCCCAGTCTTCTTATAATTATACCCTATAGCTAAAGAGTTAAGCGTGTATACATATGAGAAGGTATTTAGTAAGGAGCTTTGCACACTAAATCTTAGGAACCGGTCCTTGTATTTCGTTGGTATGATTGTTGATAGATTTTAATGGCATGTCGACCTGTCTCGGGTTATTTTATGTCTAGAGGTTAGGGAATAAGAGACATTGTACGTCTAGATTTACACTTTTTAGTAAAGAGTTTTTTTTATATCATTTTACCGATATGTCAGCAACGTCTAGTATTGTTTTCTAAAAAAATTGTTCGATGATCATGTTGAGATGTTATTTTCTATGGTATTGATCTGGTGTAAGAGCATAATTTTTAGTATAATTTTATTTCTCCTTAGAAAGACAGAATGACAGCTCTACTGGCATTTTCTAATAGATATTTCATATCCTTGGCATTGAAAGAGCATTTCGTAGTGTTTGTTGTATTTAATCAAATACGTCGAAATAAATAAAAGAAGCAGCTTTTATTATATATTATATACACATACTGTTATAAATATACAAAAGAAATATCAAAGTTTTCATCATATGATAATTCGGGAGTCAAACTGAGTTTCGGAGTCAAAGCATCATCACTACTAACCTAGAGCACCCCAACAGTGTATTCAATCGTTGTCACATCATTGTAATATTACAAAAGATTATTATTATCATTTTGATTCTTTTAGGTTTTTTACATCAGTTTTAGTTGATGGTCTTTCACTGGGGTCTAGGTATCAGCAAGTCTCTTCAAATCTCCAGAACTCTTCCCAGTATTCTTAAAGATGCTGTAGTTTGGATAATCTCTGCACGTCCACGGATTTCCAACTCTTTCAGTCTCCTGACGAAGCTTTTGGGGATCGTTGCAAGTGGTGTAATGGTTAAATCGATGGACTGCGGAATCGTAGTACGCGAGTTCGTACTCCAGTCGCGCTATTACATTCACTTTCGGTCAAATATCCGTGGGAAAGGTATAAACCCCCTTATCCTCCCAGCTATCGGTTAAATAGTACCACTACTGTTCTTCTTGGAGAATGGCTTTGGCATTAAATTACCTACAAAGGTTGATATACCATTAAACAAAGAAACCAAACCAAACCATCATCTCTTGTTTGAAAGTGTCTGCTTCAAATATTCTCAACTGCTGTACGTTTCCTATTCTCCGTTCTGATTTTTTCTTGATTTGGCAATTCTATTTCTTCCGCCATTAGTCTATTTCCACTTCTTATTAGTAGCCTGGGATATTTTTCTATGCCAATTTCCATTCCTATACCCTGACTGTAGATTCTTATGGTTAGTATGAGAGTCTCCAATTCTTTTTCAGTTTTTTGCAAACAGCTTGATGTTGTCAATGTACTTTTGGAGGTTTATTTTTTTTTTGCGATTTTGTAAATTTGTCATCCTCTGTGCATTTTGTAAGTAAGTGATTGCGTGATTTTATTTAATCATTATTATCAAAAATAGTTAGTTCAAAATATATAATCGTTTTTTTTATCATTAATGGTTTTCAGACTATTGTCTTCAACTTTATTATTTCCACAACGTTTCGGCCGATTTGTCCTCCGGCCTTATTCAGGTGTTTGTCGAACTCGGCAACCAACACGGAACTTCGAACTACATCCTTTATTGAATCCAGGGGGTCGCCTGTTCGGATTCTGTTTGCCATAACCGGGTACAAGTGTTAAGTATTCCTTTCTTGTTATTCGCCTAAAGTCAGGATTGAACCTACAACCGCCAGATGATTGTCTCCTTAGTTCGAAGTTCCGTGTAGGTTCCGAGTTCGACAAACACCTGAAGAAAGCCGGAGGACATATCGTCCGAAACGTTGTGGAAATCACAATAAAGATGAAGACAATAGCCTGAAAACCCTTAATGATAAAAAATCATCAAGCTTCGTCTCAGAAATTTAAACAACGCATAATCGAGTATAAATTATTGCTGTTATATGGGAATATTTGATATTATACGAATGCAAAAAAAAAAAAAAAAAAAAAATACGTACGCACCTTAGAATTAAAAAATGCACTGAAATATCAAAAAATATTGTTCTGGTTGAAAACATTTTTGCATTAAATAACCCATACAGAGTTGATATGCCATCAAACAAATAAACCAAATCAAATGAAAGCAATTTTGTAAAAAGAAAGTTAATGTTTATCTAAACCACAAATACGAGGGTTTTATTATTACTTGTGGAATATTATACCATTGAAACGGGTATTATTAGGTGTTATTTATAAGCAAAATATAGCACATTGAAACACTGCAGCAAAATTAAAATTGCTGATTATATAACCAAAAGGAAAATTATTTATATATTCATATAATCATGGATTACTCTGACAGTAGGGACCTCCCTTATTCTAGATATCTCTCCCCGTCTCTCTCTCTCTCTCTCTCTCTCTCTCTCTCTCTGTGTCTCTGTTCTGATCATCCATCGCTTCCAGCAGTTTTTCAAATCTACATTCAATGTCCGCACAGACTTGATGTTAGATCTAGCTGGTTTGCCAAATCTGGCGCATTGTTATGTCGGGATTCATAAAGAAACGACACTTGTGAGTTTGTCTTTGTTTCTCTAGTAGTCTCACAAATATCATGTTCATCTTATTACATGGTTTTTAAGATGGGAGGTAAGTGTCCGTTCAACTGAACTTTTGTGGGTTGCTGCTTCCAGAATTTGTTCAAGAACACCCGAAGCATTCTTGTGTGGTTTCCATTTACCTTATTCTTGATGTGTATTGACATGTGGTGCATCCATACAGTAGTACTAATGCAGACATAGGTCGGAAGAAATCCCCTTTTATTTTATCGGATAGATCAGACTTCTATATGATAGATAACTAGTCGATAGCAGTCCATCACTTCGCTAGGTGTATGTTGACATCACTTTCAGTAGATGAAATATTACTATCGAGGTATTTAACCTATAGCTGGGAGGATAAGGGGGTTCATACCTTTCTCAAGGGTATTTGCTCGAAAGTGAACGTAATAGCGTGACTGGAGATCGAACTCGCTTATTATGATTCCGCAGTCCGTCGCTTTAACCATTACACTACGAGGACACCCCAACTGTTGTGCAGAGGTTGCCATTGAATGTGGCACTCATAATTCATAGTTGGGTTCTCTCGGTGCTATTAAGTGATTTTAAGACTGTACTGAGAAGAATTCCTACACCAATTATGAGAACATTGACAGAGTTTTTCCATTCAGGTACCGAGAAAAATTTACATTCATTGCCAAGATATTAGTATTTCATTTGTAGTTCGCAATGATAGGGTCTGTGTTTTTGTATGTATTTCCTGTCTATAATATACTCGGTTGCAGACGCTGTTAGCTCAGGCAAGTAGTTTACAGTGTTTAAAATTCTAAAGTTAAATGTCGCTATGTAAACAAAGTTTTTGCATCTTTTGGTTTAACTTTGAGCTCTGTAGCTGATTTTTCCAACATTGGGGTTAGAGCTCCAAACTCAGCAGAATCCGCTGCTTGTTTATCCCCGCGAAGGACATAGAGTTTGAATTAGAGTCATGGTAAGCTTTTGTCAGCTGTGTTTTTTTTTTCATCTCATAAATTGACGCCACTCTAATAGAGGAAAAGACGTAGTTTTTTTTACTGAAATAATTGATCCTGGCCGTTGACCAATGAGGTTCTTCCGCCAAACATCTGATGAAGTGTGCCGTTGGCCTAACTTTAGATTAACTCACACCCACGATGCTGCTTCTCGTTGGGTTCCGTTGATAGACGCTTATATATATATATATATATACTTTTCTGGGGGAACTGGTGTATTACATTTTTATTTTTCCCTAGGTTTCGCATTCCTGATTATTTATGCTTTTGAGCGAATAATGTAACGCCAATTAGGACTTGTATATTTACGAGTGAGTTTAAGTCAACGACCCCTTTTTATTTTATTCAAGCTTTGTGGATTGACTCTATTATTTACTTCAACAATTAACTTTCAATTTGATTATTGCCTTTTTATATGTATATCTGTTGCTAATTACTGATTTCTTTCTGTAATGGTTAAAGCGATGAATTGTGTAATGGTAGAAAGCGAGTTCGAACTCTAGTCGCCCTATTACATTCACTTTCGAACAAATACTTTTGGGAAAGGTATGAACCCCCTTATCCTCCCAGCGATAGATTAAATACTACAACTGCTGTTCTTCTAAAAGGATTGCTATAGCATTAAATATCCTACAAAGGTTTAGTTGCCATTAAATAACGAAATGAATCGATTTTATGTTGTTATCAATTTTTAAACATTTTTTATTCAAGTTACTTTTGGATTTGATTCCCATCGCCACCAATCAAAAAACAAACGACTAACGGTTTACTTTTGCGTCGTTCTCGTTTCTTTAAATATTCTATATATTTATATCTGGCTACGGGCTAATTACATTTGCATAAAAGTTCGATCACATGGCTTCCAGGAAGTTTTTTTTTTCTGTTTTTAGCCATACTTTTTCAAATATTGGAACGACTAATTTTACTTCGAACAGTAACACATATATACATAAGAAACACGTATACTAATATTTTTACATATCAACAAATTAAAATAAAGTTTTTCATATTATTATTATTATCACCTTTACCACCACCACCTACTACAAATAACTCTGCTAACATGTAGAACAAAAATGTAAATAAAAAAATTCTCTATTATAAAAAAGAAAAAGGAAAAAAAACGGTTGAAAAGAACTTTACAGTTCGAGACGCTTCTCCTAGAAACTTAACCAAAAAATGGCGTCATTGATAAATGAAAAGAAAAACATTTGAATATATATATATATATATATATATATATATATATATATATATATATATATATATATAATCTAAAGTATAGTATCACTTAATTTCATATTTCAATGTACTATAAAGATAAGTACTCCGACTGTTGCGAAATAAATGTTATCAAATTTAAAAGATCAAAAGAAAATCAGACAGTGATGTATAAGACTAAGTACCTATTTTTATATAATGTTGAAAGCTAGGTCACTTGCACCAAATTTGCAATAAAGTTCCGCATGATATAGTTAATTCTCATAAGATGAGGTTATTTATATAACATTTTTTTTAAATAAAGCAGTATATGTATCGATTTAATATCATAAATGAACAAATATTAATCATAAATTTGTTCATAAATAAAGTATATATTATTAATATATAATCTTATAGATGAATAAAGATTATGACAGAAAGAACACTGGAATAAATTGATAAATTGGTAAATGAATAATCGTAATATGTATTTTATATTTTATTTTTATACCTATTATTATAACGCAAGTGGCGTAAAGAAAAAAAAATGATGGTATTTGTACATAAAAAGTTTAACAAACTTATATCTTGGAAAAAAATTTAATGAAAAAAAAAGACTAAAAATATCTGTACTACTTGAAGATAAACAACCAGGACCGCAATGTCTTGCCAAAAGAAAAAAAACAAACACCGACAGTGCTACCTAAGCTGAAACGTGGTCAATACACTAAATGGAACAAATTATATATATATATATATATATATATAAATATATATATGTATATGTGTGTGTGTGTGTGTGTGTGTATTAGTTTTTATATATATTTAATAGCATGGAAGCTTATCTGCGATCTCTGGTTTCATGCCGTCTTTATACAGCAATCACCAGGCAGAGAAAGAGAGATTTTGGAGAAATCAAGAATATCGAAAAAGTCAAATAAAATCGAATTCAGTCAAAAGAATGTTTATGTAAAATTACATACAACTCTTTTTGTGTATGTGGAGAAATCATTAACAAATTTGAAGACCGTAACATCAAAAAAAAAAAAAAAATTAGAGCTCTTGAAATAATGAATAAAAATATTAAAAATTCCATTTTATTTAACCAAACCTGTTTATATGCTTCTATATGGATGCACGACAGGAACGTTAACAAAACGGCTGGAGAAAAAGCTAGACGGCAGCTACACAAGAATGCTGCGAGCAATATTGAACAAGTCCTGGGGGCAACACCCCACAAAGCACCAACTGTACGGTCACCTACTTCCCATCACGAAAGCTATCAAAGTTAGACGAACCAGACATGCAGGACACTGCTGGAGAAGCAGGGACGAGCTCGTAAGTGATGTACTCCAATGGACCCCTTCATATGGCCAAGCAAAAGCAGGACGACCAGCTCGAACCTACATACAGCAGCTCTGTGAGGATGTAGCCCTGAGGACCTGCCAGAAGCGATGAACAATAGGGCGGAGTGGCGTGAGAGGGTCAAGGATAGCCGTGCTGGCGGCACAAGATGATGATGATGATGTTATATATATATATATATATATATATATATATATATATATTTGACATATGGAATATAGATGGCGATCCTGGGTTTCATGGAGTTTTTTGCATAAACAACAATTACCAGGCAGTTAAGAAGATTCCATCTTCTTAACTGCCTGATGATTGTTGTTTTGCAAAATACTCCATGAAACCCAGGATTGCAGTCTAAATTCCATGAATCAAACATGTATATATCTAATACATATTATTTTTATTATTATTATATAATAGCTCTATCCAAGATATTGAGCACTCTCCATATTATATTGCACTTGGTTCAACACATAGTCACAAAGTGATTTAGTGACAACCAAGACTTTTATAATTTATATATATTTAGAGAGAGGGGGGGAGAGAGAGAGAGTGAGAGAGGAAGAGACAGAGAAAGCGGGGGATGATGGTTCATTAGAACCGAAACGCTCTTGTGTCGACTTCGTGTCTCATTAAATGTCTTCGGCTTGGATTACCTTGTAATCAATTTTTCTTTATATTGTCAGATTGTACTCAATGATTGATTTTCATATATATATATATATATATACATTGAGTGAGAGACAGATATATATATATATATATATATATATATACGATGTACATACGATAAGTTTCCAGATTTTTTTTCGTATGGACACTTTTATTGATAGTACACACATGAAACTTTAGTCCCATTCAAAGCAATCTCCTCCGGCTGCAATGTACTTGTTGTACCGTTCCGAAAACTTCTCGAAGGCCCCATGGAAGTCCTCGTGTGCGAGCGTGCCAATGACTTTCATCACAGCCGCTTTCATCTCCTCAATTATCTCATAACGACAGCCTCTGAGCTTAGGGAATAACCAAAAGTCACAGGGAGCATGGTCTGGACTATAGGGAGGCTGAGGAACTGTCTTGATGCCCACTTTGGTCAAATAGTCTGTGAAAAGGATGGAGTTGTGGACTGGTGTATTGTTCTGGTGGAAATGCCACTGACCCGATTTGAAGAGTGCTGGCCTCTTCCCTAGGAATCTCTTGCTGAACTCCCTTAAAACCTCAACGTAGTAACCCTAACCCTAACCCTTTGGCCAATCAGTTCTGGTGTATTGACTTCCTTACTCCTCCTACACCTTTCAGCATCCCTCACAGACTCCCTGCCTTCCTTGAATCTCTTATGCCACTCAAAAACTGATGCTCCATTCATGCAAGATGGTTCAAAATTAGTCTGAAGCATTCCATACATTTCTGTGGCATTTTTTCCAAGTTTAAAACAGAATTTTATTGCATATCGTTCTACTAAGGTATCTTCACGTCCAGATTGTATTTTTGAAATTCACCAGCTGAGACAATCAGGCTTTAGTAGGGTGTATTCCAATTCCTGCAGTAGTTGTTCATTTGAACCTGAGATCATAAAAATTGGTCAGTAATCTCAAAAGATATATAACAATAACATACTGAATTTTCAAGAGTCTACGACAATTTTAAATGCCCATACAAAAAAAAGTCTGGAAACTTATCGTATGCACCTTGTATATATATACAGAGACAAAAAATATTTATGTGTGTGTGTGTTTGTGTGAAGATCACCTAAAGTGGTATGATAAATAAGAATATTTTTGTATCGTTTATGTTTTCATTGCTATCAACAAGTTTTGACTTTAGATTATCGCAACAAGATAAAGTTATGTGGAAAAAAATTCCTGAAGACTTAAAAAAAAAATTCTTCTAAGGATCTAATATTCCATAAGAAAAGCGATGTTAGATATGCAGGTGGCGTAGCATTTTTATATGCACAATGGATACGCTACAACTCCAGTACATTATCTATATATAGTCATCCACCGACATCTGTTTCGTTCTATCAGAACTCATCAGTGTGGCTAGACATACTAGCTTCCCGTAGCTGGGATCGAAACCCGGTTGACTCAAATGCCAACCCAAGCCTCTACCCCTGTCAGCCACGATTGAACCAGCAGCAGCGAATTAAATTTTAAACGGTTATGAATCACAATTACTATTGTTTACATACATCCGCTTAACAGCTACCGAGAGCTCAATTCATATATGAAGAGCCTTGCATAAACGCTAATGGCAACACGATTACTTCATTCACTAATGAGCTCAACTCTCCGAGGGTAGGGGAACATAGTCATTCATATATAGGCTGTTTCGTTGTATCACAACTGTTCAGTGTGACTAGAAACTCGAGATGCTCCAAGCCGGGATCGAAACCCGCCTAACTTTACGTCACGCTGATGACATACCATAAGGACAAACCTGTCAGATACCGAAGTGTTCAGTTCGTTTGAAGCGCTTTGTATTACACGAGTGGCAATCGTTAATTTTTTTGCTAAATTTCTCAACCACCACCTGGGTGGGGAGCGTATATTTTGTCATTCACATATAAATGCTTCGTCAAACTTATCATCATCACCAAGGCATGACAACAATACGGATCCCCTCTTTGGTTCTCTCTCACAATCCGTCCCTATCAGTCAACGCTCTTGGCAAGTTATCCAGAAATCATCTAGTATCTATACAGGATAGATGAATGTAAGTTTCTGCGAGTTGGCCTGTACTAGTGTGTCCCAGCGTTGGAGTTCATGAGAGAACGTCACCTATGAGTTCGTTCTAACTTCACCAGCAGTGCGTAGCATGTCTTCTTCGTTTTACTTGCATGTTATGTGAGATGGGAGGTAAGTTACCGTATAGCTGTTGTTTTGTGCGTTGCTGTGCTTCAGGAATTGTTCAAAACTGAACGAAACATCTTTGTGTAGTTCTCATCAAGCTATTACCGCAAGCGTTTCGTTAAAGCCCAATAGTGCAACTATACAATAGTACTGAAACGGCTACAACTGCGAAGAATTCCGCTTATGTAAGAGATAGGTTTTTCATGTATTTATAAACCTGTTACAAACAGTCCATAATCTAACGTACGTTTTCGTCGACATTGCCCTCGGTAGATGAAATATTGCTACTAAGGTATATAAACCGCTCTAATCGGGTCGGATGGAGGAGCATAAAACGTACATACATGTTTTAGTCAAATTAATTAATGGCATATCGATTCCTAATGATTGTTCAATGCAAAACCCTGTTCATACTTATAATATTATTTTTAAGTGAATAGTTAGTGAATTATTTTCTGACTAACCGGAGCTCATTTGTTTACAGAGTAAAATTCATTCTTGTATTAATGAAATTAATAATTATCATCAACATCATGTCGTGCCGCTGGCACGGATATCCCTGACCTTCTCGTGCAACGTCTCCTCATCGTTCATCGCCTCTGGCCGGTCTTCTGGGCCACATCCTGTATCCTCACATAGCTGCTGTATGTATGTTCGAGCTGGTCGTCCGGCTTTTGCTCGGCCATATGTGGGGGTCCATAGGAGTACATCACTTATGAGCGTGTCCCTGCTTCTCCAGCAGTGTCCTGCATGTCTGTTTCGTCTAAATTGGATAGTTTTCGTGATGCGAGGTAGGTGGTTGTATAGTTCGTGCTTTGTGGGGTGTTGCCGCCAGGATTTGTTCAATATTGCTCGCAACATTCTTGCGTAATTGCCATCTAGCTTCTTTTCCAGCTGTTTTGTTTGCGTCCAAGTAGTGCATCCATACAGTAGTATCGACATGTTTCTTCTCCAGCCGTTTTGTTAGCATCCAAGTAGTGCATATTTAATATTAATCATTTGCTAACGCCCGGTTAAATGGTTTGAAATATTACTATTTTACTCTGATAATTCTATCTAATTTTAACCATTTGTCAGCACACAAATGGTTTCGAGTAAATTTGGAAGTAATAGAAATGAAAGGGCACTCTTCGCCAATGCTCCGGGAGACCTGGGTTCAATCCCAGGTCGCGTCATACCAAAGACTTTAAAAATGGTACTTGATACCTCCTTGCTTTACACTCGGCAATATAAGGTACATATTAAGGGTAAAGTGAAGTAATCCTAGGAAAGGAGTAGTGCCCTCCTCTACACCTCAATGTTGTAGCTATTGAAAATGGAGCCTTCTGGTCACCCTCGACTTCGGCCGCCGACTACTACTACTACATATCTTAATGTTCCCGGACTGGATCCTCACCATGCATTGGTCATATCTAGCACAATTGTTGGGAGTCAGGTTCTCACCCCAAGACAGAGGTGCTGTCAGCTAACTGGACTGTTACGTGCACGCGTATTTCACCCTGTAATCTATCGAGTTGTATCGTTTATGAACAAATCTATAGAACCAACCACCATTTCAAAAGCTTGACTTAGTTAAGCACAAGGTTCAGTGAAAACGGTGGAACGTATTTTTGGAATGTTTTTTTGTTTCAATTTTATTTTCTTCCATCATACTTATCAACCTGAGTCTTTTCCATTAATTCAATATATTTTAAAATGGATTAGATTAAAACCAGAGTATATCGTTTTTAAGCAAACATGTCCTTATATATTTATATCGTTGCTATTTTGAGTGTCTACTTGATTTTTCTGGCAAAATATACACTCATATCCTATCATTTCTAAAAGAATTTCGACTTTCATTGATCAGTGTTAATTTGTTGTCCTGTAAAATCCTTAATAAATATCTATTTAGGGAGACTTCATTTTCTAACAGTCGAAAATGGCTGACTTTCTTTATATCGTCTCTTGCCGATAAAATATGTGTTTTTCTTTCTTAGCGCTCAAATCTGTTTCTCCCATCCAAAGAAATGAAGTGTTCGAGGTATGACAGCAAAATACATCATTACAACAACCTTGTTGATTGCTGGTTGTGTTTTACGGCATATCAATCTTTGTAGGTTATTTCATGCCAAACAATGTTTAAAGATTGTCTCAGTCGACTGGGGCTGTAGAATACACTGACTCCATCTCTACAGAGGTGTAAGACCCCAACCAAACGAATGTCCTAAATAGGACACTAAACAATCTGATAGTGATGCTACAGTAATGTTGGAGTTTTGGGGAATGCGGAGTACTCTTTTAATACCGTTGCTTCCTGATAGGGTCATATATATGAGTCAAATAGAACTATGATCCTATTTACCCAACCCCTCCACTCGGGCAGGGTATGACACAAGGTTAATTTTTTAAGCGGAGTTTAGCAGGTTTGAATTCAGAGTTTTCCTTCTCCTAGACTCACCATGGCTGAAGAACCTAGTCTGCCCTACTTTTTACCCATAGCTGGAGGGAGAATAATTAAATTCATACTTTCCCCAATGAGGGTATTAGTGCTATGTGAAATGCAATCAGTCTTGTCCAGGAATTGAACTCGTATCGCCGTGTCCATATCCTGTGACGATAACCATTACACCACGGGCACCTCCCAAATAGAACTATGATATTTGAACTGAGTGCAAACAAATGACTTATACTAAATGAATTATTTGAAATAGAACAGTTTTATATTTAACTGTGCGTAAACAAATGACTACTTAACTAAAGTGTTTATGATGCAAAGCAATACTTGGAACCATTTAACGGTGTGCAAACAAATGAAGAATAGTAAATGGAAAAATTCGTGTCTGATGGAAATAATTGAAATGATTTACCTTTTTACAAAAGAATGAGCTCACCCTCGTTTAAAACATATCTACAAAATGAGTTTATAAATCATCTATTATATGTAAAAACAGGATTTGGCATTAAATTACCAACAACGGTTGATATGACATAAAACCTAACCAAACCAAACCGAAACTCTTTGGTGGGGTGTCTCAGGTAAAACTTTCCACTACATTTGATGGTAAGGATCCAGAATTGTAGCTTTGGGATATGTGGAGTACACATTCATTAACATTCCTCCCGAGTTTATTCTGACCCCGTATAGTAGTACCAGCCAGATTTCTAGCTATGTATCAAAGCGTACAGTTTAACCATGTAACTGTATGCAAGCATATGATTGATGCTGAATTGAATTATTAATGTAAAATAGCAATGCATTAGACCATTAAACTGTGTGCAAACAAATAATTATGATTCAAAAGACTTATTAGTGTTTGACGGCAATACTTCAAATCGTTTTTTTGCGTAAACAAATAATTAAAACTAAATAGAATTATTGTTTTTTTATTGGAATACTTGAAACCAATTAATTGTGGGTAAACAAATGAGCTCGAGTTGGCTTAAACTGTGCTTACACGCTGTTCGTTTAAAATATATATATATATATATATATATATATATATATATATATATATATGTGTGTGTGTGTGTGTGTGCATAAACAGTATTTAGTATTAAATAAGCTATAAAGGTTGATATACTATAAAACCCAACCGATTATCTTTGGTGGGTTAAAAAGACACAGCTTTGTGATAATTCATTTTAAATTTTAAAACTAATATATATATATATATATATATATATATATATGCACACATCGAAAATGTGATGTTTAGAAAAATAAAAAAGGATTTTTACTTAATACCACTAAATGCATACACCACCTGAACGCTAACGAAACGCGTAGAGATAAAGCCAAATGGGAAGTACAAAAGAATTCTTCGAGGTGTTTTGAACAAATCCTAGAAGCAGCAAAGACAATCGCATAAGTGACGTTCTCTTATGGATTACAGATAGATCACATCTCCAAATGCATTACATTAGTTCTTTGCAGACACTGGTTGCACTTTAGTGGACTTACCAGGAGTGTCGAACTGTATATATATATATATATATATATATATATGCAGTTCGACACTCCTATATATATATATGCTTTTATATGTATGTATGTATGTATGTATGTATGTATGTATGTATGTATGTATGTATCTATCTATCTTAATAGATTTTTTAATCTCTCTCGCTATATATATATATATATATATATATATATATATATATTATGAATATATACATTATAAATGTATATCATAAACATATATATATATATATATATATATATATATATAGGGTTGAAAAATAAAATTGTCGTCCTAAAGAAAACAACACTACAGCTTTATTTTAAAACTTTTATTGAAAAAATCAATTCAGGTAACTTGATTATATAGTAGAGCTGACATCTATTCAATATAGCCGCCTTCATTCTCAATCACCGCCCGCCACGATACGGATCCAGAACTGGGAGTATGCCTTTTCCACATGAGCTGGTGGGAGCTCGGCGAATACTCGGCGGATGTCTGCGATCAGGCTGGCTTTGGTGTTGTGGGAGGTCATGTTGGTGATGTTCTCGACGTATGACCAAACGAAGTAGTCCAGCGGGTTCAGGTTGGGGTAGGAGGAGGGCCAGTGAGAGAAGGGTACAAAGTCGTAGCACTCCTTCTGAAGCCAAACTGGGTCTTTTTGGACTTGTGGGCCGGAGCAAAGTCCTGCTGCCACACTCAGGGTCTGCCACCGGCCATCTGATTGCACCAGGGGATCACCACACTCTTCAACACACCCAGGTACACTTTGGTGTTGATTTTCAAGCCGACTTCGAAGATGTGAAGTGGCATGATGTGGCCCTCACTTGACCACACCAAAGACCATAACCGTAGCCGGAACTTTGTTTTCATCACCCTGGGCACGTCCCTGTTATTTGTGGCAATCCAGATTTGCATTTTGAGGGTGCTGGCAATGATCCTGTTGTCATAACTTGGATCGGTGGAGAGCATGTGTTGTACAGCGGCGCATCTCCGATCTTGCTCGTTGAACATTGTGTCACTTTCAGACATGATAGAAGGCTCCTATCGCTCTTGGGATTTGTACACAACTGGCCAACTAGTAGATGGTCAGCAACAAAAAAAAGAAAACCGATTTTCATTAAACGGATATGGAATCATGTCGCCTTTTCTAGGGCGACAATATTATCGTTCCACCCTGTATATATATATATATATATATATATATATATAGATATGTGTGTGTGTGTGTGTGTGTGTGTGTGTGTGTGTGTTAAGAGTTGGAATGAAATCACCCGCTAAAGAAAAAGAAAGACCGTATGGAAAATCAGATTGATAAATTTTGCTATCAGGCTTTGTTCATCAGAATCATTCTTTCTTTCTTTTTTTTTTCTTTTTTCTTTAACATGCTATAGAATAAACGACGATTAATGAACTTCTTACATCATACATTTTCTTTTTCAAATCTTAATCTTATGAGATGGGTCATTTCGTGCAGGTCTGTTGTTTTACATCTGCAACTGAAGTCAACAAAAACACCGACAGTGAACGTCATGTGACACCTTCCAAAGTACGGGTTGAATGAGACAGCATTTTAGAAAAATGCTTGAACTTGGTTGGCTCAAAGATGTCACATGATTGAAGGGATCAAAAGAATTCGATCTGATTTTCAGGTACTTAACAAAGAAGTTGAGATTTAAAACATAGACGCTACAAGCTTTTGGAGCCTTTGCATACTCGATTATTATCTTTGTTGTAAGCCATGAACAACTTTGTCTCTGAAATAAATGACTATCAATGTAGCATTCGGGGAAAAATTGAATCTTCTAATTTCTCTAAAAAAACTTAACTGATGTAAACCAGTTAATACGACGTCTTCTGCAAGGAGATGAAAATCTTGTCGATGTTGGCTTCACTATTTCATTTTACCAATTTGAAACTTTAATCTTTCTCGAATTAATTCTTAACCGGATTATACAATATTCATTAACTGGGGACTTAATACTAATCCTTCGTGAGATAACTTTAAATAAAGCTTTTTTTTTTACAAGTTTGTTTTCTGTATTTTGTATCATCTTATAATATGTCTCATCTTCCAACATTGTGTGTGTATGTGTGCAGAGAGTTAAGAATAATCATGCTTCTGACGAACAATTCCTCCTCTGATCAATAAGACGGTCGAAGGCATAACAACAGTAAAAGACGAATGTTACGATCAACAGCTTTTGAGTACTGTCATATCTTGTTTCATTCATTTACAAGTTTCATCGGATAACGATTGGAAAAAAAATAATATGGAAAGAATACAGGAAAAAATAAGCTATCAGGCTATCCTCGCAACCTATATATATATATATATATATATATATATTGTCATAAGAAAATAGAGGGATAGCATGACATTTACACAGACAGTTCATCGATTGATCGATCAATAGATTGATCGATAAATAGATCAATAAAGAAGAATAAGTGGTGTTCAATGTCTTTCTAAAATATTTGGTTCTGACATACTGACTGAAAAATCGTTTCTGAAATTGAAACAAGAAGAAAGCCAAAGTCCAAGCTTCTTAAAACAATATCAGTGGTAGAACTTTTCTTTGGAATTGTTAAATGAAGAATGCGGGAAAATATGGTTGTTTTAAATATGTTTCTTTATTTCATTTGCTTATTTTTAATGTTTGAAAAAGAAAAGACAAAAAATTTTTTTTAAAAATATATACTTGGGATTTTTTCCCCCGTAGGACAGAAGCTTTTGAAAAAAATCGGTTTTTGATTTCTTAAGTCGGGAGAAGAGCTGGGAAACTTAGATCATGATATATATATATATATATATATATATATATATATATATATATATGTGTGTGTGTGTGTGTGTGTGTGTGTGTGTGTGTGTGTGTGTGCACGTGTAGTGTGTGTGTGTGTGCCTGTGCGTGTGCGCGCAAGACTTGTCAAGAAAGCAATGACAAGACTTTCAATTTTTCAAGTTGGTAACTTTCATTGAATATCAGTAAATAATTGTAGCCTTTAAACATATGTGCACCCGATCTGCAGATTACAATATGCTGACTGTCCAGCCAATGGAGAGGTAAAAAAAAAATGGGATGATTTGGGTATGCAACTAAGCTGCTACACATAACGATGCTTCTCTTCTGGAAATCTCTGGTGAGAGAAGTATTATTGCCATTGCTCCCAGGTTCAATCTGAATCGGGGTGGTAGTACATATTGAAGTTCCAGGGATTGGTAAAATACATCTATTTAAAAATTATCGGACGGAAAATTTCAACAAACTCCTAAAACAACAACACAAAAAATGTAAATATGAACATTCTATGAACGTGATTCTCTAACCTTTACACATTAAATTACGCTAGAGATGTTGACATGCCGTTAAGCTCAATTAATTATACCAAACACGTGTGAAAACATTCAGTTTACTTAGTATCTCATAATCAACGTTCAGCTAAATGAGCGTTCTATTAATGTTATTCTCTAACCTCTTCACATTAAGATACCCAAGACGAGTTAACCTGCTTTTAAAATCAATCAATCGTATCAGACGCGTGGGAAAAATTCAGTTTACTACTGCCTCTCATAATCTACGATCAAATGAATGAACACTCTGTGAAAGTGATTCTCTAATATCTACGTATTAAATTATCCTAGACGGGTTGACATGCCATTAAACTCAATTAACCATATCAAACACGAGGGAAAACAGTCGGTTTACGTTTGCCTCGCATAATTTACGTTCAGCCGTGTAATCTTGGATGATTATTGCTTTGGCCTATTGAGTAGAGCATTCGCCAATGGTCCGGGAGACCGGGGTTCAATCCATACCAAAGACTCAAAAAATGGTATTTGATGCCGCATTGCTTAACACTGAGCATTATGAGGTGGGGATCAAGGGTAAATTGGAGCAATCCAGATGAGGTAGCTACTGAAAAGGGAGCCTTTGGGTCACTCTCGACTAAAGTCACTAACTTTACTTTTATTGATTTTTGCTTTGGTCAAATATGATACCAAAAAAGGAGCAAAAAAATCGAGCTGGTTGGCCCATTACCGTAAAAAAGTGACCAAAAAGTATAATCTGTGGAATTACGTTTTTTTTTTAAATTCTTCTGATCACAGTCCTTATGACTATTTTCTGTCCATCAAACCCTCCAAAAATCAAAACCAAGTTCACGGATATCATTTAGGATCTTTTGAGAAGAACAGCTAGTTCTGAACAACTGTAGCCATTGTCAGTATTTTTGCCTAAATGGAAACTATCTCTTTGCCAGAAATTAAAATAAGTTTTGGAACTATAAATTCTATCAGACTAATATTGATTTATAGTAATGTTGAGGATATAATGTTGATTTGAATTAATGTGGAGAATATAATCTTTGTTTAAAATAATGTGGTTAGTATAATGTTTACTCATAATAATGGTGAGAATATAATGTTGGTTTAAAATAATGTTGAGAATATAATGTTGATTTGTAATAATGTTGAGTATATAATGTTGGTTTATAATAATGGGGAGAATATGTTAATTTATTATAATTTCGTGAATAACATGATGATTTACAATTATGTTGAGAATATAATGTTGAGGATATGATGATGATTTATAATGATGTTGAGAATATTATATTGATTTATAATGGCTTAGATAATATAATGTTGATTTATAATAATGTTGAGAATATCATGCTGATTATATTGTTGAAAATATATTGTCAATTTGTAATGATGTCGGGAATAAAATGTTGGTTTATAATACTGTTAAGAATATTTCAAAAACCATCCAAATTAGACGAACAAGACATGCAGGATACTGTTGCAGAAGTAATGACGAACTTATAAGTGACCTTCTCCGATGGACCCCTTCATATGGAAGCGCAAATGTTGGATGACCAGCTCTCTACGGACACGGGATGTAGTCTAGAA
The DNA here is from genome assembly GCA_963585895.1 of Sepioteuthis lessoniana. Lineage (NCBI taxonomy): Eukaryota > Metazoa > Mollusca > Cephalopoda > Myopsida > Loliginidae > Sepioteuthis > Sepioteuthis lessoniana. The sequence continues at coordinate 107,130,086 of OY757913.1, read as the reverse complement.
GATCTGCCGGAAGCGATGGACGATAGAGACGAATGAAAAAAGAAAAAGAGTTAGGGAAATCCATGTTAGCGGTATAACATGATGATGATGATAATAATATTGAGAATATCATGCTGGTTTATAATGATAGAGAAAATATAATGTTTCATGATAATGTAGGAAATAAAATATTGATTCATTATAATGTTGGAAGTGCAAGGGGCACACAATAAGTTTCCAGAGTTTTTTCGTTAGGGCACTTTTATTGATAGTACACACATGAAACTCTAGTCACCTTCGAAGTATTCTCCTCCGACTGCAATGCACTTTTACCGTTCCAACAACTTCTGGAAGGCCCCAAGGAAGTCCTCTTGTGTGAGCATGTCAATGACATTCGTCACAGCCTCTTTTATTTCCTCAATTGTCTCATAACGACAGCCTCTAAGTTCCTGCTTGAGCTTAGGGAATAACCAAAAGTCACAAAGAGCAAGGTCTGGACTATAGGGAGGCTGAGGAACTGTCTTGATGCCCATCTTGGTCAAATAGTCTGTGACAATGATGGAGTTGTAGACTGGTGCATTGTCCTGTTGGAAATGCCACTGACCCGATTTGAAGAGAGCTGGCCTCTTTCCGACGGAATCTCTTCCTGAACTCCCCTAAAACCTCAATATAGTATTCCTACTTGACTGTCTCTCCAGTGGGAACCCAGTGCATGTAGATCATGCCTGTGCTGTCCAAAAAAAAAAAAAAGAGATCATCAAAGGTTTGTGGGTGGATTTGCTCTGTCTGGCTTTTTTGGTTCTAGGAGAGCCAGCATGCTTCCACTGGGAACTCTATCTCTTGGTCTCTGGGTCATAGCAGTAGATTCAGCTTTCATCGCAGGTCACCAGAGCATCAAGAACTGCGGGATCTGAATTGATCTGCGCGACCATCTCCCTGCTGTCATGACAATGTTTTACTTTCTGATCTTCTCTGGGCATCCTTCGGACAAACTTCATGCAAATCTTCCCCATCTTCAGTTCCTCGCGAATAATTGTGTGTACAGTTCCCACACGGACATCAAACTGTGCACTTATTGTCTTTATAGTCACACGACGGTCCTTCTCCATGAAATTAGTTATCCGGCGAATCAACTCTGGTGTTCTGACTTCCTTACTCCTCCCACAGCTCTCATCATACCCCACAGACTCCCTGCCTTCCTTGAATCTCTTATGCCACTCAAAAACTGATGCCCCATTCATGCAAGATGGTTCAAAAGCAGTTTGAAACATTCCATACTTTTCTGTGGCATTTTTTCCAAGTTTAAAACAGAATGTTATTTGCATATCGTTCTTCTAAAGTGTCCTCACGTCCAGATTGCATTTTTGAAATTCACCAGCTGTGACAATCGGGCTTTAGTAGGTTTGGTTTGGTTTGTTGGGTTTTATGGCATATCAACCTTTGTAGGTTATTTAACGCCAAATCAATTTTTATGTAAATAATCTGTTCCATTTAAAACAATTCAGTTGAGTATAAGTACACAGTTTGTCAAAAACATTTCTATTTCAAACTATTCTAGCAGTTATATGTAACGATTCAGTTAATTGTAAATACAGTTTTAATGTAAAAACAGTTCTATTTCAAATAATTCAGTTAAGCATTATCACGTAGTTTAAATGTAACTACGGTTTAATTGTTAAAAACATTTTTATTTTAAGCTATTCAGTTTACTCAAACAATTCAGTTTAGCATAAGTATGCAGTTAGTTCTATTTAACCCATAGATAGGGCCCTGTCAGTTGCTACCACTCCGGGCCAGAGTGGACCTGGGAGCGATGGCAATGAAGGGGTCCTCCGCATTCCCCAAAGCTCCAGCACTGCTGGATCCTCACCATCAGATTGTTTAGTGTCATACCAGGACACTCGTTTGGGGGGCGGTCTTACCCCTCTGCAGAGGTGCAGTCAGTGTATTCTACAGCCCCAGCTGACTGGGCAATACACAGAGTTAAATGTCAAACAGTTTTATGTCAAATAATTCAGTTCAGCATAAGTACACAGTTTAGACGTCAAAAACAGTTCTATTTCAAACAATTTAGTTAGCATAAATACGCAGTTTAAATGCAAAAATCAGTCTAGTGAAAGAAGCACGGTTTAGTTCTATTTAACCCATAGATAGGACCCTTATCAGGTGCTATCACTCCGGGCCAGAGTGGACCTGGGAGCGATCGCAATGAAGGGGTTCTCCGCATTCTCCAAATCTCCAGTATTGCTGGAACCTCACCATCAGATTGTTTAGTGTCATAATCAGGACACTCGTTGGGGGGTGGGTCTTACCCCTCTGCAGAGAAGCAGTCGGTGTATTCTACAGCCCCAGCCGACTGGGCAAGCTTTAGTAGGGTGTATTCTAATTCCTGCAGTAGCTGTTCATTTGAACCTGGAATAATAAAAATTGGTCTGTCATCTCATTAGATGTATAGCAATAACATACGACAATTTTATATGCCTGTACAAAAAATGTCTGGAAACTTATTGAAGGCACCTCGTATAATGTTGATTCATAATAATGTTGATTCATAATAATGTTGATTGATAATAATGTTGATTGATAATAATGTTGGAAATATAATGTTGATCTACATTAATTTTGAAAATTCGGCAACATCCAATAAAAATAGGTGACATTTTAAAAAGAGTAAAAAAAGAATTCTGATTTTTTCCATTATTTTGGGCTCTGCATTATTTGGAATCGAGCTTTAGTAAAAAATTTTTGAATCTTGCAGAAATATTTGTTTTGAAGCTTTTCAAAATAGTGGAAAAGAAAACAAAGTCTTAAATATGGGTTTGTCATGAAATATTTTGTGGCTGAGAGGCGCATATTTATTGAAGAAGGTGTTATATATACAGAAAAGCATGTTTCCATCAAAAGAATGTTTACAGATGGGTTCAATATGGGTTTGCCAGGAAGAATTTTAGACGAAAAGACAGTTCATAGAATGGAAAAACTCTGAGTCTACCGGCTCATTGGCCTAGCGGGTAGAGTGTTCGCCAATGTGCCGGGAAGAGTATGATGTTGGTAATGGTCTTTAAAAATGGTACTTGATACTTCCTTGCTTAACACTCAGCAATATACGGTACGTATCAAGGGTAAAGAGGAGAAATCCACGGAAAGGAGTAGCGCCCTTCCCTACACCTTGCTGTAGTAGCTATTGAAAATGGAGCCGTCTGGTCACCCTCGACTTCGGTCGACAACAATTTTATAGAAGGTCATGCTGAAGTTTTTCTAGGACATACCCTATTGATTTCCTTAAAAACAAATGGAAGTGTATACAGTGCTTCTTATTTCTAACCCTTTAGGCAAAATAAGCTTAATTATTAATCGACCAACAAATTCTTATTACTTTTTAACAGCTCTCGTGCAGTTCAAATGAGTAAGGCTTGCAAAAAAAAAAAAAAGGTTTTAAAATAAAAGGAAAATAATATTTTGACATGCGTGGGGATTTTTATATTAGATTCATTTTTCATTGTAAAGAAACGTATAAACATTATTGATTCGGAAAATCTGACGATAAGTTGATTGGATTCCATCAGGATATTATGAATTGTCATTTCCCAGATTTTGCTTAGCTTGGCACCAGATCAAAAATGCAAGATATCTCGAGTGAATCTAACCAATTTCCACCTTTTATGAGTCACGTTGTTGTTTATTGACTCGTAAAGTTGACAATATATTCATCTGTTCTATACTATTTCAGATTATTTTTCTGAGGATATGAACAGCAGCCACACACACACACACACACACACACACACACACACACACACACACACACACACATATATATATATATATATATATAATTATTTATGTAATTTGGCGAAATAGAAACGACCTGAAGGCTCCCTTTTCATTAGCTACTACACCTAGCAGTAGACAAGGGCACTACCCCTTTCTCTGAATTGCTCCACTAAACTTGATCCTGGCTTAATAATTCCAATTGTTAAGTAAGGAGGCATCACTTACCATTTTTGAG